>JARQOC010000001.1:464879901-465202361 GCA_033576535.1 Allobates femoralis
CTCATCCAACATGGCGGCCTGTGAAGGGACAGCCAATCGTAACACAGTAGCCCCCACCAATGATCGCTGATGGAGCGCGGTATCCATGAGATTATGTCACGCCCTTGGGAATTCACTAGGGGACGCAAATTCCATCCCTGTGCCCCGTTTACACGCCACTACCATGGCAATTGTGCCTTTGTGTTGACTTTGGTTTTTGAGCACAGCTCAGAAACAGGTATCTGAGTCAACTGCAGGACACCGGAGGGAGTTCCCTATTTACATGCCGCCATTTCGTAGCAATTTCATGGCAACAGGCACAATTATTCCCATTGCCAGGCAGTTGCTACCACGCAGTGGCGGTGTGTAAAGGGGCCATTACTGTCTACCATAGAGTTTATTACTGCGTTAGCTGTGTGTTTTTTGATATGCCTGGCCAAAATGGCCCCTGCTCTGTCCCCAGCAGCGTAATGTTTTAGTTTAAGGCGACGAAGACCTTTCTCATGTTGGTGCAACAATAACGCATGAAACTGATGTCTGACTAATGTTATTTGATATATCAGATGAAACGTCGGGTCCCGTTTATTTTGTGTTTCCAGACAGTGAAGGTGTGATATCAAATCGGACCTCAGCCGATCTCGTGCTCTTTTCATCCGAGAGGCCTTCTGAATAAAGAGACCTCTTAAAGCCACTTTATGGGACGTCCCATAACATGTCATCCGACACCTCACCATTGTCATTTATATCAAAAGAGGCTAGGGTCCGTTCCATCCCATGTAGGACTTCCTTATGAGAGAGGAGACCAACATTCAACCTCCAAGAGCGGTCAGAACGCTGATCAGCTCCCAGTCTGATCTCCAACGATGCTGGTGCATGGTCCAACCAGGTTATCAACCCCAAGTCCGCAGAGGCACAGGACGCAATCGTATCACTATCCACCAGGAAGAAGTCGATTCTGGAGTACGTCCTGTGTCTATGGGAGTAGAAGGAAAAATCTCTCTCTGTAGAAAGCAAATAACGCCAGATATCGTCGGAGATGAAGCTCTCTGCACAAGGCCCCCAGTTCCCTTCCTTTCTGACCCCTCGCACAAGAGCTATCCATTTGTTTATTCATGACCATGTTAAAGTCACCACATATGACTGTCATACCCTGAGCCACCTCTCTCAGTTGTTTAAAAAAGGTCTTCAAGAAATGTAACTGGGCATCATTGGGTGCATACAGATTGCCAATCGTTATAGTCTTGCCAGAAATGGAGCAAATCAAAATAAGGAACCTGCCAGCCGGGTCCGCTACTAGATTAATCAGCTGGAACTGGACAGAATTTTTTAAAATAATGCAAACGCCAGCCTTTTATGTCGTGTAATTGGCAAAGAAAAGATTGGTAAAGATTTATGCCGAAGTCTACCATTATCTCCTTCCAGGAGATGCGTCTCCTGGATACAAAAGATGTCAGCTTTAGATTGACACACCTCCTTCCACAAAAACTAACGTTTGGCTGGGGAGTTCAGCTCTTTTACATTTAGTGTGACTAATGTAAGACTCATATCTGTTAAACAACAATTCTCAGTATCGCAGGGACCAAAGACTTAAGGAAACGGGAAGAGGGGGGAAAGAAAAAGGTAAAGGACAAGACTACCTAACGAACAAAGGAAAGAAACACGAGGAGGGAGATCAGAATGTTACAAACAACAAATATCACAGATATGTAAACTCAAAAATTAACTCAGTACGATGACCGAGCTATTGGAGAAGAGGTTCACCAAATCTCTCCTCCGTAGAAATACAGAAGAGGAGGCCAAGTATACTTCCACCAAAGAAATCAGCCCGACCGTGAACCTCGTGGCCAACAAAGGAATCAAATAAGGCCACAACAAAAGCAGGAGATCAGCAGAAAACAGAACCCCAATAGTCAAGTGCGGGGAGAACGTCTGATTTCATTCTCTGTAACGGAAGATCCTCTGGATTCTCCTCGTGGTTTGGAGACTGGTGAAGAGGTATTGCTAGGTGGCGCTAGATTCCAGGCTCTCAATGACTTTCCAAGCTGAGTAGGTGAGAAGGACTGACGGGATCCTTTATAGCGGAAGTTCACTTTGACTGGGGAACCCCAATTGCACGGGATCCCCTTGTCTCTTAAAACTTGACAGTAAGGGGCAAAATCACGTCTCTGTGCTAGAGTCCCGGGTGACAAATCAGGGAAAACCTTCCAATCTCTGAATGGAGCATCAATCTGAGGACTGCGTCTCAATGCTTGAAGGATATACAAAGCAGATGAGGGTGTCTCTAGGAAGGTCCTTGTGTATGTGCGCAGGCTTTGGGAGCCTATATACCTTGTCAATAGAGAAATCAGAGGGGGAACCTCCGTTAGGATGGTCTGAAGAAAGGTGGTGACAGTGCCTGAGATGTCCTTATCTTCAACAGATTCCTCAATTCCCCTAATTTTTATGTTCTCCCTGTGTAGCTTATCCTCCAGGTCCCATAATATAGTATGCACACCATGGATCTCTGTATCCAAGACCTGAAAGCCATCAGCTAGCTGGTTGTGTGCTGAAGCAAATTCTGCCACCTTGCTCTCCAAGTGACTTATTCTCTCCCCATAGCCACCATGTCTTCTCTCAACTGACTGATCAGACCCCTCATGTCTGACTGTAGTGTCTTGCGCATAGAATCAAACAAGGAGCGCATATAATGCGGCCCATCTCTTCATCTTTCTCAGCGCGCTCTGTGGGGCTGCGGGGAGCATGAGAATGTGCTGGGGAAGCTGCAGCCGGTGCCATTTTATAGCTGTGCACAGGCTGCTTCTCCGGGGGGAAAATCAATCACCTTTTGTGATGCTTCCCTGCGGCGGGAAGAGGCACAAGGCATCCCTGGGGATTCCGTGAGTCCTTACCCTGCTGTGTGTAAAACAAGTAGTCCCGCAGGTGCTAGTAAGTGCCAGTAGAAGGGTTCTGTCTGTAGAGCTCCTGCTTCAAGCATACTGCTCCATTAGCTGCAGGACACGCCCCCCGTTGTGCAACTTCTTATGAGTATGCTGATACCCATATGTGGCGGAAAATTGTTTGGAATTATTAGCTGACATCATGTTGTGTTTGGAGAGCCTCTCATGTGCCTAAGCAGTAGAAACACAAGTTTCTACAAGTGACCCCATTTTGAAAACTAGACCCCCCCCCAATGATTTTAAATGTGTGATCTAGATGTGTGGAGAACACTTTGAACACCCAGGTGCTTCACAGACTTTTATAACGTTGAGTCGTAAAAATGAAAAAGACCTTTTTTTTCCACAAGAATGTTCTTTTAGCGCAAATTGTTTCATTTTTACAAGATCAACAGGAAAAAATAGACCCCAAAATATTTTGTGCAACTTCTCCTGGGTACGCAGATACCCATATGTGTGTGGAAAACCATTGTTTGGGCGCACAGCAGGCTTGAGATGGAAGGAGTGCCATTTGATTTTTGGATAACAGAATTTCCTAAAATAGTTTGCGGACTCCATTAGCAAAGCCCCTAACTGCCAGAACAGCAAAAAAAACTCTAAGTGAAGACTTTTCTATGGAAAACACCCATGGTGTTAAACGCAGTGAATGTTGCATAATTAAAAATTGCAAATAAGCCCTTGCAGTGAACAGTACGTTGTAGTGCTGTAAATTGTGCCCAGTTTATGCTTCCTGGGAAACACACCTCATAACTCGTAAACTAAGCAAGCTCCCTTACTACAACAATACCAAACATGTGGAGGTTAACTGTGGTTTAGACATTGTGGGGCTGAGAAAGGAAGGGAGTATTTGGATTTGGGAGCACAAGTTTTGCTGGTTTTCTTTTTGTATGGAGACGAACAATAGCGCTTTTCCAGAGCCTTTGTGATAGAGTAATGTGGAAGCCCCTATATTTCCCTTAACAGATGGTGGACCTTGCTGTGGACTTGTTTTTTGGGGGGTTGGGTTGAATGCTATTTGGTTGCAATATTGGAACAGAACATTTTCGATCAGTTCACATTCATCCTGTGCTCTATGCTGAGCACTTTCATTCGGCTTTCCTGCTACATTCTCAAAATACATAAGTCAGGTGAAACTCCCTACGGATCTATTCACTAATAAGGCAGCAGGGTTACTCTGAACTCTGTCTGTCTTCTATTCAGCAGTGTACGTCTTTTCAAAGGTGCACAAAACTGTCTTTAACTGCACTTTTGCACCTGCCTAAAAAGACACATAGAAAGATGGAAACCGCCGAACCAAAGGTCAGATGAGAGTTCAAAGTGATTCCATCTGCCTCAATACAGTGCATTTTCCATTGAGAAGTTTGTCTGAATCACTTTTTTCAGAGATTTACATATACCGTATTTTTCGCTTTATAAGACGCATCAGACTATAAGATACACCTTAAATTTGGTGAAGGAAAAGAGAAAAAAGATAATTTTTAATGCTAAATGGGGTCCTTCTTATAATGCCAGTGTCTGATTTACAATCAGTAGATATGTCCCTCATCCTGGTACATGACCCCCTCCATCCTGGTATATATATCCCCCTATTCTGGTACAAGGCCCCCTATGAAATTTATTAGCCCCCTGTGATGGTACATAGCCTCCAATGGTGGTTCATAGCCCCCCGTCCTGGATATGGCCCCCCAGTGATGATACACATATCCCCCCATCCTGTATATGGCCTCCAGTGATGGTACATAGCCCCTATCCTGGATATGGCACCCAGTGATGGTTTATAGCCCCCAACTTGGATATTGCCCCCAGTGATGGTACACATAGCCCCTCCATTCTGGATATGGCCCCCCAGTGATGGTACACATGGACCCCCATCCTGGATATGGCCACCCCAGTAATGGTACACATAGCCACCAATCCTGGATATGGCCCCAGTGATGGTACATAGCCCCCCATCCTGGCTATGGCCCCCTCTTCCTGCACTCATTCCCCCAATTCTGGATATGCTTCCCCCCACCACTCTATATGCCCCATGCTGGTGCACACGCTTTAACTCACCCTCCGTCGTCCCCTGCCTGCAGCTCGCCGCCTTCTTTCTGTCTCTGTGCCCAACATCTGATCATATGACTGGGGTGCTCAGTGACGTCATTGCTGTATGCCCTGGTCACATGATCGGATGTTGGGCACAGAGACAGGAAGAAAGCGGCAAGCTGCAGACAGGGAGTAGCGGAAAGTAACATTATTATTTTAGTGTGTGCTCCAGCATAGGGACATATAGAGTGACAATGGGGCATATCGAGAATGGAGGGGGTGAGTGCAGGATGGGGGGGTGAGAGCAGGCTTGTATAATATGCACCATTCAACCCCCTTCAATCTCTCAGGGTAGCTTCAGCACTGAGAGGTGAACATCAGGATGCCGTGAATATTATATGAGCATAATGAGCGGGGGCATGTGTTCCAGCCTCCACCAGCCCCTCGACTCCGCTCCAAAGCCGCCACCCCCTCCCCTAAAGTACAGAAATTGTAACTTAGGAACATAAAATGCACACCCCATTTTCTGCCACAATTTGGGGGAAAAAAGTGCGTTTTATAATTTGAAAAATACGGTAAATCGCCGATGTGAATACTCAGCGTAGAGCGCAGGATAAATGTGAGCTGAGCCTTATTACGATCTTTGCGAGGCAGAATAAAGAAATCAACAGCAGTTGAAGAATTGACTTTATTACTATTTTTACAGAATGCAGCTTGCGGTATAAGTGATTAGGTGGATTAATTTGTCAGATCAGTACGATTGCAACGATATCAGATATATAGCTTTTTTTTATTAGGTTTGGCCACAATAACACTAAAAGGCTATGTGTTGACACAACTTTTTAGGTGCTGAAATTTCTGCAGCAAAAATGCTGCTAAACTGCAACGTGCCACAGAAACGCACCGAATATGCAATTTTCACTATTCTGAAAGTGCAAGAAGGGCAGAAAAACACTCCTCATATGACAAAAGAATTGACATGCTCATTATTCTCTTGATAAAAAACACTACAAATCAGCAAGGAAAAAAAACATCATTGGCACAGCACTTCAGAATTGACTTTGCTGTGGGAAGGATACACATGTATTTTTGTGACAAAAGGCGACAAAAAAATGCTGCAAAAACGCATCAAAAAACACATTGTTGGCACATAGCCTAAACCACCCCCCCCTTTATTTTTTCCTTTACAAAACAAAGGTTTGCTGTTTCACTGAGCTTTGCAGGCTATAGGTATTTTATTTTTCTGCTAACAGAGTCATGTGAGAGCTTGTTCTATGCGGAGTTGGAGTTTTTATTGGTACCATTTTGGGCCACATGATTTTTTAAAAGCTTTCTATTCTGCTTTTTGTTTGGCAGAATCAAGAAGAAACTGCAATTCAGGAAATGTTTTCTTTTTTTTTGTTTTTTTAAACGCCATTCACTGTGTTGTAAAAGTGCTAAGTCAGCCTCAATCTGAGTCAGTATGATTACAGTGATACCCCAAATATATATACCGTATTTTTCGCTGTAGAAGACGCACCGAATTACAACACACACACCAAATATAGTGACGGAAAAGAAAAAATAATTTAATGTCAAATAGAGTCGGTCATGTAATGCCATTGTCCGTCATACAATCAGTATATATGGCCCCCTTCCTGGTACATGGCTCCCATCTGGTATACATGTCCCTCATCCTGGTACATGACCCCCCCCATCCTTGTACATAGGCCCCTCATCTTGGAGCTACAAAGGCTTACTGGGGGGTTGCGACTGTGAAGCGGGGGTGCCGGAGGCAGGTTACACGGGATGACGGAGGGTGTGGGCAAAGCTGCGTGCTGAAGATGGGGGGGGGGGGGGGCAGCGGCATGCAGTGGAGGCCACCATTTTCCTGGATTCATTCCTAAGCTTCAGCTGGATGCTAGAGGTTGAGACCTCCATAAAATGACTGCACAGGTGGAGCATGCGCAGATGGAGATTTGTGGCCATTTTCTGAAAGTCTTTACCTCTAGCATCCAGTACCAGCTTGGGAATGAATCCATGCAAATAGAAAATGGGGACCCCCACCACACGCTGCTGAGACACCCCCTATGCAGCTCCTGGCCGCAGCTTTGCCCCAACCCTCTGTGGACCTCCGGCACCCCCGCTCTGCAATTGCAACTTCCCCCTCAGTAAGATTTTTTTTTTCTTTAAAAAAACACAAGATTGTAAGACCCCCCCCCCCCCCTGTTTTCCTCCCAATTTGGAAAGGGGGGAAAAAGCATGTCTTACATTCCGAAAAATACGGTGTACATTTTTTGTCTTGCCACTCTTACGCCATAAATACTATTTGCATTGCTTTATTATTTATTCGCTGTTGGAGCTGTATGCCGGTTTGTTTTTTGTGGGACAAGATGACATTTTTAGCAGAACTCACGGTTTTGAAGATTAGGATGGGGTCAGCACCACCTTGCAGCGTCTCCCATACAGCCTGGGGAGATTTCACCGCTGCCTGCAAGCTTTCAGCCCTTGGCTATGGAGGATGATGAGGAGGGTCCTCCCTGCTGCACCGCTCTGCACGCTCTGGTGCTCACTCCCAAAAGTCCGATACGTCACATCCAGTTTTGTATTATAGGAGAAGAAAAAGAAGTCGCACTCAGAGCTTCTATAAACAGCGGTTCTTTATTGTGCTTCAGTGCACACAGCAGGGTGTGGCATGCGGGTGGGAGGACGGGGGGCACGACGTTTCACTTTTTTTGTCGGCTGCATGATGAAAATACATAGTTTTTGCTAGGTTTTTATTTTTTTTTCTTTACGTTGTTTACTGAAGGGTTTAACTAGTATAAGGGAATGTGCCCACAGGATGTTTTTCATGCATTTTTGCTGCGGTTTTCGCCTGCATTTTACCCTTGTTTTTATGTTAGTTTATGATAATTTGTTCCTGTGGTTGGTCTTCCCTGCAAAACTAATGTGTTTTTTCACAGAAATGCTGTGCCCACACATTAGTTTTGCAAGTGTCAAATACCTCCGGTTTTACTGCAGAAGGGAAAGAATGATCATGTTCTATTTTTCCTGCGTTTTTGCTGTAGTCAATGGCAAAAACGCTGGAAAAACGCAGCATCAAAACGCAATAAAAACGCATAAAAACCACAATGAAACCGCAGGACCTGAACGCAGCAAATCTCCTGGCAAGGACTCTAGAGATCCTTGAAACCAGTACAGGTTTTGCTGCGTTCAGGACTGCTGGAAAAACGTCCTGTGGGCACATACCCTAAAAGCGAGTTGCTACGAATGTGGCCATACCAAATATGTATGGAGGTTTTTTTTTTACATAAATACAACTACCGTATATACTCGTGTATAAGCCGACCCGTGTATAAGCCGACCCCCCTACTTTTGCCCCCAAAACCTGGGAAAACCTATTGACTCGTGTATAAGCCGAGGGTGGACCCCAGCACAGGTATACAGTCCCCCCCAGTGGTATATAGCAGCCTCCCCAGTGGTAGTATACAGCAGCCACAGAGGTATATACAGCAGCCCCAGTAGTAGTATACAGCAGCCTCCCCAGTGGTAGTATACAGCAGCCTCCCCAGTGGTAGTATACAGCAGTCTCCCCCTGTGGTAGTATACAGCAGTCTCCCCCTGTGGTAGTATACAGCAGTCTCCCCTGTGGTAGTGTACAGCAGCCTCCCCCTGTGGTAGTATACAGCAGCCTCCCCCTGTGGTAGTATACAGCAGCCACAGAGGTATATACAGCAGCCCCAGTAGTAGTATACAGCAGCCTCCCCAGTGGTAGTATACAGCAACCTCCCCAGTGGTAGTATACAGCAGTCTCCCCCTGTGGTAGTATACAGCAGTCTCCCCCAGTAGTAGTATACAGCAGTCTCCCCTGTGGTAGTATACAGCAGTCTCCCCCAGTAGTAGTATACAGCAGTCTCCCCCTGTGGTAGTATACAGCAGTCTCCCCCAGTAGTAGTATACAGCAGTCTCCCCCTGTGGTAGTATACAGCAGTCTCCCCCTGTGGTAGTATACAGCAGTCTCCCCCTGTGGTAGTGTACAGCAGCCTCCCCCTGTGGTAGTATACAGCAGCCTCCCCCTGTGGTAGTATACAGCAGCCACAGAGGTATATACAGCAGCCCCTCCCCTGTGGTAGTATACAGCAGCCACAGAGGTATATACAGCAGCCCCTCCCCTGTGGTAGTATACAGCAGCCCCCCCTGTGGGTATACAGCAGTGCCTCCCCCTGTGGTATATACAGCAGCCCCTCCCCTGTGGGTATACAGCAGTCCCCCCCTGTGGTATATACAGCAGCCCCTCCCCTGTGGTAGTATACAGCAGTGCCTCCCCCTGTGGTAGTATACAGCAGCCCCCCCGTAGTATATACAGCAGCCCCCCCCTGTGAGAATACAGCAGCCCCCCCGTGGTAGTATACAGCAGCCCCCCCGTAGTATATACAGCAGCCCCCCCGTGGTAGTATACAGCAGCCCCCCTGTGGGTATATAGAGCCCCCCCCCCCGTTGCTGCCACACACCTGTAAAAAGATCTTTCATACTTATCCTCCTGCTGTCACCGCGCGCATCCTCCGCTCTCCTTCTTGCTTGCACCCGGGCCCCGGCGTCCATCCATATGACCGCGCACAAATAATGACGTCATTATTTGTGCGCGGTCACGTGGATGGACGCCGGGTGCAAGCAAGAAGGAGAGCGGGGGATGCGCGCGGTGACAGCAGGAGGATAAGTATGAAAGATCTTCTTTTTACAGGTGTGCGGCAGCAACGGGGGGGGCTCTATATACCCACAGGGGGCTGCTGTATACTACCACGGGGGGGCTGCTGTATATACTACGGGGGGGCTGCTGTATACTACCACGGGGGGGCTGCTGTATTCTCACAGGGGGGGCTGCTGTATATACTACGGGGGTGCTGCTGTATACTACCACGGGGGGGCTGCTGTATACTACCACAGGGGGGCGGGAGAGCACTGACAGTGCTATGTAATATGCACGGCTCCCCCTGCCGCTGATGGACAGGGGGATGCAGTGCATATTGCATTGCACTAATGAGCGGCCCCACGTGACCGGCCGCTCACTATACAGCCTCCCCCTGCCTCCTCCATCCCCCGGACACCGGCCCCACACAGTCAGCCGTCACTGACTCGTGTATAAGCCGAGGGGGGCACTTTTCAGCACAATTTCTGTGCTGAAAAACTCGGCTTATACACGAGTATATACGGTATTTATAGAAATATTCTCTTTTTTTTATTCAGGTTCTGGTTTTTTTTAATGTTTTAAATTTTTTTTAATTCACTTTTTTACTTAGTCCCTGTATGACCTTTTACTGATCTAATTATAGCTGCACTGTACTGCAATGTTTGTTCATTACAGTACAGTGCACCTGTCAGTGCTGAACGGTCACAAGCATCATGGATCATGCTGTAGCCATGATCCATGATGTTTGGCCATGTCAGGTGACCCAGAGACAGCTGACCCTAGGGTGACCATGGCAATGATTAGGTCCTTGCGATTAAAATGCGGGGGCACCGATCAGCGGGGAAAGGGTGCATGATCCCTCTCCCAATCCCCTAAATTAAATCATCGATATCGATCGCAGCATTTAGGGCTTAAAATAGCCAAGGTCGGCACAGGGACAGCTCTCTCAGTTTCTCCAATTGAATGAAGTTGAGTTGAGCGGTCACCTTGGGGCCAGACCGCCCCTCTGCACACTGATAGGGGGCCTAAGACCCCTTTCACATCTGCGTTTTCGGACAGATCCAGCCAATCCGGCAGATTTACTGTATCTGCCGGGTCGGGAGCCCAATGGCCGCACTTGCGGCGCCGATCCAGCAAGCCCCATGCATTCTCTATGGGGCAGGTGCGGCTAATGCGGTATTGCCGCGATCCGGCACATGTGGCAGTTGTGGCCGTGAAAAAAATCACGGTCAGCTGCGGTTGTTTTGAAAATAAATGGGGGCTTGCCGCAAGTGTACCGCAAGTCGGCCGACCTGGCAGATGCGGATGCTGTGTTTTGTGGGAATCTGTTTTTTGGGGCAGAATTTCAGGAGCCTCACAAAGTGCAGCTGTGTGTGTGAATGCTGCTGCACTATTTTCTCCCTCCCCGCACTCCCGTATCTCCAGCGATGCCCCCTCATCCCTAGAAGCCGTAGTGACACTGCCTCTAGGACCCTGCGGTCTGCGCATGTGACTAAGTGACGTACTTCGGTCATACGGTGTAGTGCCGGGTCATCCTGCGGCCTTGGTATGAGGGGACATCGCTGCAGATCACCAGGGGAGCACGGCGAGGCGAGTAAATAGTACAGGCAAAAAGTGCTCAAGAATTGACGTGCTCATTCTCTTTACGGATCCGTTCTTGAGCTCAAAAATTGATCCGTACAAAGCGCAGTGTGTAAATGCAAAATTGTGAAATGCATTGAGTTGGCTGGGGCAGACATGACTGCATGTCACTGCAATAGCGGATCATTGATGCTACCTATAATCTCCCATCCCACGTCGCACATACTTTAAAATGTTAACAAGTCTAGCCACTTCTTGCAATAATAGGCCAGATATGTGGCCATGTGCGACGCCTGAGCGTTGCGGTTTACATATTATGTGACGCCGTGGCGTTCACTGTGGTCATCCACTATGTGTGGGTGACTCCTTTGCAGAGAGAGAAGTGTACACAGCGTCAATACTCTTCGCCATGACGTCATTATGTCATTATGCGGCCGACCCAGCCTTCTAGGTACTTTACAGTCCCCTGCATAAAGATGGCTGCCGCACAGCGCTCTGCAGCATGGGGAGAGCCCGAGCTCCTCCTGCTCTTAGATTATTTGGACAGGCTGGACAACTGGTGCAAGTTCTCACATCAGCACCCACGGCTGCATAAGATGCGCATTGTGCGCAAAGTACAGTGGGCCCTGCTCAGGAGTCTGCAAGTTGTGCGGACACGGAAGCAGATAATAAAAAAGGTGGCGGACATGAAGTATAAGGCGAGGGACCGCATGGCCACCATCCGCGCCCATATCCAGACTCTGCGTGGTGAGTATGATGGCATAACACATACACACGTTTACTCACACCACAATATACATGATTTTGGCTACATGGAAGTGGACCCTGTCAGTGTGGCAGAACTCCTGATGCTGATGCCTAATGGGTGTTCATGTGTTGGCCCTGCAGATACATGCACAAGGGCCATCACACAGTAATGTGTGTAGCATGCCATACACTCAAGATTGTAGTGGCCAATTCACTAACAACACACATAGTTGTGACTCAAACCTTGAAGTCAGCATGTGCACATTGTCAGTGATGTCATGGAACACAGCACACAAGTTCACAGTGTCCCACAACCCCTACATCTCGCAGCACATACCCTTCTGGTTATTGGACACATAAGTATACGCCCACTAACTCCCTGGTTGTGTGCCTTTGTGCAAACCAAACACACACTCACTGTAACGTCATGTTGTTAATATGTTGTGGTCCACTGCGAAATGATGGATTCCTCTGTTGCCAAACATCCTGTCAGTGTGGGGCTGTGCTTGTTGACCCATGTGTATGTAAAATGGAATGTCCAAAAGTTCTGCGGATAAAGCTTCATGACCCAGTTGTATCTCAGAACAACGTAGTTTGCCAACATTCACAACCTGTGTGTGCTGTGTGCCAAGGACATCTTAATTCTTTCAACAGATACATATATGACGTTGCTCCCATTGTGCAGAAGATCTTGCAGTCCCCTTGTACCCCAGCTTCAAATGTCAGGCACATGATGTCATAGGTACACAAAGCCCATTAGCCAGACATCAGTTTAGGAGCATATCACTTCATACATGCAACAATAATGCTCCCTTTGTAACAAACAGATGCTGAGGAGCAAGCTGAGGCCTCCCCACCGACATCCCCTGCAGCATCCCAAACAGGGTCACCAGTGGCCTCAACACCGCCTTCCCCTGCTGCATCAGCCTCCCCACCGGCATCCCCTGCAGCATCCCAAGCAGGGTCATCAGCGGCCTCCACACCGCCTTCCTCTGCTACATCAGCCTCCCCACCGGCATCCCCTGCAGCAGCCCAAGCAGGGTCACCAGCGGCCTCCACACCGGCTTCCCCTGCTGCATCACAACCAGCCGCGACATCGGCTTTACCCTCTGGCGTCGACTCTGTGATGGGTCACCACACTCCATCACCCACAGAGTCCCACATTGACCATGCTGGCGTCGATCTGTCTGGTAAGTGTCCGATGCCAAATAAAATTGCTTGGCCTTTTTGTTTTCTGCTCACAAATGTGTCAAATAATACATACATCACATCTATGTTGTCCTATTCTGTATGTGTAGGCACAACACCTCAAGGGCTTGGTTGGTCCTTAAGCCACTCCCCCTCCCCAGAGAATGGTGGCTCGGATGTAGTTGGTAAGTAATGTTTTGTGGCACAAACAAATCCTGTAACACACATGTGGTTTGTTGTGGGAATGATGCATGTCTTTCATCACTATAGGTGTTCCATCATTGAGTGACCTGATGCAGGCCCACCAACACCTGCGTCAGGCCACGGCACAGCTACAGCTGCTTGAGGCCATGATACAGAGGGTCCTTCAGCACCAGCAAGGCCATGGCCCTGGGGGCCAACATTAATGATTAGCTGGGACTCGTAATGTATCATGTTGCCCTAGCAACAATATGTTTTTGTCATGTTGACAAGTTTCTTGTTGCTGTACTGTTTCACAGCCTTGTTTGACATTAGGGACACAATGTGTCCACGTTATAATGGCTTAAAGCCCTCTTTTAGGCTCCGGCCTTAGACCTTTGTTCCCAAAAAAAAAAAAAAAAAGCATTTATGCACACTCAAAAACAAAAAAAAAAAGGGATTTTGCAAAAATAAACGTTGCAACAATCCCACAACATGGTGTGCTTGTGTTATTTTACATAAGGACACAACTTCATTGTAGCAAAGTATATACTGTATAAACACCATGTAGCACCCAAAAAGTAGTAAACTGTCTGTCTTGGGTCCCCAAAACTGACGTGTGTTGGGCATCCCTCAAAAGACACACCGGACAAACACAACACACTGCCTGGCTGCAGTCACACATACCCAATGGTCATTTTGGCTTCATGGCGCCTGATGACAAAACCTATGTGTACACAACAGTTGACAAATGCACAAGGGCCAAAAAATCTACTTTGCCCCGTATTTGCTTTTCAAATTGGTAGACCCTTGTATTTTGCACGGAACATCTCCCTTAACCTGTGAATGCCACACATGAATTCCTAATGTAACATCATTCATATACCTCACCATGTAGTAATGTGTATGTGCAGGGCAAATGTGTGACACATGTGTCTTCCATTCAAAACACCGTTAAATTGTGGATAACAATAACCCATTAGTAGGTGGCCAATAACACAGAGTACTTTTTGTGGGGAAAACATTCTATTTACAAAACAAAACTAAAATTTGTGCCAAAAAAAGGCCTTCTCCCCAAACAAAAGACGGGGCCACAAAAACAGCCACTTCACAATTGGTGGTAGGGTCCCCAATAGTGTTGATATGCAGCTGCAGGATCTTGCGTGGCTGCTTCACCCACATTCCTTGCGGGAAGTGGGTGTGGTCGATGCCGAGGGAAAGGTCTTCCAGGATCCCTCGGCACCTCAGGATTAAGTCCAGGCACAAACATAGCCAGCAGTGGCACCTGATGGGACACTGACGGCTGCTGGGGGGCTGAGCCAAGATGATCTGAGAGTTCAGTGTCCCATTCTCTGACGCCTCCAGGGCTAGGTAGATTACCCTCTTGAGGTCCATACGTTGTTGATGGCCCAGCCGGGACACCCGCTCACTAACTAGCTGCCCAATCCCAGTGCAAGGGATACGCTCCATGTTCAGCAGCACCCTCTTAGCCCTATCGCCCAGCTGGGTAGGGGGTGGCAAAGGTCTTCTACGCCTCACCCCCTCACTGGGCCGAGGGTGCTGCACGGCGGCACTGGGATCAGGCTCCACAATCCCCCCAGATGTTGTTGGGGAACCGTTGCCAACAGGTGCCCCCACCAGGCTGGACCCGACCTCTTGAGGGCCCTGTGAAAAAAGAAAAAAAAATTTACTACATGTCTTGCTAAATTTACCTGGATCGGGGCAGAGCCCGTACTTACGTAGCGCTCATTGACTTACAAATCAGGCATGAATAATAATATTCTTTATAGCAAGATTAAATTTATTTGTTAACAAAGTAGCACATGAATTGTCATCAATTGAATACAGGCTTAACATAAAGTATACTAATTATACCTAGACTTAATTATAGCGAATAAGCATCAATACGTTTACCGTGTATTGTAGCTGCGTCACCTTCTTCATCGGGGAAGTCACGATCAGCGAGAAGGGACCACGGCTTGCTTCACATAGACGTCCATTCATGTTGGACTCTGTAAAGGT
Source organism: Allobates femoralis (assembly GCA_033576535.1). NCBI lineage: Eukaryota > Metazoa > Chordata > Amphibia > Anura > Aromobatidae > Allobates > Allobates femoralis. The sequence goes on from JARQOC010000001.1 coordinate 464,895,226, forward strand.
TTTCCTTTCCCTTTCACTGAATGTGACTTCAATTTATACTTTTAAAAATATCTCTGATCATGCGCTGATGGCATGATCCAGCCGTGACCATTAACCACAAGATATTCACTTCTTTCCTGTGCAATACCCCCATTTGTTTCCTTGGCTGAGGAAGTGGTTTCCTGTCCGAGCTGTCAGAGGATGTGGTTTCCTGTCAGCTCAGCTCATGATTTCATCATAACGGCATAAAAAGAAGATGTCCCCCTTTTTGTATGACAACCAAGTACTGATGCAGTTATATGGAATGAATGAATGACATGACTTGTGGTCACTATTTTAATTATGATTACCTGTACCTATTCTATTCACATCACACACACCATTCTTATCACATTGGTATCACACTACATAATTTAACCATTTACATATCATCAATGCATTACTACCAAGCAGCTATTTGTAGTGTTTGTGTGTGAAATAATGAGTTACAGGTGTGCCCATTAGACAGTCCTAAAGATATGGCTATGTGTAACGTGACACAGTGATTACTCTACTCACCTAAGTAACCACCATGGACATGCATATGTGTTCACACAAGCACACAATCTTTCCAATGTTACAAATGGGTGATACAACTCCTAAACATACTGTGCCAAACACCACACGCTGATATGTTTGTAAAGTTAAACACAACACAAGTGTATCCAACCACCATTGAAGAGTGTGATGACACAAAGACATTAGGAAGTACCTCTTGTGTCGGAGTAGGGTCTTGGAGAGTGGCGGAGGAGGATTGTGCTAGGTCCCTGCTGCACAGTGTAGTCGGAGGGAGATGCTGGTCCTGGAGGAAATGGAGGAGGTTAAAGTACCACAAGCGTGGCACATACACCTCTCCCGTTCCACTCTTGGACCACATTGATTTTTCCACTTCATATACACTGTGCGCAGGTTCCTGATCTTCTTGAACACAAACCTGTTATCCACCCTCTCCCCAGGGTGGTGCTGCAGGGAGAGGTTGATGAGCTGGTCATACGCCACTCTCTTCACCTAATTGTTCTTGTAATCAGGTGATGGGGTCCACCACAAGCACTCTAGCTCCTGGTACTTGGCTATGAAGGCCCGGACGAAATCCTGGTTGTCTGCCATCTGCAAAAAAGAGAATTTTGTTTACGTACCGTAAATTCTTTTTTCTTGAATCATCAATGGGAGACCCAGACAATGGGGTTTAGGGCTCTGCCCTCCGGAGGCCACACTAGGTACTACAAGTTTGTAGACACCGCCCCCTCCGCTTATAAACCCCCACCGCAGGGAACATCCTCAGTTTGGTCCATAAGCTGCGAGGAGACAAATAAACCACACCCGAAACATCGGGAAAGAAACCGTGCACAGACGGTCCAACAACCCGGAAAAAACTGTCCCAACAGGGAACAGATCAAATGCAAAACATGCAACAGAACAACTGGGTGGGTGCTGGGTCTCCCATTGATGATTCAAGAAAAAAGAATTTACGGTACGTAAACAAAATTCTCTTTTTTCTGATCATCATAATGGGAGACCCAGACAATGGGGATGTCCTAAAGCAATACCCCAGGGCGGGAAGAGTTCCTCAAAAGACGGATAACACATGGTCCCCCTCAAAGGTGGGCAACCCCCGCCTGAAGGACCCGCCTGCCCAAACTTGCATCCGCAGAGGCATGGGCATGCACCATATAGTGCTTAGAGAAAGTGTGCAGGCTAGACCAAGTGGCCGCCTGACACACCTGTAGAGCAGAAGCGCGATGTCGCAAAGCCCAGGAGGCACCGACAGCTCTGGTCGAATGCGCCTTCAATCCCACCGGGAGAGACAAACCAGAAGACTGGTAAGCCTCTTGAATGGGAGCCTTGATCCATCTGGCCAAGGTTGACTTTGACGCCGCGGACCCCTTACAGCGACCCGCCGTAAGGATAAACAATGAATCCGAACTCCGGAAGGAGGCAGTCCTGGACACATAAATGCGGACAGCCCTCACGAGATCCAGAGTATGGAGGTCGCGCTCAACCTGATGAACGGGAGCGGGACAAAATGAAGGGAGAACAATCTCCTGGTTCAGGTGGAAAGAGGAAACCACCTTTGGCAAGAATTCTGGCCGCGGGCGCAACACCACCTTGTCTTGGTGAACCACCAGAAAAGGAGACTTGCACGAAAGTGCAGCCAATTCTGAGACCCTTCTCAGAGACGTAATCGCCACCAGAAAGACTACCTTCTGGGACAAACGAGAGAGGGAAATGTCTCTCAGAGGCTCAAACGGCGGTTTTCTGCAGTGCCGCCAGGACCATGTTAAGATCCCAAGGGTCCAGAGGTCGCCTGTAGGGTGGGACCACCCGAGACACTCCCTGCAGAAATTGACGGACCTTCGGGAGGAGCGCCAAGCGCCTGTCAAACAGCACTGAAAGAGCTGACACTTGACCCTTCAGGGAACTGAGGGATAAGCCCAACTCCAAACCCGACTGTAGGAAAGCCAACAACGTCGGGATGGACAAGGGCCACGGGGACCTTCCACCCGAGGCACACCAGGTGAAAAAGATTTTCCACGTTCTGTGGTATATCTTCCTAGATACGGGCTTCCTGGCCCGATTCATAGTGGCAACCACCGTGGGAGAGAAGCCTCTGGATGTTAGTAGCCAGGGCTCAAGAGCCATGCAGTCAATCTGAGGGCCCTGGAATTGAGATGGAAGAATGGGCCTTGCGCGAGAAGATCTGCGCGTTCTGGCAGAGCCCACCTGCGTCCGCCTGACAGTTGCCACAGGTCCGGATACCAGGACCTCCTGGGCCAATCTGGTGCCACTAGAATGGCTACTCTGCATTCCGTCCTGATTTTCCACAGGACCCTGGGAATCAGAGCCAGAGGCGGGAACACATATGGTAGATGGAAGCTGGACCAACTCAGGATCAGGGCATCCGCGCCCAGAGACTGAGGATCCCACGATCTTGCCATGTATTGCGGCACCTGATGATTCAGCCGTGAGGCCATCAGATCCACGTCCGGAGTGCCCCATTTGCTGCAGATGTCCCGGAAGACGTCTGGATGAAGAGACCACTCTCCGGCGTCCATCCCCTGCCGGCTCAGGTAGTCGGCCTCCCAGTTCTCGACCCCTGGGATGTGAACTGCGGAGATCAGGCAGTCGTTGTCCTCCACCCAAGATAGAATGCGGTGGACTTCGGTGAGGGCCTGAGCACTTCTGGTCCCTCCCTGATGATTTATATACGCGACGGCCGTCGCATTGTCGGTCTGAACCCGAATGGGCTGTCCTGACAGGAACTTCTGAAACGCCAGGAGCGCCAGATAGACCGCCTTGATCTCCAGCACGTTGATCTGCAACGTCGACTCCGACTGAGTCCAGAGTCCTTGAGCCCTGTGGTGTAAGAACACCGCACCCCAGCCCTTCAGACTGGCGTCGGTGGTCACCACTAACCATGACGGTTTGAGGAAAGACCGGCCCCGTGACAAGTGACGTGGCTGGAGCCACCACTGCAGGGAATCCCTGGTCGGTTGGGAAAGGGCCACCAGCCGATTCAGAGAGGACATCCTCTTGTCCCATCTGCGGAGAATCTCCAGCTGGAGAGGACGGAGGCGAAATTGTGCGAAAGGCACCGCCTCTATCGCAGCTACCATGCGGCCCACCAGCTTCATCAAGACCCGTAGGGATGATTGTGGTGACAGGAGGACATCTTGCACTCCTGATTGAATAGCCAGCTGCTTGGCTCGTGGCAGAGACACCAGAGCTGAGTCTGTGTGAAAGTCCATGCCCAGATACGTCAGTGACTGGGTCGGAACCAGGGTTGATTTCTGGACATTGAGAAGCCACCCAAACTGTTCCAGAGACTTCATGGTTACCTCCAAACTCTCCCGACAAAGGTGTTCCGATGGCGCCCTGACCAGCAGGTCGTCTAAATAAGGTATGACGGCGTGTCCCTGCACATGCAGGAGAGCCATCATAGAGGCCATCACCTTCGTGAACACCCGCGGAGCTGAGGCCAACCCGAAGGGTAGTGCCACGAACTGGAAGTGTTCGTCCCCCACTGCGAATCGTAACCAGCGCTGATGAGCCGGTGCAATGGGCACGTGAAGGTAAGCGTCTCGGATACCTATGGACGCCAGGAAGTCTCCCTGTGACACAGCCGCGATCACGGAGCGCAGGGATTCCATGCGGAACTTCCGAACCAACACATGACGGTTGAACAACTTGAGGTCCAAAACCGGGCGAAAAGAGCCGTCCTTCTTTGGGACGATAAAGAGGTTGGAGTAAAAACCCCGGAACCTCTCCCCAGAGGGCACTGGGACCACTACTCCGTCTCTGCGGAGCCCCTCCAACACCAGGTGAAAAGCCTGAGCCTTTTCCGGAGAAGGAACAGACCGATGGAATCGGTGTGCCGGCTGCGACGTCATCTCTATCCTGTAGCCTCGCGAGACTACGTCTCGGACCCACTTGTCTTGGACGTGGAGAAGCCAACTGTCCTGAAAAAGGAACAGGCGACCCCCCACCTGTGGGGAGGCAGGACGAGAGAGCGAGTCATGCGGAAGTGGGTTTGGGGGTGGCAGCTGCTGCCCCCGTTGGCTTCTTTTGGCGACCCTTGGGGCGCCACTGAGTAGTGGGCTTGCCCCCTCGGTCCGCGCGAGCAGACGCTGCCGATGACTGTGAGCTGGAACGAAAGGACCACTGTTTTGGGTTCCTTTTAACGGTATAACCGTGGCTTAGGTTTATTCTGCGGGATCTTAGACTCAGCAGAATCCTTTATCAGCTTGTCCAGCTCGGTGCCAAAAAGCCTGTCACCAGAGAACGGAAGATTTTGCAAAATCTTCTTGGACGTGGCATCTGAGTCCCAAAGACGCAGCCACAACAACCTGCGGATCGCTATAGCGTTGGCCGAAGCCACGGCAGAGCGGGTGGCAGTTTCCAATGTTGCCGTCCTGGCGTAGTCCGCATAGGCCCTTGCCCTATCGGTAAGCGCCAGGACCTCAGGACTGGACCCTGCCAGATCAGTGATACCATCCAAGCAGGTGGTGATCGCCTGCAGAGTCCAGACCGTGGCAAAATTAGGGGCAAATGAAGACCCCACAGCCTCATAAGAAGACTTGGCGAGTTGCTCGACCTGTCTATCCGTCGCATCCTTCAATGAGGAGCTATCAGAGGCAGAGAAAAGGGAGCGTGCAGCAATCCTGGTCATGGAAGCGTCCACCTTCGGGGACTGCGACCACTCCTGAAGCACCTCCTGGGGAAAGGGGAATCGATTGTCCTTAACTTTGCGGACATAACGCCGCCCAGGATGTAACCTGGGTGCTCTGACCACCCTTCCAAAGTTAGTGTGGTCCATAAAGAAGACCCTTGGTCTAGCCTCTGGCCGTAGCCATTGATAGACCTCCTTCGGGTGCACGTCCACCTCCTCAGGGGTGTCACGAGACGTAAAGTCTCGTTGATGGAGGACACCAGATCCTCTACCCCGTCTGGTGGTTCTGACACAGACCCGAGTATGGAACCCCCATCATCCTCATCACCATCAGAGGGACGCTCCTCCTCAGAGAGAGCCTGGAGCTCGGGTGAATCCTCACGACGAGTCCGCTTAAGGGGTCTCACAACAGAAGAAGGAGACACCCGGGGGTAACTGGAAGGAGTAGCTGGGCTTTCCAGTCTCCTATGAAGTGCCTCCAGGGATTGCGACATGGAGGACAACTGGGACAACAGAGATTCATTAATCTTATTCTGCGTTTCCCATGGCCCTGGGATCACCTGAACCTCAGGGTAAAGCACCGGAGCTGCTGTCTCAGCAGTATCAGTCCGGGCCTCAGGGCGTCCGCAGTTATTGCAGGACCCCTCAACCAGCGTCCCGTTGCATGTAGCACAGGCAGTGGTGGTGCTGGCCGCCTTAGCAGCACGTTTTCCAGCTGAGGACATTCCCACAGCAGGGGCAAATAAGCCAATCTATACAGACAAAAACAGGGGATCCCGGTGGCTTACCGACCGCTGTAAAGCGGTGGGAGGAAGCGGTGTGCGTGTGTGGCCTCCACGAAGTTTCCGGTCTCCCCTTTTGGAGTGCAGACCTGTGCTGCAGTCAGATCCCAGCCGGGAAGTGAGGGGAAAAGATGGCTGCCGACAGACAAGCTGTGGGCGGCGCCGAAAATACGCGGGAAGACACACACGCACGCCCTCGATGACATCACCACCAGGGCTGCTTCACATCCCCTCAGGCAGCCTCAGTAATGTAGGCGCCGGAGCCCGCAGCGCGGGAAGTATTGTGATAGTACAATACTTAGACTGCATGTAAAACAAAACACCTGCAATCTACAGCCTCAGCCCCTGTGACACACAGGGCGGTCAGCCAGGGTGACCCCAGCACAGGGTACACCGCCAGAACCGCGGACCCGAGGGTAGCGCGCGGTCTGAGTGCCAGAACACATAAAGTGTCAGACACTACCCCCAGGCACACCGGAGACACACCGTGCCTCAGTGCAGGTCCGGTCTGTAAGCACCATTTAGGGAGGCCTCGGACGGGGGTTTCAGCACCAGTCCGGTCTGTAAGCACCATTTAGGGAGGCCTCGGACTGGGCTGGCTCCAGTCCGGTCTGTAAGCACCATTTAGGGAGGCCTCGGACGGAGCGGAGCTGTGTGAGGCTCCTATCTCCCACCTTCCAGAGCCCCCCAGGGAGGGATGGAAAGGAGCGCGACAGCGTACCGGGGGGACACGCAGTGTCCAGGCCCTAGGACCTCCGGTACCTCCACCTGCGTGTTCCACAAGGGTGAGCAGGAGACTGCCGAAGGTCCCGACCGGGACCATTTTACCTTGTCTTCATACGCCATCACGTAAGCTATGAGAATGCTGTGAAGTGCAAGCAAAGCGTGATCCTCCGAGCACACTAAGTTTAAAACTGAGGATGTTCCCTGCGGTGGGGGTTTATAAGCGGAGGGGCGGTGTCTACAAACTTGTAGTACCTAGTGTGGCCTCCGGAGGGCAGAGCCCTAAACCCCATTGTCTGGGTCTCCCATTATGATGATCAGAAAATTAAAAGTATGACATGAAGACACACATATGTATGTATCATGTTGTTTCATGTGTGCACACGGTGGTACATGTGGTCCTGTGCACACATCAATTGGCTACCACAAATATCTGTTACACATTAAACACCGTACCGAGGGTACAAAACACACATTAAGCTAAATGCCACTACAGTCCCTACATAGGCCTGTATGGTAATGGAGGAGGATAATGTGAACTTTGGTTTACTTGAGCAAAGGCTCACAAGCCAAAGACATTCTTGTAGGTATCATGTATACTTTTAAACAAAATGACCCATGATTGTGGTTTACATACTTTAGAAGCACATGCATGATTTTACTGTTAATGTACATTCTGATAAATCTGATGAATAAGCTATTAAGGGATGCTCATAGCACCTATGAACGCTACATGCACCGTTAGGACACATACGTAGTATAAGCTAACAACAACATTACCACATGGTAGAGGAGTGAGTGCAAATTGAAGGCCATACACAAAGAAGAGATGAAGACGAGCCAGAGTCATCTATACATACCGTCAGTCCTGCAGTGCCAGAAGAGGAGACGCTACCACGTTGTGTTTAAATGTGCAACAGGACGAATGTCACACATCTATCTTTAAAGAGCACTCAACCAATGACATCGCAGCAGAGTCGTCCAATAGGCGACGTCGGGCGTAGTAATGGCAAGCTACAATTGGACGACGCAAGCGGGTTCTGATTGGTGGCTTCACACATAAAAAAGGGGAATGGCAGAACGATGTTGTGTTTGCTGCCTAGAGCCATTGAGTAAGTAGTCATGTGCACAACTGTTTGGGGATATTCTGGCATCTTAACTGCGTGTTGAAAAGATTCCTGCATGGATACTTTACCCTAATGAGCACCAGGAGCTACTGGGCCATTCGCTCACCGTTAGCACTTTGTTTTAGGCTATAGGCTACATATTCAGTACTGTTTTTAGAAACAGCGCCCAAATGGGCTTATATAAATGAGGCAGTACCCACCACATGCCAGTGCGAGTGGAAAAGGGTTTTGCCATATGCATAGAGGTACTTAAACAAACATTTTCAATACAAAAGAACAAAAAGTACTATGCAAAAAGTCAAATTTTATTGGAAAACATCATTAAAAATAGTAAGGTGACAGGAAAGGCATATACAATAAGTCCATCAAGTTAAAGCGAGGGCTGTAGTATTTCATGATACATCATAGGGTAAACACATTGTTATAAAGATACAAAATTCCACAAGTACAAAGGTGAAAGAACCCAATCAAAAGTTCAGTACCTTGTAAATGACAAAAAGCATGATTAAAATGAACATGATTACATCAAAAAATAAAGTGCAAGTGCTCCAATATCTAGATTGTATATAAATCCCTACAATAATCATGCTCAAGTACTTTTTGTCAAGATCACATACAAAGGGAGTCACAACAATTAGGACCTATGCGTACCCATGTTTGATCAAAGTATGATGCCCTCCACAACAACCTGATGGGCTAGGACCCCGACGCGGCGTTTCGCTGCATAAGCCTGGTAGCTGCAGCTTCCTCAAGGGGGAGTATTGTGTGCACAAAAAGTACTTGAGCATGATTATTGTAGGGATTTATATACAATCTAGATATTGGAGCACTTGCACTTTATTTTTTGATGTAATCATGTTCATTTTAATCATGCTTTTTGTCATTTACAAGGTACTGAACTTTTGATTGGGTTCTTTCACCTTTGTACTTGTGGAATTTTGTATCTTTATAACAATGTGTTTACCCTATGATGTATCATGAAATACTACAGCCCTCGCTTTAACTTGATGGACTTATTGTATATGCCTTTCCTGTCACCTTACTATTTTTAATGATGTTTTCCAATAAAATTTGACTTTTTGCATAGTACTTTTTGTTCTTTTGTATTGAAAATATTCAGTACTGTGTGGGTGGTTGCCACATGCTGTTTTGTGTGTAGTCAGTGATCATCCATTTTCTGTGGGTAACACGGTCTTGACAAGAAGAATGTTTGTAAGGTTAAATATGGACTATATCCAAATGGCAGATGTGGGAGCGCCGGTTGGCCACACACAATGCCTGCTAAGTGATTCCACGACATGCAGCCTTGGGTATTGTACATGTCAGTTAGATGATGACACAATAATGCATCTGCAATCATTACCCTCTTGTGCTGTGTAATGTACTTGTCCCAATACAGTGTTTTTGTGGAGTGCAAAATACTTTCATTTTACATACATACTGATTGTTGGCAGCCATGAGACACATCTTGGTCTTGTACTGCCTTTGGGGATGCACATAATGTCAGGGCTGTACATGAATAGTATGGGCTCACATATGTGTATTATGTGTTATGTGAACTGTCATACTGTAATGTTTACAATAAGCAAGGTCGACAAGCATTAGATGGTGTGTAACGTAACAGGCCAACCATGTAAGTGTGTATTTAAGGGGTATGACACGACTATGTACATGTGCTAGTTGATTAATGTTGTTCTTAGGCCTCCATGTGCTTATACGTGTTATTTTTCCTTTTTCATTTGCAGACCCTGGCTAACAGAGATTGGACGTCATGCACCATTCCACAATGGCAGTAGTGGCTGTGTCCATGGTTGAGGATGCCTTGTTGACGGATGAGAGGACTGAGAGACTTTGGAGGTGTAGACGACGGCGTGTCTGGTCTCGGGATTGGCTCCTGCAAAGGAGCCACCTGAGCCACATGGGCCTTGTCCGTCAGCTGGAGGACAGGAATCTGCAGGATTTCAGGAACTATCTCAGGATGTCCGTGGACTCTTACAAATTCCTCTTAGACTTGGTTACACCACATATTGCCCGTGAGGACACTGTAATGCGTCGATCTGATCCAGCCGAGGAGCGGTTGGCTGTGACTCTGCGTTTCTTGGCAACAGGGCGCACGATGACTGACCTGCAGTATTCTGCTGCTGTCTCACGCCCACTACCGATCTGCCTAATCCCTGAGACGTGAGGCCATTGTGATGTGTCTCTTGCCAACCTATATGCAGTTTCCAACAACCCCTGCGGAATGGGTGGAAGTTGCCACTGGCTTCCAGGAGAGGTGGCAATTCCCTAATTGCGGGGGGGCCTTGGATGGCAAGCATGTGAGAATCACACAACCCCCCAACAGCGGGTCTTATTATTTTAACTACAAAGGTTATTTCAGTGTGGTCCTCATGGTCCTCGTCAATGCCAACTATGAGTTTCTCCTTGTGGATGTGGGGATGAACGAGCATGTGTCTAATGGGGGGGGTTTTGGCCCAGACCTCCTTTGGTTGAGACCTTCTAAGTGGGCGGCTGAACTTACCCCCAAATGATGACACCACTGGACATCTCAACTTTGCCTTTGTGGGGGATGAGGCCTTCACACTTCACGCAAACCTACTACAGCCATATCCCCCAGAGGACTCTGACCCCTGAGCAACGCCTTTTCAATTACCGGCTATCCCAGGCACGTTGTGTGGTTGAAAATGCTTTCGGGATCATGGCCAATAGATTCCGTGTATTTCATAGTGCTTTAAATATGAAACTGGAATCTATCAAAATGGTAGTGATGGCGTGTTGTGTGCTGCATTACTTTCTGCATCGTAGGGATACTCAATCATACACGCCAGCAAGTTATGTGGATAGTGTGGACCCCACAACTGGGGAACTCATGCCAGGTGTGTGGCATACAAACGACCCTGGCATAGCGCCACTCCAGCCGTTGGGCCAGGGCCGACATCAGCAGGATGCGAGGAGCAGCAGAAATAGCTACTGCTCGTATTTCAATGGCCCTGGGGCGATGGCCTGGCAGGATCACCAGATGTAAGGGGTGTGTGATGGGTCCACACTGTCCAATGTGTGATCCTATACATTATTTTTTAAGGTATGGCAGAATTATGCATTATTTCATTTATGTAGTATGTTTCTCGTGTGATGACACTTGTTTTTGTGTGGCCACACTCCGAATATATTTGTTTCTGATCAGACAAACGTGTGTGATTCTTTTATTTGTAGCTGACCACCGTATCACATTGCATTTTAGGGTGTGCTCTGAGGTGTGAGACAAAAATGTTATTTGAGGGTCCCTGCACTATTGTGTGCACAGGTACACTACACGTGTGGCGGTTTCCAAAACACTTATGGTGTTTGTGTGTTTTCCTGTCCAAATTGCTGCATGTAGACATGGGTATGTGTCCACACACATGGCGAGTTCTATATTGTCTGATTGAGGCATATGCATGCATGTGCAAACACATACTGTACATACATTTGCCAGCCACGTAGTTGGGATAATGCTATGTGAGGTACATAGCTCTGTCCATACTTCCTGTGTGTAGCTTAACAACTTGTACAGTAGACGTCCAGAATATCCATACATTTAGCGGAAACACACTGCAGTACACTAGCGTGCCTGTCTGCTAGTTTGGCGACGCCGCAGTGTGTTGATGGAGCTGACACTCATCACATATTACATCAGTTTCCAGATGATATAATAGGCAATAGCATCCATGTTGCCTGAGATGGCTGACAAATGGTGACGCTCTTTCGCCATCCAATCGGAGTTATCTGGACGCGGTTAAAAGTTAAGTCAGGTACGCCTATGTCCTAAGCTGGGTGAAAAGTACTCCCACATTGTTTATGTGGTTGTGCTGTGTGACGGCGCAACTACGATCTGAAAAATCGGCTGCCCGATTTGGGCGCCGACTTCTGGGACCCCGGATCGTCGTAGGTTGGAGGTGTGATTGCTACGTGTAACATCTACTATGCAATCTTGGACAAGTGCCAAAAACGTGCGCGCTCCTGTGAAATTGTATGCGATATCGGAACGATATTGCGATGTGTAACAGTACCCTTGGTTTTTTTTTTTTAAATATTTTAAAACTTTTTTAAAATTGTCAGATCTGTGCAGCGACGGTCCATACGGTAATGTGTGATTAGTGAGGACGTGGTGCAGAAGTGGAGTTTTTCCAATAGTGGGCGGTGGACCTGTGGAAGGATCATGGGATGGAGGTGGAGCTAGGGTGGAGTCTCAGGAGGGCCCCAAAATTTTGCCGGTGAGGGGTCCTGGAAATTGCTAGTGGCAGCCCTGCGCGTAGCAATTTCAGATTGCAGCAAATACGCAGTGTGTGAACGCACTTTTAATTCCACCATTGCCTACCACCCGTAATGGATGTGCAGTAGGATGTAAGAACAATGTGCTGCGGTGACTCATCCTGCATGACTACATTAGGGCTCAGACGGCAGGTTTTCAGATAGAATTACCCCTATTACAGTCTATGGGGCTGTCACCTGTCCGTGTATTTTTAGGCAGAATAATCAAATCAAATTTGGGTAAGACTGAGCCATTATTATGTGGAGTCACACATCAATCTCACCAATGGCAATGGATTGCTGAACATATAGGATAGCACTGGGAGCCCATCCCTGCGCTGTTTATTACAGTTTTATAGAAGCTGGAAAAATACTCCATTATAGGCTATGTTCACACACAATTTGCGTTTTTTTTTAGCACTCTTAAAAGCACTTGCGTTTTTTTATGAAATCTAAATTAAAGAAAGCAAGTGTGTGAAAAATAAAAATGAATGAATACATCACCTTCCGACGCCTTCTGCCGCTGTGCGATCCCCGGTTGTAAGTCAGATCTCTTCTGACAAGACCTGTGGTGACGTCAGAGGGGGGGGGCGTACCCGGGCACTCGCGGTCATTGTGTGACCGCGAGCAGCCAATCAGCGGATGGACCGCCCCCGGTAACGCCCCCCCTCTGACGTCATCACAGGTCCTGTCAGAAGAGATCTGACTTAGAATCGGGGATCGCACAGCGGCAGAAGCGAAGGTGATGTATTCATTCTTTTTTATTTTTCACACACTTGCATTTGTTTAATTTAGATTTCATAGTGTATAATGGGCGGCCACAGCTGTCACAGAGGGGAGGAGGAAGCTGGATTCTTCCTCCCCTCTGTGATATCACCTGCGCTTTCTGGGGGAAAGAAAGCGCAGTGTGTGAAAGCCCCTGCGTATTTTGCTGCACTTTTTTGCGCGGCCGAAAAAACGCGCAAAAAAGCGCAGCAAAATACGCAAATGTGTGAACGTAGCCTAAATGTGCCTTTTAAAAACGCATGTGTTTCCCATAGGGCCCCCATGTTAAAAAAACGCATGTGTGTTTTTTCAAAAACGCATGCGTTTTTTTTTAACATGGGCCCCTATGGGAAACGCATGCGTTTTTGAATGGCACTAAAAGGTACTAATGTACCATGCGTTTTTGCATGCGTTTCCCATAGGGCCCCATGTTAAAAAAACGCATGCGTTTTTGGAAAAACGCACATGCGTTTTTTTACAGCACCCAAAAACGCTGCATGCAGCGTTTTTTGGACTAGGGGTAAAAAACGCAAATGGAGCTAAAAAACGCAGCTACACTCAAATGTACCCTGCGTTAACGCACCTGCGTTTTTTTTAACAGCCCAAAAACGCAGAGATGGTCAAAAAAACGCATGTGTGTGAACATGGCCATATTTATAGTAAGAAAAACTGACGAAATTAAAGTCGGTGAGGAGTTGGTGAAGGACACACACAAATGCCTTCTGAGGGAGGCCTTGGCCTAGGGGCTGTGGCTAAAAGAGCCATTCACCTCATGAGCTGAGCCTGTACCTCACACACGGACTATTACACGTCCGTCCTGCCGGCGGCGCCATAGTCTGTGGCCGGCAGCAAGCACGGAGGAGCATGGCGGTCCGGCCGGGGAGACTGAGTGCAGCACTGCTGACTGACAGACACATACACGCTGCTGACTGACACTGAATGACTGCTGACAGACACACATACACGCTGCTGACTGACAGACACATACACGCTGCTGACTGACACTGAATGACTGCTGACAGACACACATACACGCTGCTGACTGACACACATACAGTTGTATATAGTTTTTTACAATGGAGCAAGCTGGTTTCCCTACTCAGGGTTGAGATGGGGGTACCCAAATTAATTTTGCAGCTAGGAGGTCCTAAGTACACCTGTGCTCTGGTGTCTTGATATTACTAGAGTTTGGTTTAAGGGTGGTGGACCCAGCGCTAATTGATATAACTACACTAGGATTATTGGGAAAAAAGGGGGAAAAGGGCAAGCCATGAACTGAAAAGCTAAAAACAAAGTTTTATTCAAGTTCACAATGGTTTTAAAATACAAAGCTTATTAAAAATTCCATAATTAGAAATCAAGGTTAAAAATTTGAGGGTTGGAGGCCTCAACTGTGCTATTCCTATTTTTTAAAAAAGGTATACAGACTTTGGCAAACACAAGATTGCTCACTATCTTGAGACATCAAACATAAAGAAATTTACAGGTACCTGTGGACTGGTAACCTCAGGCACCCTTTCTTTTCCTATGTTGAGTTCGATGTTTGTTTTTTTATACTGGGGATTGAGCTGTAAAAAACCGGATTATATAGGTTGATGACAGTGTAACGATCCGGTTTTTTACAGCTCAATCCCCAGTATAAAAAACAAACATCGAACTCAACATAGGAAAAGAAAGGGTGCCTGAGGTTACCAGTCCACAGGTACCTGTAAATTTCTTTATGTTTGATGTCTCAAGATAGTGAGCAATCTTGTGTTTGCCAAAGTCTGTATACCTTTTTTAAAAAATAGGAATAGCACAGTTGAGGCCTCCAACCCTCAAATTTTTAACCTTGATTTCTAATTATGGAATTTTTAATAAGCTTTGTATTTTAAAACCATTGTGAACTTGAATAAAACTTTGTTTTTAGCTTTTCAGTTCATGGCTTGCCCTTTTCCCCTTTTTTCCCAATAATCCTAGTGTAGTTATATCAATTAGCGCTGGGTCCACCACCCTTAAACCTGACACACATACACGCTGCTGGCTGACAGACACATACACGCTGCTGACTGACACTGAATGACTGCTGACAGACACACATACACGCTGCTGACTGACAGACAGACATATATACACGCTGCTGACTGACAGACACATACACGCTGCTGACTGACACTGAATGACTGCTGACAGACACACATACACGCTGCTGACTGACACACATACACGCTGCTGGCTGACAGACACATACACGCTGCTGACTGACACTGAATGACTGCTGACAGACACACATACACGCTGCTGACTGACAGACAGACATATATATACGCTGCTGACTGACAGACACATACACGCTGCTGACTGACACTGAATGACTGCTGACAGACACACATACACGCTGCTGGCTGACAGACACACATACACGCTGCTGACAGACAGACACATATACACGCTGCTGACTGACACACATACACGCTGCTGGCTGACAGACACACATACACGCTGCTGACTGACACTGAATGACTGCTGACAGACACACATACACGCTGCTGACTGACAGACAGACATATATATACGCTGCTGACTGACAGACACATACACGCTGCTGACTGACACTGAATGACTGCTGACAGACACACATACACGCTGCTGGCTGACAGACACACATACACGCTGCTGGCTGACAGACAGACACATATACACGCTGCTGACAGACACACTGAATGACTTGACTGACAGAGACAATTGCACCTTCGACCGTCTCCGCCTAACGGCTTTCCCCGTGTGACTAACAGCCCCAGCTAACCCGCCCCACCACGTGACGTCACACTGTCGTCCCACAGACGGAAGCGGAAGTGTGCCCCGTGTGTTGTTTCCCCCTGTCAGTACTGCTGTAGACTGTACGCTGTAGAGCAATGGCGGCTCCGCTGCCCCCTTTACCTCCACAATTCAAGTCCCTGCAGCATCACCTGAGGACGGCGCAGGAGCACGACAAGAGGGACCCTGTGGTGGCTTATTACTGTGAGTATGTGGAGTGGCAGCCATTGTGCAAAGTCCTCAGGTCCTGGTCCCAGTGCTGAATGCCCAGGTGATGCCAGTCACACCACTACTGCCCTGCCAGTGGGCCCTGGCATTGTGTGGGGCCATGTGGTGTCACACTAACCTCACCCAGGCTGGCGGAGGCAGCTCTTTTCCTTGCCCACCAGCTTCTCAGCAGTTTTCAGTTGCTTGTTGTTCCTTATTTATGACAAATGTCGTTGGTCTCGTCCTGTGTGGCCATTTCTGGGGGATTCACCAAGTTGTATGCAAAGTCTGCTAGGAGCAATAGAACAAGTTCTGTCTTCTAGGGATTGTCTAGCCAAGTCGCTCTCAAGGCCGCTTAAAGGGGTTTTCACAAAGTTATTTTTTAGGTGCGCTCCTCTACCCTGTCTCCTAACTTCCTGCTTGCCAAGGGCACTGCACTGTTGATTGACAGTTTTGATAAGCAGCATGGTGGCACCGCTGGTCTGAACTGTGCACTTTCCCTGCAACAATCAGAGGCAGCTGTGCCTATGCAGCCAGGGGCCCCAGATCTATCTTTACCCAGTGCTCTGCCAGTCTTCAGCTCAGTGCTTATAAGCTGTATGGCAAAGTGCTCAAATTCACTACTCATTGCTTAAGAGATCAGCTTCCACTAAGGCTGGTTTCACACTGGCGTTTGTGTCTGCATGCGTATGGCATGCAGACGCAAGCGCAGTGCAAACGCAGCCATATGAATGTGAACCGCAGCTGAGAATCTCCGCATGCGTTCACATTAATATGCACACCGGCCAGCCAATCAGCTGTCTCGAGGGCGGCTGGGAGGAGGAGATCAGCGGTGGAGATCTCCTCCCGGCACAGCTGATCTCCCGCCGGTGTCTGTGAAGACACAGCTGTTTAAATCTCCCGCGCTGACACCAAATAGGGTGATATCGGTGCAGGAGATAAGAAACAGCTGATCACTGCTTCAAATCTCCCCGCCAACATCACCTATTCGGTGTCAGCGCGGGAGATTTAAACAGCTGTCAGATCAGCTGTTTCTCCCTGCCGACACCGTGGGAGATCAGTGGAGGCTGTAGCTGATCTCCCGGTGATCACCGGCGGCCACCGGGAGAGATTTCAATGTGATCTGCAGCGTTATCCTACGCTATCATGCAGGAGGACACTGCGGATCCATTGACATCTATGTGTCGTTTGTGCGCTTGCGGGCGCTTGCAGAGAAAACAAGCACCCGCGAACCGCACAAAAAATGCAACAGGGCTGCGTCCGGAGTGCGCTCGGAGGGTGCACAAATTGTGCGCATCTGAGAGCAAACGCAACTGAATGCAGCCAAACGCAGGCACATGCGTTCCCATGTTAAACATAGGAACGCATGTGCGCAAGCGTTTGGTTGTGTTTGGTGCGCGGTGTATGCAAACGCCAGTGTGAAACCACCCTAATGGTGGGTTTACACGCTCCAACGTCGGTCCGATATTGGATCCGACGGGCGGGAGCGCTCTTTTTGTGCCCGGTTTTCCAAGAAGCGCATCGGCGGTTTACACAGCGCGATATCGGGATACAACGTCCCTACGATGTCTACGCCCCCCGACCCAGGAACGACCATTTAACATGGAGTGAATGGGGGACGTTGTACTGCACATCGGAGTTGGGCTGTCACACAGCACGATCCGACTCCAAACGGCATCCGATATCGGGCCGTTGGAGAGCAGGCAAATTAGATCCCCGATATCAGTTTGACTATCGTTCGTGCATCGTATTGGACATTCACACCATACAACGCACGAACGATATCGGCTCCAACGCACGAACCACGTGACTTTTGGTCGGAGTGGACGCCGATATCGGGACGTGTAAACCCACCATAACAGAATTTAGAAGTAGTAAATTGCAAATAGGCTTGTTTTATTTAAAGGGAATCTGTCAGGTCAAAAATCCACATGTAATGGCTATCATTTTCCAATTCCTTTCTCTAAGCTTACTCTATTACTCATGTATTTCTATTATTTATACTCCCCTCCTATCCTCTGTAAACTGCAAAATAATAGATTAATTCCTTCTGTCAATCAGTTAGCTCTCTGCTGCCCACTCCCCAAGAAATGAATATTCATGTATCACTACACTGCCCTCATCTGGGTTTTATGCTCTGTTACTGCAGACAGTCTAGAAAGGAGGGGGAGGAGGTGGGTGCTCTTTGCTGCAGCTCTTCATGTCCTTGTGTGTATTGTGTGCAGTCTGATATATTTTTATGTGTTTATTAGAAGATTTGATCATTGGCTCAGCATATACACATTACATGTCTGCAGGGAAACCAACGTTCATATCATAGAAATCTCTTATGGTACCTTTACACGCAGCCACAGGAAGGTAGAAACCGCCAGGCATCGGACACACTTGTTCCTGTTGCCATGAAAACACCTTGAAGTGGCTGCGTGTAATTCAGGTATCTGAAAGACACATGAAGGAAATTCCTGAATTACACGCAGCCACTTCAAGGTGTTTTCATGGCAACAGGCACAATTGTGTCCGATGCCTGGCGGTTTCTACCTTCCTGTGGCTGCATGTAAAGGTACCATTACAGACAGTGCAGGACAAAACACCTCCCAGCGCAGAGGGGGAGGTACAGAACACCAGCTTGTGTGGGTATTTAAATAACACTTATACAGCAGCCAGACTTAAGGCCCAGTCACACATAACAGTATTGTTAGGGCTGCTTTACACACACCAACTTCTGAACAGATCTCTGGTTGCAGTGAAAATATGGACACATTGTTCCATTTTGTGGCTGTGTACAAATGGAACAATGTGTCCATGATTTTACTGCCACCAGAGATCTGTTCAGAAGTTGGTCACAGATATCTGTGTGTGTAAAGCGGCCCTTAGAGAGATCATTGTAACTGACGTTACAACGATTTCTCCAGCGATGTTGTTCTGTGTGACACTTTGCAGCGATCAGGCCCCTGCTGTGAGGTCGCTGATCTCTGCAAAGTTTTCTGGGTCATTTTTTGATCGTTGGTTTCCCGCTGGTTAGCATGCATCGCTGCGAGTGACAGCGAGAAACCAGCAATCAGTGACCTCACTGGCTGGTAACCATGGTAAACACCGGATATCTAGGCAGCGCACGCTGCCTAGATTTCTGGTGTTTACCATGGTTACCAGCGTCCTCCCTGCTCTAGCGCTGCCTGTAAGCAAGGAGAACGCTGTTAACTATGATAAACAGTGGGTATCTAGGCAGCATGCGCTGCCTGGATACCCTGTGTTTATCATAGTTGCCAGCGTTCTCCCTGCTTAGTGCTGCCTGGTATACTTGAGGAAGGCTATTTTATGACATACATAGCCGAAACGCGTTGGTTTTAATTATGCTTTAATGAATCTTATGATTTTTATTACTGTGAAGCTATTTCAAATAAATCTCAAAGCAAGAAAAAGGAGTCAGAGTCCTTATCATAAGGTCAATCTCCTTGGGAGCGCTCAATCATCTGGATACCTTCATTATTTGCTGTAAAAGTAATACATAGAACTAATGTACCATCTCCCTGCAGGGTGTGAAAATGCTTATAGCAAGGAAACTACAAATGGTAAAATCATGGTTTTACATGTTTTTAAAAGGTCTGCTCAGGCACTATTCAAGGTAATATTAGTGTTATACTGATATGATCTGACAAGAGTCCCTTTAAGACTTTGCATTTTTAACTATCACGTTGCGAATAACACTAAGTTGTTAAAAAAAAATAATTTTGTTCCTTTTGCTGTTTGGTTACTGAAGGGCGGATACAAGACATTGAACACATAGTTGAATCTGAACCTGGATCCAGGATTCAGACACTGCTTCCCCGGCTGCTATTTCTCACGGCGGCCTACACTTCTCTCACTCCCCTAGACCTGGGAACAGACGTGGCGGTGGAGTTGGCCTCCTCCTGTCCCCACAATGTACTTTCCAGGTCATTCCTCCAGCCCCATCACTCTCATTCCCTTCTTTTGAGGTCCATACCATTAGGCTATTCAATCCCTCCACCTCAAAGTAGCAGTGGTATACCGCCCCCCAGGGTCACCCACCCAGTTCCTCGACCATTTCTCCGCTTGGCTCCCACATTTCATGTCCTCAGATTTACCAACCCTTGTTCTGGGAGACTTTAACATTCCCATAAACAGCCCCATCTCCTCATCTGCATCCCAGCTCCTATCTCTAATTACCTCTCTTGGCCTATCACAGCTCTCAACCTCTGAGACGCACGAAAATGGTAACACCCTTGACCTGGTCTTTACCCGGCTCTGCTCATCCTCCCCCTTGGATAACTCGCCTCTACTCTCTGACCACAACATTCTCTCCTTCTCACTCACTAACCCTCGGCCAACACAGCCCAATCCTACCTATCACACATGCAGAAATCTACAGGCCATTAACCCTCAAGCACTCACAGACTCCCTCATCTCATCTCTGTCCCCAATCTCTTCAATCTCCTGTCCAGATCAGGCAGTAAATCACTACAATGATTCTCTCAGAAGCTCCCTGGACCAAGTAGCGCCCCTCGCCCTCAGAACCTCCAAACAGAGAACAAAACAGCCCTTGCTTACACCACAAACTCAATTCCTCCAGTGATGCTCTAGGAGTGCTGAACATCTATGGAGGAAAACTCGCTCACCAGGAGACTTTATCCACTATAAATTCATGCTCAAAACCTACAACTCTGCCCTTCACCTTGCCAAACAGACCTACTTCAAGACCCTGGTCTCCTCACTATCCAACAATCCAAAAAAACTCTTTGACACCTGTCACTCTCTCCTCAGTCCTAAAGTGCAGGCCCCCATCACTGACCTCTGTGCTGATGACCTGGCTTCCTACTTCATGGAGAAAATAGACAACATCCACCAGGAAATCAGCTCTCAGCCTCCAAGCGCTGCCACCCCCATTCTTCCCCACATCTCCTCCGGTTCACTCTCCACATTTGACCCAGTCACAGAATAAGAAGTCTCCAGGCTCCTTTCTTCCTCTCGTCCCACCACATGCACTACTGACCCCATTCCCTCACACCTGCTCCAGTCCCTCTCTCCAGTCGTCACCACTCATCTAACCAAAATCTTCAATCTCTCCCTCTCTTCTGGCATCTTCCCCCTCCTCCTTCAAACACTCGATCATTACTCCATTATTAAAGAAAACCACTCTCGACCCAACCTGCACAAATAACTACAGACCAGTCTCCAATCTCCCCTTCATCTCTAAACTCTTGGAGCGCCTGGTCTACTCCCGCCTCACCCGTTACCTCTCCGCTCACTCTTTTCTAGATCCATTACAGTCTGGTTTCCGCCCCCTTCACTCTACAGAAACCGCCCTCATCAAAGTGACCAACGACCTTCTGACAGCAAAACGTAATGGTGACCACTCTCTGCTTATTCTCCTTGATCTTTCTGCAGCTTTTGACACTGTTGACCATCAGCTCCTACTCTCTATGCTGCACTCCATTGGCATAAAGGACACTGCTCTCTCCTGGCTCTCCTCCTATCTCTCTGACCGCTCTTTCAGTGTATCTTTTGCTGGCTCCACTTCTTCCCCTCTTCCCTTCACTATTGGGGTCCCTCAGAGTTCAGTCCTTGGCCCTCTCCTCTTCTCTCTCTACACGGCCCCGAGTGGACAGACCATCAGCAGGTTTGGCTTTCAGTACCATCTTTATGCTGATGACACACAACTATACACTTCAGCCCCTGACCTTACCCCTGCGGTATTAAAGAACACCAATGACTGTCTAGCTGCAGTTTCCAATATCATGTCCACTCTCTATTTGAAACTAAACCTTTCCAAAACTGAACTTCTTCTGCTCCCCCCCATCCACTAACCTCCCTAAATCGGACATCTTTCTCTTCGTATGCGGCACCACGATAACACCTAGGCAGCAGGCTCGTTGTCTGGGTGTTATGGTTGACACCGATCTCTTCTTCTCCTCCCACACACAATGTCTCGTCCGCTCCTGTCGCTTACACCTGAAGAATATCTCTAGAGTGCGCCCCTTTCTCAGCCTGGTAAAAACAAAAACCCTCACCGTGGCCCTAATCCATTCCCGCCTTGACTATTGCAATTCTCTATTAAGCGGCCTCCCCCTCACCAGACTTTCTCCTCTCCAGTCCATCCTTAATGCAGCAGCCAGGATCACCCATCTGGCCAATCGTTACTCAGATGCCTCTGCTCTGTGCCAGTCATTGCACTGGCTGCCCGTATACTACAGGATCAAATTCAAATTGCTTGTTCTCACCCACAAAGCTCTTCACAGTGCAGCACCCCCCTACCTCTCCTCCCTCCTATCTGTCTATCACCCCACCCGCTCTCTTCGTTCCTCAAATGACCTTCGACTAACATCTGTACTAATCCGATCCTCCCACTCCCGGCTCCAAGACTTCTCCAGAGCTGCACCAAACCTCTGGAATGCTTTACCCCAAGAAATCAGGACTATCCACAACTTGCATGGCTTCAGACGATACCTAAAAACGCATCTATTTAAGGCGGCCTATCATACTCCCTAATAGAAGTCCATTGTACTGTAGACAGTGAATGGGCTATCCCTCTGGACATTACTCTTCTACAAACTCCACCAAACCAAAAAGGTCTACACAGACTGTATAATGACCATCCATGTAAGCTTAGTCCTATGCCCCATTTCCTCAAGATGCCTGGACCATCAGTGCAATAAGCCCCTGTACCTTGTGCAACCCCTATCCCGTTGTAGATTGTAAGCTCTTTTGAGCAGGGTCACCTTCATTTCTTGCTTTATTTATTGTATCTTTTTTACATTAATTCTATGCCTATTGTTTTGTATCCGATTATTGTACAGTACTTTATTTGTTCTCTACTTACTGTATATTTTCTGTACTCTAACCCCTACATTGTAAAGCGCTGCGGAATATGTTGCCGCTATATAAATAAAGCTTTATTATTATTTATTATTATTATTATTATTATTATTATTATAATATAGTTGAGGCCGTTGCATTCATGAGTAGGGCTCGCATACTTTTTTCTTGCGTCTGTCAGGGTGGTGATTGGCAGCAGAGAGAGACATGGAGAGGAGGAGCTCCCAGCAACTAAGAAGTTTTTTCCCTATGCTGTGGTAGACGACTTCCATTCTTTGTATAAACACTTTTTAAATAGCCTCTCTGCTGTCGCACAGTATTGACACCTGTGTTAGAATTTGTAGATGGATGACAGTGGGTAGGGAAGAGGTTCATATGGTCCCTACTAATTTATCTACCATGATCTTAATTAATAATGAGCTACAGTCAGCTAGTTCACTACCCTTTTAATTTATGACTAGCTTTTGGGATTTGGAGCCCTTCATCGGAAAACAAGGTAAGGGTACATGCACATACTGTCATCTAGACGTCAGTGAAACGGCATCTGGAAAATGTTGGTTGTTGTCTCCCTGAAGCTGCTTTACTATAGATAGATTTCACTTTATGCCGTTAAGAATGCACATGTTATGTCTTCATCATTTCAAAGTTTGCCAAACTTTAAGTGATTAAAAATGTGACATAAGATGAAAACTGCACACAGCAATGTTGATTTGACATTTCTGTGTATTTTCTCATCTTATAAGGTGCTTTTGAAGGCAGGTTCCAGACGCAGTCTGTCTTAAAAAGATGCTGTGTGGAAGGGTGGAAAATCTCAATAGAATGCTGCAGCTGGATCAGCTGCAAAAATGCTCGCAAAATCTACTGTTCTAGATGCAGCTTTTCTGTTTTTGAGCTGCTAAAGTAAAGCCGTATATTCACCTTCCTAATTTCCTATAGGGATATTTCAGACCTAAAAATGACAGTGAAAGAAATGTGAGAAAAAGATTCCCAAATGCATGGACAGTGACACTATAGGATGCAGTGAATTACCGTATATACTCGTGTATAAGCCGACCCGTGTATAAGCCGACCCCCCTACTTTTGCCCCCAAAAACTGGGAAAACTTATTGACTCGCGTATAAGCCGAGGGTGGACTCCAGCACAGGTATACAACCCCCAGCAGTGAGGTATACAGCAGCCTCCCCAGTGGTAGTATACAGCAGCCTCCCCAGTGGTAGTATACAGCAGCAGCCCCAGTGGTAGTATACAGCAGCAGCCCCAGTGGTAGTATACAGCAGCAGCCCCAGTGGTAGTATACAGCAGCAGCCCCAGTGGTATATGCAGCCCCAGAGGTATATGCAGCCCCAGAGGTATATGCAGCCCCAGAGGTATATGCAGCCCCAGAGGTATATGCAGCCCCAGAGGTATATGCAGCCCCATATGTATATGCAGCCCCATATGCAGCCCCATATGTATATGCAGCCCCAGGGGTATATGCAGCCCCAGGGGTATATGCAGCCCCAGAGGTATATGCAGCCCCAGAGGTATATGCAGCCCCAGAGGTATATGCAGCCCCAGAGGTATATGCAGCCCCAGAGGTATATACAGCAGCCCTAGTGGTGTATACAGCAGCCCCAGTGGTAGTATACAGCAGCCCTTAGGTAGTATACAGCAGAAGCCCCAGGGCTGTATACAGCCGCAGCCCCAGGGCTGTATACAGCCGCAGCCCCAGGGCTGTATACAGCCGCAGCCCCAGGGCTGTATACAGCCGCAGCCCCAGGGCTGTATACAGCCGCAGCCCCAGGGCTGTATACAGCCGCAGCCCCAGGGCTGTATACAGCCGCAGCCCCGGAGGTATACAGGCCCCCCCCATCAAGCTCCAGGGCCCCCCCCCTTGAGGTCTGAAAAAAAAAAAGAATCAATACTTCACCTGTCCGACGCCTTCTGCCGCTGTGCGATCCCCAGTTCCAAGTGAGATCTCTTCTGACAGGACCTGTGGTGATGTCAGAGGGGCGTTCCCGGGCACTCGCGGTCATGTGATACATATCACATGACCGCGAACAGCCAATCAGCGCTGGGAACGCCCCGGGAACGCCCCCCCTCTGACGTCACCACAGGTCTTCACAGTACACCTCTCACTGAATGAAGCCCGGGATCGCGTGTCGGCAGCTGCGGACGGCGCGACAGGAGACTGGCAAGTATGATCTTCCTTTACAGGACGCCGCTCAAGGGGGGGGCCCTGGAGCTTGATGGGGGGGGGCCTGTATACCTCCGGGGCTGCGGCTGTATACATATACTCGCGTATAAGCCGAGGGGGGACTTTTCAGCCCAAATTTTGGGCTGAAAAAGTCGGCTTATACGCGAGTATATACGGTATCTTTGTTATCCATGTGCTCTTGGGTTTTTGTAGGACTCTGGCTCATCACTGGGCTCAGCGTTGTCGTACCACCACACTTGTCATCACTCTTGAGCCTAATGATTGGCTGCAATGGTCACATACTACAGATCTGCTGTTACCTCTTGTGTCTTATCAATAAAGAGAAGCAGGAAGCAGTGGATAGGCAGTGTTGGAGCAGTGGTGGATAAGTAATGATTTTAGTTTCCTACTGATTAAACCTTTTGGAGATGTGAAAAAACTAAAAAACGCTTTAAAGGGACACTGTCAGGACATTTTTCAGTATGATACTAATATTACCCTTGAATAGGGCATGGGCAGACCTTTTAAAAACTTCAACTCAAGAACATTTCACATATCTGTCCGTTTCTTAATCATGACACTGCCAAAACTCTCGTCCACGCCCTCATCATCTCCCGCCTTGACTACTGCAACCTACTGCTCACCGGTCTCCCTGCCTCCTCCCTTGCACCCCTCCGCTCAATTCTAAACTCAGCTGCCCGTCTAATTCACCTGCCTCCTCGCTATTCCCCTGTCTCCCCTCTCCGCATGGCACTTCACTGTCTCCCCACCCCCCAAAGATCTCGATTTATAATCCTAACCCTGACTTACAAAGCCATCCACAACCTGCCCCCCCCCCCTTACATCTCCGACATGGTCTCCCGATACCAACCTGCACGCAACCTACGCTCCTCACAAGAACTCCTCCTCTCCTACCCCCTCATCTCATCCTCCCACAACCGCATACAGGACTTCTCCCGCGCCTCCCCTATACTCTGGAACTCTCTCCCCCAACACGTCAGACACTCGCCTACCCTTAGGAGTTTCAAAAAGAACCTGAAAACTCATCTATTCCAACAAGCCTACAACCTATGATGCAACCCAGCGCCGCTCCACCACACGCTTGGCGCTTCCCCCCCCCCTCCTATTGTGTCCTCTCCCACCCCTGTAGACTGTGAGCTCTCGTGGACAGGGTCCTCTCCCGTCGTGTATTAGCAAGCCTTGACTGTTCAGATGTACTACCTGTTCTTGTTACCCCCTCTTCTTATGTAAAGCGCCATGGAACCAATGGCGCTATATAAATAACTACTACGGTACTACTAATAATAAAAACATGTAAAATCATTATTCTACCCTTTGTAGTTTTCCTGTTATCAGCATCTTCAAACCCTGCAGGGAACTCCTGGATTAGTCCTCTCCATTATAAGCAGAGATGATTAGTCCTGCTGCTGTATAAACTGTCATGTAATTATGCACTTCCATTCAGCAGCTTTCTCCTCCCTCCCTCTTCCCTCTGCTCTCAGTGCTGTGTGGTTTCACTTTCTGAAGCTACTGTTCTGTTCAGGACACAGAGAGAGAAAGCTACAGGTCTGCCTTATCTGATCTAGACTTTATTTGTTTCTGTAAGGCTGAAGACACACTGTCAGATTTACTCACACGAGTGCAATGCAAGGGAATCTCACATTGCATTTGGACCAGTGTTGCTATATCAGGCAGGGCACACTGGTGCGAGTCCCCCGCACTAAACTCGCATTGCGAGTCTAAAGCGAGAGTAGTCGCAGCATGCTGCGACTGCACGCTAGTCTAACGTGTGCGTGGGCAATGTAAGTCTATGGGTGCAAGAAAATCTTGCACCCATACAGCACACTGTGCGATAGTCGCACGTGTGTGCTTTATAAATACCTTCAAACTCTGCGACTGTTACTGTAATAACATGCTGATTTTCAGAACCCTGGACAGAGGCATTCTACACTCTTTGCGTACTGTACCAGGGGAATATCCGAGCAGGAGGACAGCGCCTTGTACTGTACGTTCTTAGCTACAGTACCATGGACAGCTCATCAGAGTAGGAGAATAGACCGCATATACTGTAAATTACAGATTGCCGACAATTAGCGGCTTTATGTTAATACATCTATTAACCCCTGCACAGCCAGTGTGTGATGACATGTGTCCAGGGAGTGTGGACACTCTCTGGACACATGCTGCCACCACACAAACATATGTTAAAGGGATCCTGTCACCTCCAAAACGCCTCCTAAGCTAGCAAACATGTCCCTGCACCATCCTATCACTAATCTCACACTCCTTTTGTCTCCTAAAAGCATCCTGTGAAAGTGCATAAAAACGATTTAATACTCGCTCATTAGTGATTATAATTAGCAGTGGCTATATTCTTTAGTCACCAAGGCAGGCTGTTTTGCAGCACCAGGATCCACCCTGTCTGTGTGTGTGTTTGCTGTGATGTGCAAGCATTGCCCTCCCCCCTCTCTATCACTCACAGAATGCAAATCATTAGTCCTGCCTTCAGTTTCAGTTTCACAGCAGCACAGACAGAGAGGCTGGATCATTCAGGCTGCAAAACAACACCCCCTGGTGACTAAAGAATATGGCCCCTGCTAATTATAATCACTAATGAGTGAGTATTAAAACGTTTTTATGCACTTTCACAGGATGCTTGTAGGAGACAAAAGGAGTGTGAGAATAGTGATAGGATGCTGCAGGGACATGTTTTGGTAGCTTAGGAGGCGTTTTGGAGGTGACAGGATCCCTTTAACCCTGCACAAACTGGCTTATTTAACCCCCTCTGCAGGCTCCGTGCTGACAGGCCGCATATGCTGATTAACCCCTGGAATTGTTAAATTTGGACAGGGGATGTGTTTTAATCAATACTTTTTCCATGCTGCTGTGATGGTGGGTTTACACGTTGCGATATTGTAGTACGATTTCAATGAAAAGTCACGTGGTTCAATCGTTGGAGCCGATATCGTTCCTGCGTTGTATGGTGTGAACGTCCAATACGATGCAGGAACGATGTCAATGCGATATCGGGGATTGAATGAGCGTGCTATTCAATGCCCCGATATTGAAGCGAGATTGGAGCTGGATCGTGCTGTGTAAACGCCCAACTACGATGCGATTTGAAATGTCACCCATTCACTCCCATGTTAAATGTTCGATCCTGGGTTGGGGGCGTAGACATCGCACGGACGTTGTATTCCGATATCGCAGCGTGTAAACCTCCCATGTGATGCGGGAGAAACGTGCACTAAATGCGCGCTCCCTCGCCATTGAGTTGCGATATCGCAACGATATTGAAATGTGTAAACCCACCATGACAGCGGGGAAACATCATTGCTTACTGTACTAGAAAACCGGCAAATTCAAATAAATACCGGTAAACACTGTCTGCGGTCCAGAAATTTGCTTCAGGACCACGAACAGCATCACACTCACACACACCGCACATCACATGCATACAGCCATGCACACTCACACAAATCACGCATTACACTCTCATTACTGTCATGCATCAAACACGCTTCATGTTTGATGCATGACAGTGTGCCTGCAGCCTAAAAAGGAATCCCTGCTGTGCTGTGAGAGATCCTGTGTTTATCTGATCTCTTGGTTTTGCTACAAATAGAGTAGAGAGGAGGGGGGATACAGCCCCCCCACTGATCTCCTGTGCTGTGCTGTGATCAGGGTGGATTTGATTTAAATCTAACTGATTTAAATCACGATTTAAATCACTAGTCAGTAAGGCTTGATTTAAATCAAAGTTTCTACCTAAACTAGTTCTTGCTACTTTAACATGCAAGTAGATGAAGATTTTTAGAATCACTTTTTGTATTACTTTTTTCTCCCCAGTTTAATGGGTTAATCATTCATATTTTGACACCACTGTTCTGTTGTACTTAGGAAGGAGAAAAATAATCCTGACCTTAATAACAATTTAAATAGATTTATTCAACTGAAACAATAACAACATTACAGCATAAGTTATTTGCTTAAACAAACATCCATGTTTGTTAACTAATTTGGCTAAACAAAATATATATATATATAAATTTTTAAGAAACTTAGACTGTCAGCCCAGCCGACACATGAAAAACTTAAATACTACTGTCCCTGCTGTCCTCTGTAGCTCACTTGTCGTCATCTTCATCATCATCATCTTCTTCTTTGTTCCTATTCATAATCTGGAAAAGAAAAACAAGCTTTCCTGCTTTATTGGGTCCCAACCGATTTTCTCAATTTAGAATGAATGAGTCCAAAGGAAGAGAATATTCTTTCAACACCTGCAGAAGAAGCTACTGCTGTTAAAAGTGAAATCATTACTTGAACAGTCTCTAAATCCAAGCGCTTAAGTGACTTCCATCAGTTCACTGGTGTGACCTTCCTTAAAATATCTTCAGCAAACATATATTTCTTGAATGGTTCCCCCTTAGCTCTGAAGTTTATTATAGTTGGCATTAAAGATGGATGATTGCTGGATACCCATGTCATAGCTAACTCCTCTTCCTCAGCACTTAGGTTTTGACCCTGATATTGGATATTGACAATATTTGCCAAAAAATGAGCTGGAGTCAGTGCTTGTCCCATTCGTTTGTTTACTGCTTGTAATTTAATTCTGTCCATGTGTAGTTCTGCTTTTAAGTGTTCATCAGTTCCTTCCAAATTTCAACAGCATCCGCAATAAAACAGGTATTTTTCTGTATTTTGTTTAAAGCTTGAGAGATGGGTTTCAGGAAGCTCAGCATATGTTCAACATTTCTCTTAAGCCCAATGTTGAGGATTTTGGCCGTGACAGTGCCATCTATTTTATCTCGATTTTCTTCACAAAGTGTCATCAGAATAGGCCAGTTTTTGATATACTGCTCAAAACAGTCCACCACAGAGTTCCATCTAACATCTTGTGGGAGCGTTAGCTTGGTTCCACCCATCCTTTTCAGAGCTGCTGCAGCAAAATGATTATTACGGAAGTATTTAGCAATTTCAACAACATTAGCCTTTATTTCTGGAACACTTAAGTCTTTGGCTAAGAGGTGCAGCAAATGAGCACTGCAACCATATGTTATTAGCAGCTTTGTATTCCCTCCCTGCTCTTCTAAATCACTTCTCATCTTGGATACGTTTGCAGCATTGTCGGTGACCAAACTGCGTACTAGACATTTGAATTTTTGTTCACATGTCGTTATAGCTCTTACTGCCACTTCTTGTAAGTATTTCTGATGTGTGTGCATTTCCTGACGTATCAGTTGTTTGTGCAAGGAAGACTTTACCTTCTTCTGTTGTTATACAAGCACATACAATAGGATCATTGTGGACATTACTCCACCCATCAATACTTGGGTTAACAATTTTACCCTCCAGAGCTGTTGCACATTGCTCCATTTCTCTGTCATATACTTGATCCAGCAGTTTCCCTGCAACATCAGCTCTGCTGGGTGGACTGTATCCTGGTCTCAGTGACTGAACCATATTAATGAAATGTGGGTTCTCAGTCAGACGGAAAGAAGAGTTTGTTGCATAAATAAACTGGGCAATTTTTTCATCAATCAACTCTTTTTCTAATCTGCTAGTTCTTATCACAAACCTATCTATGGTGGTTCCAGGAGGTAAAGGTTTTTTTTCCTTTTGGGTGATGGTGATATGTGGCTGTGGGTGTTGATGATGATGCTGCTGCTAATGAAGCACTATCCTGGATGGATAACTCTGAAACTGTAGAACAGGATGATGGTGATCTTGGAGGTGGATAGTTTCCAGAATCCATGAATTCCCCTAAACAAAAAAAGTCAATGCTGTTATTTTGTTTATTATACAATTTCTGCTTATTGTACACAACACATCACTGCCCCTGCCCCAAAAGGAATATTTGTTTTTCTTCATAACTGTACCAAATGACAGTAACATGCAGTAATAATAAGAAATATAATTTTTCTCACACATGACAGTTCAGTCTTTAGAAATAGGATTCAATAAACATGTTTACCAACCTGAAGATCCTGCCTGTTCAGAAGTGTTTCTTTGGTCATCTTCATCACCGCACTTCTCATGATGTTGCTTCATTCGCGCCACCAGGCCTTGCATCTCTTTGTTGCATCGTTTGCATTTTGCACGCATGCCTGCCTTACCGATAGGCGAAGGAGCTTCATTAAAATATTCCCAAACTGGGTCTCTTTTACGCCTGCTGCCATTATAAGGAAAGAATGTAATAAACCTCAGATCGTACACACAAACAGATCCAGACTTGTCTGTCTGTGGCTATGCTGCAGTATTGTGCTCAAAGTTTCACTTTCATTTTCTTGTCTGCTTGCCCTTCCTCCTCCTCACACTTAGATTCACATTCTTCTTGTGTTGTGCAGATCTATTCCACTCCAAACAATCAGAAACATATTGTCTAACTTCTTGGACTTGGAACTGAAGGGGTTGATTCTGTATTCATAGGTTTGTAGAACAATAGGATTAAGGTCTTTTTCTCAACTCTGTTCATGTTGTAACATTTTTGCCGTGAAGAAGAGGCTGGGACTCCTGCGGAGTCAAATTCAGTTTTGAGAACTGCGTAAGTAAAGCGAGCATCTGTGATAATATAGGAGAGAAACTGCCCACTAATCCTACAGAAGCCTCTGGAAGAGCATGGCATTGTGAATGTTACACATATACAGTCTTTATTCTACTGAGTTAAACAACTCAGCTTTATCTCATGATGGAAAAACCTTTGGATGGTAAAATATTTTCCTCAAAAAGCAGTTTATTAAAAAAAACAATTTAAATAAAAAAAATCCGATTTTTGATTTTTAAAAAAAAAAACATTGATTTTTGTCCACCCTGGCTGTGATGTAAATACGTGACATGTATATTCATGCATGGGGAGTGGACAGCAGAGAACTAAGTGGATCATTCACTGAGTGACAGATGGAATGAATCTTTACAGAGGATACGAGGGAAATAAAAATAATAGAAATAGCTTAAAGAAAGGAATTAGAAATTGATAGCAGTTACATATGGATTTTTGACCTGACAGTTTTTTTTTTAAAGAGGACCTGTCACCAAACCAGGCATGGTGATCTAATTACAGCACTGGATGCAGCATGTCTGCTGCATCCAGACAAGGGGTCACCCAGCACTTGAGCAGCCCTGTACCCCGAGATAATACACTTAGAAAACTTACATCGTCCAGCCACTAAGGAGGTGGCTAGGGGCTGCAGCCAAGGGCAGATTCACACCCCCTGCATGTTTAATCTGCCCACCACTGCCAATCATTCTCTCCCTCTCCAGCAGCATTTAGGATGAAGGCACACTAGCGTGAGACTCGCGCGAGTGCAATACGTGAAAAAAACGCATTGCACTCAGACAATTGTTGCCCTATCAGGCAGGGCACACTGGTGCGAGTCCCCCGCACCTAACTCGCACTGCGAGTCAGAAGCGAGTGCAATCGCAGCATGTTGCGACTGCACGCGATTCTGACGGGCGTGAGGGCAATGCAAGTGTATGGGGGCGAGAAAATCTGAAAAAAAAATTGATATTTTTAGTAATACCAGAATTTTTTGCTGTAAAGTACAAATCCTGATCCCCTTCATGTAGTAATGTCCCCATCCTGTAGTAATGTCCTTTTCTAGTGATGTCCCCCATCCTGATCCCCTTTTCTAGTGATGTCCCCCATCCTGATCCCCTTTTCTAGTGATGTCCCCCATCCTGATCCCCTTTTCTAGTGATGTCCCCCATCCTGATCCCCTTTTCTAGTGATGTCCCCCATCCTGATCCCCTTTTCTAGTGATGTCCCCCATCCTGATCCCCTTTTCTAGTGATGTCCCCCATCCTGATCCCCTTTTCTAGTGATGTCCCCCATCCTGATCCCATTTTCTAGTGATGTCCCCCATCCTGATCCCTTTTTCTAGTGATGTCCCCCATCCTGATCCCTTTTTCTAGTGACGTCCCCCATCCTGATCCCTTTTTCTAGTGACGTCCCCCATCCTGATCCCTTTTTCTAGTGACGTCCCCATCCTGATCCCTTTTTCTAGTGACGTCCCCCATCCTGATCCCTTTTTCTAGTGACGTCCCCCATCCTGATCCCTTTTTCTAGTGACGTCCCCCATCCTGATCCCTTTTTCTAGTGACGTCCCCCATCCTGATCCCTTTTTCTAGTGACGTCCCCCATCCTGATCCCTTTTTCTAGTGACGTCCCCCATCCTGATCCCTTTTTCTAGTGACGTCCCCCATCCTGATCCACTTTTTCTAGTGATGTCCCCCCATCCTGATCCCTTTTTCTAGTGATGTCCCCCATCCTGATCCCTTTTTCTAGTGATGTCCCCATCCTGATCCCTCTTTCTAGTGATGTCCCCATCCTGATCCCTCTTTCTAGTGATGTCCCCCATCTGATCCCTTTTTTCTAGTGATGTCCCCCATCCTGATCCCTTTTTCTAGTGATGTCCCCCATCCTGATCCCTTTTTCTAGTGATGTCCCCCATCCTGATCCCTTTTTCTAGTGATGTCCCCCATCCTGATCCCTTTTTCTAGTGATGTCCCCCATCCTGATCCCTTTTTCTAGTGATGTCCCCCATCCTGATCCCTTTTTCTAGTGATGTCCCCCATCCTGATCCCTTTTTCTAGTGATGTCCCCCATCCTGATCCCTTTTTCTAGTGATGTCCCCCATCCTGATCCCTTTTTCTAGTGATGTCCCCCCACTCTGATCCCTTTTTCTAGTGATGTCCCCCATCCTGATCCCTTTTTCTAGTGATGTCCCCCATCCTGATCCCTTTTTCTAGTGATGTCCCCCATCCTGATCCCTTTTTCTAGTGATGTCCCCCATCCTGATCCCTTTTTCTAGTGATGTCCCCCATCCTGATCCCTTTTTCTAGTGATGTCCCCCATCCTGATCCCTTTTTCTAGTGATGTCCCCCATCCTGATCCCTTTTTCTAGTGATGTCCCCCATCCTGATCCCTTTTTCTAGTGATGTCCCCCATCCTGATCCCTTTTTCTAGTGATGTCCCCCATCCTGATCCCTTTTTCTAGTGATGTCCCCCATCCTGATCCCTTTTTCTAGTGATGTCCCCCATCCTGATCCCTTTTTCTAGTGATGTCCCCCATCATCTGAGTCCCCTTTCCTTTTCTAGTGATGTCCCCCATCCTGATCCCTTTTTCTAGTGATGTCCCCCATCCTGATCCCTTTTTCTAGTGATGTCCCCCATCCTGATCCCTTTTTCTAGTGATGTCCCCCATCCTGATCCCTTTTTCTAGTGATGTCCCCCATCCTGATCCCTTTTCTAGTGATGTCCCCCATCCTGATCCCTTTTTCTAGTGATGTCCCCCATCCTGATCCCTTTTTCTAGTGATGTCCCCCATCCTGATCCCTTTTTCTAGTGATCCCCCATCCTGACCCTTTTTCTAGTGATGTCTCCCCACACTGATCCCTTTTAGTGATGTCCCCATCCTGTCCTTTTAGTGATGTCCGCATTGATCTACTTTTACAGTGATGCCCCCCATCCTGTTTTACCTTCTTTTTACACACTCGCACACACACTCTCACACATCACACATCACACACCTCACACACTTCTTATGCACAATCCATCACATATCACACACTCACCTCACACACACACACTCACCCTCACACGTTTCTCACTTTAATGAGCATGGCTCCAGTGCAGGGGCCGCCGCGGTCCCCGCTGTGCTGACTTCGGCCTCGCTGTGCTTTGACGTCCTCCAGTCGCCGCTCAGACAAGCTCTGTTGCTCAGCAAGATCAATGCAATCTGCCAGCCAGAGGCCTGCATGTGACGTCATATTCCGCCATCAGCTGTGGGGCCTCTCATTGGCTGGCAGCTTGCATTGATCTTGCTGAGTGGCAGAGCTTGTTAGTGCCGCGGACAGAAGTCATCGCACAGCGGGGACTGCAGCGGCCCCCTGCTTCATTAAGTTGTCCAAGGTGCCGCGGGATGCATAGTGAAGCCCCAGGGGTTTGAGAACCCTGTCTTAGACCATGGTTAGACAGCCGTATAACTTGGACGATGCTCACATTGCAAGGCACAGAGTGGCCAGTGCCTCCTCTCACCCTGCCATGACAGCTGCACAGTAACTCATTAAGCTGTTATATTCGGGTCAGTGGAGCCTTCGGCCACTGCGTGGTTTACAATTGCGGGTATCATCCGTCTGACCCTGGCCTAACACTGCTTTCCTAAAACTTTTTCTCAGCAGGATGTCAGGCACAAACCACAGCCTCTCACCTTGCCCTGCTCTGGCATTCTTAATAATATCATATCAGTCACATATCATGTCAGTCACATAAATAGGATATGTAGCAGATTTTCTAGACCGTAAATCTACTGTGCATTACACTACCAGTGTTTTGACTTAATTTTAAGAAATATCTTATAAGCACTGCAGAGAAAAGTCGGTGCATAATGAGAAGATTCACAAATTTCTTCTTTTCCAATACAAAGATGTAAATCTGAGATTCACAACATTTTAGCATGGAAATCCATGCCGTTTGGTGCATATATTGCTGCCTCAAAAATTCCACAACAGAGATATTCTGTGTGGATGTATTCTAACTATAACCTGGTCAGCAGTTTGTTCCTGCCCTGCAATTTTAGTAGCCAGGCCTGCAAAGATCAGTTGATAACCAGGGTGGCTTATTGTAGGGACAACCTATGTTGCAGAGATGGTTAGGAAAGCTGTGATAGGGTACTTTCACATCAGCGTTTTTTGCCGATCACGGCAGATGCGGTGAAAAAAAACGCATCTGCCGCGATTAACGCATAACCGCTGCACTTGCGGCACAGTTGCGGCAAGCCCCATGCAATGTCTATGGGGCTTGCGGTAAGTGTGCTGCAGGTGCGGCCGCGAAAAAAAACCGCGCACCTTCCGCAAGTGCTGATGCCACATTTGCCGCTCCTGCCGCAAGCCCGCATAGACATTGCATTGGGCTTGCCGCAACTGTGCCACAAGTGCAGCGGTTATGCGGTACTCACGGCAGATGCGTTTTTTTCACCGCATCTGCCGCGATTGGCAAAAACCGCTGATGTGAAAGTACCCTTAGGCTGCTTTCACATCAGCTGTTTTCGCCGATCGCGGCAGTTGCGGTGAAAAAAACGCGATTACCGCATAACGGCTGTACTTGCAGCACAGTTGCGGCAAGCCCCATACAATGTCTGTGGGCTTGCGGCAAGTGCAGTATTGGCACCTGCGGCAGGTGTGGCCGCGAAAAAAATGTGGCATACCGCGTTTTTTTTTCCGCACTTGCCGCACCTGCCGCACAAACGCAAGTCCCATAGACATTGCATGGGGCTTGCCGCAACTGTGCCGCAAGTGCAGCCATTATGCGGTAATCGTGGCAGTTGTGTTTTTTGTCACCGCACCTGTCGCGATCGTCGAAAACCGCTGGTGTGAAAGGGGCCTTAGGGTATGTGCGCACTGGGCGGGTTTTCGGCGGTTTACCTGTGTAAACCGCCGTTTTGCATACATTAGTTTTATTTAAATTTATGTTAATCCAAACCAGCGTTTGGATTAACATTGAAACTAATGTAACCCGCCCAAGGCTGTGCAGACACCGGCGGTTACCCAGCGTCATCCGTTGCTAACCCGCAGGTTTCCCAGCGGGTTAGCAAAGAATGACCATGTTCTTAAAACCGGCCGGTTCTGCAGCGGCTGCAAGCAGAATCATGTGCTGCTTCCAGCCGCTGCAGAATCTCCGCCGAGAACCCGCTGGGCAGCCGCCGGATACCGCCCGCACATACCCGCCAGGAAGCCGGTGGACGGCGCCGGAGCTTCCTGGCGGGACCCGCCAGCTGCCGCCGACAAACACGCCGGGTAAGTGTGAACTTACCCTTAGGTTGGTTTCACATTTGTGGTCTTTTAAATCCTGCCAAAGTCCGGTTTGTGAGCAAAAACCAGATCCATCACAGATCCAGTTTTTAGC
Organism: Allobates femoralis; assembly: GCA_033576535.1. Classification (NCBI taxonomy): domain Eukaryota; kingdom Metazoa; phylum Chordata; class Amphibia; order Anura; family Aromobatidae; genus Allobates; species Allobates femoralis. Next base: position 464,932,010 of record JARQOC010000001.1, read on the forward strand.
CATAAACTTAGAATGGAGTGTGGTTGTATTCGGCTCCTGCTGGATCAAGGCGGACGTGGTTTTTTTACCGAGTTCCAAAGACACATGATGTAACATTTTTTTTACTCGATAAAAAAAAACTTACAGCACCGTTCGGATTCGTGAAATGATCAGTGCTGTTAAACCTTTAGATCGCACTGACACTAAATGTCATTTAGTGACAGTGCTATCTAAAGGCACCGCAGCGGGGAATGCTCCGTTCCCCGCCGTGATCGAAGATCCTGCGATAATATCGTGAGATCTTCGGCCGTTATGTGATAACTTCAGGGGTCTCGGCAGGACCCAGGGCTATCAGCGTTCACTTCTTGTGAGTGGTTGGCAAGCGCTGAGTACCTCTCACAGTGTGCATTTGTGACAGGTCCCGATGTGCTGCAGCTCATCGGGACATGTCACAAGCGATCGGATTCTGCAGCAGTGTGGCGCCCTATGAGGCTGTGTAAAATCAAGGATCAATTAAAAAATAAAGTTTATAAAAATGTGAAAAAAAACACAAACTTTCAACTCGCCTTCCCCCCTTTTCTCCCATTCAAAAGAAAAGTATTAAAAAAATTAAAACACATATTTGGTAGCGCTGCATTCAGAAATGCCCGATATTTCAAGATATAAAATCAATGAACCACTTCCCAACCTATGACGTTATACAACGTCATGGGCCGGTAAGGGGTGTTTGATCCGGAATCTGATCTGCGCTGTTAACCCTTTGGATCCCGCTGTCAATCAATGACAGCTGGAACCAAGGCATACGCGGCAGGGAACGCCTTGTTCCCCGCCTGCTCCGGAGATCCCCCGATAGTATCACCGGATCTCCGGCGCTCACGTGACAGCCTGGGGTCCTGGCTAGACCCCGGATGCTGTCAGAGAGCAGTTCCATGTTGTGGTTGGCAGGCGCTGCCGACCACAACAGGTCTGCGATTGGACTGTGCAGCAAGGTGCCTCTTAAAGAGGCAGTGTAAAAATAAGAATGAATGAAAAAATAAAGCTTTTAAAAACCTGTTAAAAAACAAACAAAAAAAAAAAATATATATATACCGTATATACTCGTGTATAAGCCGAGTTTTTCAGCCCAAAAATTGGGCTGAAAAGTCTACCCCTCGGCTTATACACGGGTCATATACGGTATGTGATGTGGTGGGGCTGTGGAGGCTGCAGGAGGCGGGGGAGGCTGCTGTATGAGCGGCCCCGTCACGTGGGGCCGCTCATTAAATATGCACTGCATCCCCCTGTCAATCAGCGGCAGGGGGATGCAGTGCATATGGCCCCCAAACGCTGCCACTCTCCGGCCCCCCCTCTGTGTCAGGCCCCCCCGCTGCTGTAAGGGCCCCCCCGCTGCTTATCTTACCATCCGGTATTCTGATCAGCGCTGCTCCTCGCTGGTCCCGTCTCCTCTCCGTCCTCGCGGCTTCCGGGATCCCCGGCCGTCGCAGGTATGACGTCATACCTGCGACGGCCGGGATCCCGGAAGCCGCGAGGACGGAGAGGAGACGGGACCAGCGAGGAGCAGCGCTGATCAGAATACCGGATGGTAAGTTAAGCAGCAGGGGGGCGAGTGCCAGCATTTGGGGGCAGCAGTGTACCCCTGGGGGCGGCTATATACCCCTGGGGGCAGCTGTGTACCCCTGGGGGCAGCTGTAATACCCCTGGGGACGGCTGTGTACCCCTGGGGGCTGCTATATACCCCTGGGGGTGGCTATATACCCCTGGGGGCTGCTATATACCCCTGGGGGCGGCTGTGTACCCCTGGGGCTGCTATATACCCCTGGGGGCGGCTGTGTACCCCTGGGGGCGGCTGTGTACCCCTGGGGCGGCTGTGTACCCCTGGGGGCTGCTATATACCCCTGGGGGCGGCTATATACCCCTGGGGGCTGCTATATACCCCTGGGGGCGGCTGTGTACCCCTGGGGGCTGCTATATACCCCTGGGGGCAGCTGTGTACCCCTGGGGGCAGCTGTATACCCCTGGGGACGGCTGTGTACCCCTGGGGACGGCTGTGTACCCCTGGGGGCTGCTATATACCCCTGGGGGCAGCTGTGTACCCCTGGGGGCAGCTGTATACCCCTGGGGACGGCTGTGTACCCCTGGGGACGGCTGTGTACCCCTGGGGGCTGCTATATACCCCTGGGGGCGGCTGTGTACCCCTGGGGGCAGCTATATACCCCTGGGGGCGGCTATATACCCCTGGGGATGGCTGTGTACCCCTGGGGGCGGCTATGTACCCCTGGGGGCGGCTATGTACCCCTGGGGTGGCTATGTACCCCTGGGGGCGGCTGTGTACCCCTGGGGCTGCTATATACCCCTGGGGGCGGCTGTGTACCCCTGGGGCTGCTATATACCCCTGGGGGCAGCTGTGTACCCCTGGGGGCTGCTATATACCCCTGGGATGGCTGTGTACCCCTGGGGCTGCTATATACCCCTGGGGCTGCTATATACCCCTGGGCGGCTGTGTACCCCTGGGGCGGCTGTGTACCCCTGGGGGCTGCTGTGTACCCCTGGGGCTGCTGTGTACCCTGGGGCTGCTGTGTACCCCTGGGGGCGGCTGTGTACCCCTGGGGGCGGCTGTGTACCCCTGGGGCGGCTGGTACCCTGGGGCGGCTGTGTACCCCTGGGGGCTGCTGTGTACCCCTGGGGCGGCTGTGTACCCCTGGGGGTGGCTGTGTACCGCTGGGCTGCTGTATGCCCCCGGAGGCTGCTGTACACCCCTGGGGCTGCTGTATATACTGCTGGGGCCTGTATACCACTGGGGCTGCTGTATATACTGTAGGGTCTGCATATACCACTGGGAAGGCTGCTGTATACCACTGGGGCTGCTGTATATACTACTGGGGCCTGTATATGCCACTGGGGAGGCTGCTGTATACTACCACTGGGGGGCCTGTATACCTGTGCTGGGGTCCACCCTCGCTTATACACGAGTCAATAGATTTTCCCAGGTTTTGGGGCAAAAGTAGGGGGGTCGGCTTATACACGGGTCGGCTTATACACGATATATACGGTATATATTTTTTTGTTTTTTCAAATCACCCCCCTGCGTTCGGAATCACCCGATCTATCATCGTATTAAATCCGTTAATCAGAGCCGTAAACTCCGTAACGGAAAAATGGTCCAAACGCCAAAATTCTGTTTGTTTTTTTTTTTTGTCGCCGCAACATTGCTATAAAATGCAATAACCGGCGATCAAAACTGCGAATCCCCCTAAAAATGGTATCATTAGAAACGTTAGCTCAAGACGCAAAAAATAAGCTGTCACACAGCCCCAGATCCTGAAAAATGAGGGCGCTACGGGTCGCAGAACATGGCGCAAGAAGTCCGTGTTTTATTTTTCTTTCAAACCTCTGAATTTTTTTTCACCACCTAGATACCAGTAAAGGTATACATGATGGGTGTCTACGAACCCGTACCAACCCCAGGCATCACCCCGTCATGTCAGGTTTACCATATAGTGAACATGGCAACTAAAATACCCAAAAAACAATTGTCATTGCATTTTTTTTTGCAATTTCACTGCATTTAGAATTTTTTTTCAATTTCCCTGTACACTATATGGTAAAATAAAAGTTATGGCTCTTGGAAGCAGGGAGCAAAAAACGAAAAACGAAAAATTCCCGGGTCATGAAGGGGTTAATGAGAGCCGTAAACTGCGTAACGAAAAAAAAGTTTCAAACACCAAAATTATGTTTTTTTTGGTTTCCGCAACATTGCTATAAAATGCAATAATGGGCGATCAAAACAGCGCATCCAACCAATGCTTTCATTAGAAATGTCAGTTCAGGCCGCAAAAAATAAGCAGTCACACAACCCCAGATCCCGAAAAATGAGAACGCTACGGGTCGCAGAACATGGCCCAAAAAGTGTGATTCTATTTTTTTTCCCCAAACATCTGAATTTTTTCTTATCGCCATGGCAGCACCCACTGAGAGAGGGGATCCACCCACAAGGACAGGAAACCTACAGATAAAAAGGGGCGGTCCCCCTCGCTTCCTCCGGTTGTTTTCCTGTCCTTATGGGGAACCCACAGATGAAAAGTGTACCTGCGGCCTGAAGCCTCTGTGCGGTGCTTTCGGGGACTGCAGAATCCGGGTCGGCAGTAACAGCGTCGCTGGAGCCCTGCCAGCTCAGTCTCCTCCCTCCGCTGGATGGATTACACGACCCATGGTCCAGGCGGCGCCACCATGGGTTGTGTGGGCGCGGCACGAGGATCCATTCTGTTCATCCTTAGGCGCAGGACGGGCTGCTGCACGGAGGTAATCTGCTGCCCTGTGACTCGTGCAGCCGGCTTCTGGGATTGCGGATGGGCATGCGCGCCAGCCTGATAACGCGCTCATGAAGCAAAAGTGCACATTCGACGACCGGGGGGGAATTGCGGTGGCCCCAAATGGGTATGTGCCAGCATGTCTTCCCCTAAGGAGGCAGAGGAAAACCCCGGAGATGGTAAACAGCAAGGCAGTGGCAGCAGCAGGAGGGCCATTAGGGATATCGAATCCACTGATAAGAAGAAGGAGCAGAGGGCTTCTAAATCAAGTATTGTGCCTCCACCTCCAGAGCCGCTACCCATCCATGTCAGCTACAAGGGTGAGTTGTCTCTATATGATCACCTAGTAGACTTATTCCTTCTTTCTCTCTCTCTTTTCCTTATGGCCAGGGTAAAACGAAATTGTCAAAATCCAAACATAAGGAGTGTGCATTGTGTGTACAGCCCCTTGCCAGATGACTATAGTAAACATCTGTGCCAGTCATGCATCACCCAGACCCTGGATGAGGAAGCTCCTGCCAGCACTGCTGACCTCAAATTCTTCATACGAGATGAGTTCAGGAATTCCATAAGGCAAATTCAACAGCCTAGTATGCCCACACCAGTACAGGTTGTGCATCATTTTACATGTGAGTCTGACAGTGCTTCTCAGTAAGAGGGATTAGTGCACACTTCCCATTCGGGTTCTTCATCCGATGATGGAGGTTCAGGTTTTCCCATACAGAGGTTGATGCTTTGGTGAAATCTGTTCTTACCACCATGGGTATCGCCAACAGTAAGGAGACTAAGACAGCCCAGGAAGTAATATTTGTGGACTTATCTCTGAAAAAGCATTGTTCCTTCCCAGTTATTTATGCCATCAAAGATCTGGTCAAATGGGAAAGTGAAAAGTAAGATTCTAGGGGATTCTTGCCTTTTTTTCTAAGAGGAAATATCCTTTTGACGATTCTCAATTGCTTGAATAGACTAAAACAACCAAAGTTGCTGCGGCAGCAGCAACGTCTTCTAAAAAAAAGAGTGTTACCACTAGAGGACGGGGATCTTCTTAAGGACCCGTCAGATCGTAAAGCGGAGAATGCTTAAAAGGAACTGGAAATCTGCTATTGGAGCCTTGAAGCCAGCTATTGACTGTACGTGCGTGGCCCGTTCTCAGTATGGATTGACCAATTGGAAGAACTGATTAGGTCAGGTGTTCCAAGGGACATATTACTGGCATCAATTCCTCAATTACAGAATGGTTCAGCATATATAGCCGGTGCATCTGCTGATTCCCTTAGATAGATAGACCAGCGGACCTGGCTGCCAAATGCGGTCCGTCGGTCCTTGTGGTTGAAGGAGTGGAAGGGCGATGCGCATGCTAAGAGCAGACTGTGCGCCATCACTTGCCAGGGTGAGTACCTCTTCGGCCCTGTGCTAGACGACATATTAACAAAAGCAGGTGATGTTAAAAAAGGGTTCCCTAGATCCTATATTCCCAAGTATAGGAGGGCTTTCAGGAAGCTACAGTTTTCTCGCCAAAAGTCGGACTCCAGATGGGAACCTTCAGGGAAGAAGCAGAAAGGTGCCTACTATTGGGGTCCCTCCACCTCTAAACAAAAACCCTGGTACCTTTAGTTTTGACCCACTAGTAGGAGGTAGTTTGTCATATTTTTTCAACAAATGGTCCCAAATTTCCTCGACTGAATATCATCATCTGTGTTGAAGCTAGACGTCGAGAGGATCCCAGGGAAGATTCCTTTCTTCAAACTACATTGTCTGACCCAGTTCACCGACAGGCATTGGAATCGGAGGTTGGAGACTTGTTGAGGAAACTGGTACTGTTAGAGGTACCTAGGAACCAGGAGGGGGGATTTTATTCTCCTGTGTTCCTACTTCTGAAGCCGGATGGTACTTTTAGAACTATTATTAATCTGCGAAAATTGAACTCCGTCCTCAGATTTCAATCCTTTAAAATGGAGCCCATCCAATCCACAATTCGGCTTCTGTTCCCCAGGTGTTTCATGATGTTGCTAGATCTCAAGGATGCTTACTATCATCTGCCAGATCATCAAGACCATCAGCCGTTTCTGAGAGTGGTGGTATGCCTTGACGGCCAAATCAGACATTTCCAGTTTGCCGCCATGCCGTTCGGGCTCTCAGTGGCTCCACGCATCTTCACAAAGGTAATGGCAGAAGTGATGGCTTATGTCCGACAAAGTGACACACTTATTATTCCATATTTGGATGACTTTTTAATAGCAGGAAATTCTGTGGCTCAGTGCATGTCCCGACTAAATCAAGTCCTGTTGTGCTTACAGGAGTTAGCTTGATAATAAACTGGAAAAAGTCAAGACTAACCCCTACCAGCTTGCAAAGCTTTCTGGGTCTCCATTTGGACTGCGTAGCCCAACAATGTTTCCTACCAGAATAGAAAGTTTGCACTGTACTGGCCAAAGTAGGCAAGGTGGTGGCCAATCCAGAACTGTCTTTGCAGTGGACAATCCGGAGGTGTTAGACTCCCTCCGTGTGCCTTGGTTGTACAAGCTGGCCTACGCCTTTCCCCCAATTTGTCTGATCCCTCTAGTCCTCTGGAAGATCAGAGACGAAAGGATGAGAGTAATATTGATCGCCCTGTTCTGGCCCAAGGCACCGTAGTTCTAATTGCTGAGAGCCATGTCGGTCTCTGACCCGTGGATCATCACGATGGATCAGGAGCTGCTCTCTCAGGGTCCATTCTATCACCTGTAAGTGGAGGGGCTGCATCTGATGGCCTGGAATTTGAGAGGCAGCTTCTGAGCCAGAGAAGATTTTCTGACGCCTTGATTTCCACACTTCTCCACAGTAGAAAGGTGGTAGCTACTAACCTTTACTGCAGGGTTTGGAAAAAAGTTTTACACTTTTATACAGGGGTCCTCACAGACCAAGCCCCTATTCCTGCTATTTTAGAGTTCCTGCAGAAAGGTCGGGATGTGGGCCTGGCGGCCAGTACTTTAAAGGTCCAAATTTCTGTTCTGGGGGCACTTCATAACTGTAGTGGGGTAGGGGGTCTCCAGATTCATACGTGCATGTGAGCGTAGTGACCCTGTTCACATCCCGTGACTGGCTCCCTAGGACTTGGTCCTGGATGCTTTTATTGGACCCCCACTTGAACCCTTGACTTCGGCTTCTATCAAGGTTCTGACCTTAAGGACGGTAGTGCTGGTTGCCGTGGCGTCCGCTAGAAGGGTGTGTGACCTCCATGCCTTCTCGGTAGACCCCCCTTCCTGTTAGTCTTTCCGGATAGGTTAATACTTTAACCAGACCCTTCCCATGTCCCTAAAGTCTCTTCCAAGTTTCATCAGAGCCAGGAAATCATCCTACCCTCCTTTTATGATAATCCTTCTACTCCAGAGAAACATAGGTTCCATACATTAGATGTGAGGAGAGCAGTTCTTGAATATGTAGCTAGGATGCAGCCCTGGAGGAAGAGTAGGGCTTTTTTTGCCTCATTCCAGGGTCTTAGGAAGGAGTCTGGCACCACAAAGAGCATTCTATCCAGATGGATTAGAGAAGCTATCTTTTTGTCCTATTCCTCAGCAGGTGAGCAGCCCTCTGATGGCATAAAGGCCCATTCTACTAGTGCTGTGTCTGCCTCCTGGGCAGAACGTGCTAATATACCTCTAGATTTAATTTGTAAGGCGGCTACCTGGGCCTCTCCTTCTACCTTTTTTCAACACTATCGACTGGATTTGTCTTCTTCTGACCTTGATTTTGGGAGAGCAGTTCTCAATACTGTGGTCCCTCCTAGGTGATGGTCTCTGTAAAGGCCCCGTTACATGTAGCAACGCACCAGCGATCCCGACAACGATCCGACCTGGCCGGGATAGCTGGTGCGTTACTACGTGGTCGCTGGTGGATTCCATACAGGCAGACTTACCAGCGATGACCCATCAATGCGCCGACACCCGAAAGTCGTTGGGATCTGTCAGGTTCTTGGCCGCAGAATGGGGATCGCTGGTCGTTGCCCCTATCCCACACCGCAATCTAGCTTGCCCAGTGGGAGATCTCCGATCAAACAATGGTCCAGGCCATTCATTAACGATCAGCGATTTCCCAGTGGGGGGCCGATCGCTGCTAAGTTCCCAAGGACAAGTTGTGGTTTTGTCCGCGCTGCCACAGTAAAACCTCGTAGTCGAAGGCTTCAAATCATACCATCTTTATTGAATCAATCCGACGCGTTTCAGAGCCTGCTGTGCTCCTTCCTCAGGGAGTGATGCACAGCACACCTGGCTCCGAAACGTGTCAGATTGATTCAATAAAGGTGGTATGATTTGAAGCCTTAGACTACGAGGTTTTACTGTGGCAGCACGGACGAAACCACACATTGTCCCTGGAAATTCTGGATCTTTGACCACATTGCACGTGGAAGTGTGGGTCCAGCGGCAGCCGCCATTTCGAGCCTACTATACTGGTTGTGTGTCACACAACCTTTCAAGATGAGCACCTATCACTGATTTTAAAATTGTCCTGTTTTTTTTTTTTTTTAAAACGATAAGACCCGATCTGCGCTTGCTTCTTTTCACAGCATCATTTATCGCAGCTAAGTGTCACACACAGCGATGTCGCTGGCGAATTCGCTGCTACGTCACAAAACCTGTGATGTTGCGGCGATGTCGTTAGCAATATCGCTATGTGTAACGGGTCCTTAAGTCTCTCAGTGGGTGCTGTAATGGCGATAGGTTTTTTTGTGGCCGCAACTGCACTTGCCGCATTTGCCGCACACTTACCGCAAGCCCCATAGACAATGCATGGGGTGTACCGCAAGTGCAGCCGTTAGGCGAAAAATGTGGCAGATGTGTTTTTTTGATCGGAGCTGCCGAATTTTAAAAAAAACACCAGTGTGAAAGCACCCTTAGTAATGTAAACAGAGAGGAACCACTTTTCCATCTCTATCAGACTTGGATTTAAAAAAAAAAAAAAAAGAACAAGTAGGTAAAGGAGTTGTTTGGGCTTGTGATACCCACCAATCTGATATTGATGAACTATACCAAAGATGGGGTATCTGGCACCCGGACCACCATTGATCAGTTGTGCCAGAGCTGAAATTATTGATTAGTGAGGGCTATAATTGGCAATCTCCAGCGGTTCTATAGACAATGAATGTAGGTTTTTTGCAGACATCTGAGTAAACGCTCCATTTACATTAGGCATTTCACAACCCCAATCTCTGAATCCATTCAGGTCCCAAAAGTCACACGCGTCCCTATTATCTATCGATAGGTGTTACCTTTTAAAGGGAACCTGCCACCTACTTTAGCCCGCTAACCTGTCAGTACCTGTCCCTATATCTTCCTACTACATTACTAACCATAACTCGCTGACCTAATAGTGAATTATAAAAGTGAAATAAAGTAATGTCCACCAGTCGGGTGGGTGTGCCTATGTGGCTGTGCGTCGTGTGGGCAGTCTCTCCAGGGCTTTGTCTCACCCGCCTTGCAGCAATTATGTCTTTAGTGGGCGTAATCATTCAGGAGGGCGCTGCTGATTTAAAATTCTCTCCTCCTTCCTTGTGATGACGCACCGGCCATGCGTCATTTTCTATCTAGTGCATTGTTGGGTGTATTGTGTGTATAGGCCAGCTTCAGAATGCACACTGTGCATGCTCCGGAGCCAGCTTGTAAGCCAATACACCCCCCCACACACTGCGCAGGACCGGAAGTGATGCGCTGACAGCTGTCCACAAAAAGCAGAAAAATACAGAAATTGTGATTAAACTCCAAGCACTGATTAGGTAAGAATGGGTTGTCATCAATCAGGATTTGGCCAGAAGCTGATATCCAGCATGTTGGGGAGAATTGCTGAATTCTGATAAGAAGTCAGCACTGTAAATATTGAGTCTTTCAATTAAACTTATGAGCCAAGTATCAATTGCACAATCAGACTGATTCTCTCGCCTAAGAGAATATATTACCCATGTGTCTTAAGGCCGCTTCACACGCAAGGATATCGTTAAGGATATCGTTAAAACGTCACAGATTTGTGAAAGTTCCAATGATATCGTTAGTGCGTCCTTGCGTGTAACCGAACGATGTAGGATGAAAAAATCATTGGAACGGTCATCACAAAAATGAGATCCTGACCTCAAATCCATCGTTCGTCATCCAATTAAGGAACTGTGAAGAACCCACATTGTTCAGTGTGACACCTTTTTGAACGATCTCGTTCAAGATTCTCCTATTCCTGCCGCTTTGGAAAATCGTTCAAAGGATCTTCTCAAAATAGCTGGCGCATTGCCAAATGCAAGATCGTTAAAGATATCCTTGCGTGTGACAATGCACCAACGATGTCGGAAGGATCGCAGTCACATTACATAGGGTACGAGATCGTTCACCTATATCCTTGTGTGTGAAACGGCTTTTAGGGTATGTGCACATCAGTCGTTTTGTGGGCTGTTTTTGAACGTTTTCCGTCGGCGGTTTCCGCTGAGTTTTATGTTAATTTATGTTAATCCTAGCCACCGGTTGGATTAACATGCTAGTCAATGGAGTTTAGAAAACGCTGTCTACATTAGAACGATTTTTGTCTTGACGTTTTCAGTTTATTCACCGGTTTTCCACCGGTTGTCAAAGATAGAGCAAGCGACTTCTTTTCAGCGTTTTTCCAGCGGGTCCAGCTGAACAAGTGCACCAAAGACCAGTCTGGAAATCGCTAACAAAAACGCTGGGAAAATCGCCAAGAACACGCTGTCCAAATGCTAGTAACCCGATCGCAAATCGTTAGCAAAACGCTAACAAAACCAGGGACACTAGCGAGTTCAGAAAACTCAGTTCTGCCATTCTCCACCGTTCCGTCGTTCTGCAAAGATCAGAAACGACTGATGTGCACATACCCTTAAGTACCGTCACACGCGCAATTTTGCAAGCAATTCACTGAATTGCTGTTGCACTGAAATCATGCTACATGGTTCCATTTCTACACGGCAACAAAACAGAACCATGTAGCCATGATTTCACTGCAACCAGCAATTGCCATGAAATGCTTGCAAAATTGCCGCGTGTGACGGTACCTTAGAGAGCTTTTGAGCCTCGTAGACTTTTATTGAGAAACTCTTCTCCACACATAAGGTGCTAATTGTATTCTTAAGTACATAATCAAACCATTTCTGCACTGAAAAAAAAAAAGGGAAAAAAAAATAATCCTCAACAAATAAACAGCTGATTGCTGTTGCAGCTTTTGGTGTAATACCAATGGAATAACAGCACAAAAAAACCCACAGCATTTTACAAGTTGGACCAAAGATACTGCATAACTGTACATATTTTTCCCTCCAAATTTTAATGAGCCTGAAAACATACAGGTAATATTACCATGGTGTTTTTAAACGCATGTATACATTTAAAGGGAACCTGTCATGTGGAAAATTGCTATTAACCTCCATATGTGGGGTTAATCTGGAGGTTCATAGCACTGTAAGCCTGCCTGGAATCAAAACCTGCTGAGGACCAAAAGAACATCCTGAGCCACAACATGTCAATTTATTCTTGTGAATATGTGAGTGTTTTGAGTGGGAGAACGCAGCAGAAATCCATCAGAAATTCCTGATCCTGAGCACTCCATTGTGATCTTCATAACATTGGCGTCTCAGCAAGCTAAAACTCACTGTCCAGAACGCTGGACACTTCTGATCATGGGCACTTTTCTTTAGATTTCAGAATTCTCATGCAGACCCAGCTTGTTTTCTTTCCTATTTGAGCAATGCAGCTTTTTTTAAAATCTGCAGCATATTAAGGTTACGTTCACACATTGCGCATTTTGAGCGCTTTTTTGCGGGCGCTTTTCAAAAATGGGCAATGTGCCTTGTGTCTGCCGGCAAAGTGAAAGGGAAATTCACTTTGTTGTACAGACACAGCGTAAAAATACGCTGCGCTTTTATGGGAGAAAGCGCGGGTGTAAAAAGAATTGACATGTCAATCCTTTACGCAGCAGCGTCGGCGCTTTCTCCCATAGGGGCCAGCGCTGCTGGGTCTAATGTCACAGAAGGGGAGGAAGAATCCTGGTTCCTCCTCCCCCGTGTGACATGTGTGACTGCCCCATTTGGGTTTCGCAATGTATTAATCTACATTGGGAAACCCAAATCAAATTAAAGTAAACAAATGTGTTAAAAATAATAAAAATTAAATACTTACCCTCTGCCGGGTGTTCGTGGAGCGAGCCAAGCACAAGTATGGGGCTCCCAGGACCTTGCGTAATATCATGGGCGCTGATTGGCCGCTCACGGTCATGTGATGTGTGCGTCATATGACTTCACATATCACATGACAGCGCCCATGACGTCACGGAAGGTCCTGGCAGCTCCATACCTGTGCTTGCTCAGCTCCAGATAGCCCGAACAGGCCGTCGGAAGGGTAAGTATTCATTGTTTATTATTTTTAATACATCTGGCTTACTTTTATTAAGATTTTGCAGTGTATATTAATACATTGCGAAATCAAACAGGGGCTGTCACATATGTCACAGAGGAGAGGAGGAACCAGGATTCTTCCTCCCCTCTGACATCACTTCTCCCCTGCGCGCAAAGAAAGCTGTGTGTGGACGTAGCCTTATTGTTTCAGCATTTTTTCAGCTATAGAAAGCAATGAGACCATGCACTAAAGACAAATCATATATGTACTCCGCCGACTGAAACAACCAGCAAAAACAAAACAGCTATTAGTGCAAGGGGTGAAGAAAAAAAAATGCAGCAAAAAATGTCACATGTGAACATGTCTTTGGTGCTCTATTCGCTGCCTTTGTATTGCAAACTCAAATGTAATCAAATATTCTGCATTTAGACAGGCATATAATTAGTGAATGAACATTCCTGTTCCTAGGTTGTTCCCAGTCTTCTAAATAGAATAGAAAATACCCAACACACAAGCATTTTTCTTAATTGTTGGGTGTTTACTGATCTCTTTCGTTGGTTCGATAGTTGGGAACAAGCGTTTCTAGGTACGTTCGTTCCTCAATTATGTGTTGTTTTAATTGCAGCCTGATTATCATCGTTATCAGCAGCACATGGACTGGTTTTGACATGATATTTAGGGATGAACAAGTATACTCGCGAGTAATGCGGTACTTGGAGCATAGCGAGTATTTCACTACTCGCCTCGCAATATTCGGATCTCCCGCCCAGCATTAGCCAATCACAGTAATGCCACAGCCTTTTTGGTTGTGGCAGTACTATAATTGGCTAGCCGCCCAGTGTCATACATGAGTCATAGCCTGTGACTCGTCGGCTCTATATAAGCCCTGCCACTGCCATTTTCAGCGATGTCCAAATCGGCACCAATATCAGCTGATCGTTCGTTTGGTCGGCCAACCGATCAGCTGATGTGTCGGTAAAACAATCAGCTGATGCAGTCAGCTGCCAGTATCAGCTGATCGCTTGAAATAACTGGCGGTCTTTTTGAAAATGCCGGCTATTGCAAACGAATGTTGCGGCTATTTCTAATATGCGAGTATTTACGAACTACTCGTTACGAGTATAGCAAGTCAGAATATTTCACTACTCGCTCATCCCTAATGATGTTCTATGCACATAGAATGATTTAATTAAAATTGGGGACGTCCATTCAATGACTGCTGATTAGCTTGTATGTATAAAATAATTAGACTGATCAAGGAATACTTATCCTGTTTGGCCCTCTGCATGTTCCTGCATCTTTTTCTGGTATTGACAGCATGGGCTTACCTGGAGCGAGTGCTAGCTGCAGAGAAAGCTCAGGCTAGCTATTACTGTCAATCACCACTTAGGAGGCGGGAGCATGCAGAACCAGCCTGCTGAGCCTCTCCGCAATGGCTGATCAGCATAGATGATCATACCAGAGTGAAGCTCTACCTATTGTGACACAGATGATCTTGCGGTCCGTAGAACAGTGGTTTCTCAGCAGGGAGTGCCGTACATTCCACCATGGTGACCAAATGTCAGCAGATCTCTGGTATAAGATGTTTTGTCTAATGTTATTGAATCATAGTTTCTGTTGACTGACAAAACCTGTGGAAGTCTTATCATGTGATGGTGTTACTCAACCATGGGAAGATAATTCATTTATGATTTCGGAATTTGAGTATTTCTGTTATGGTGTGGTGCCTAAGAACAGTCAGCAGAAAACTCATTTTTATTATGTCAATTGTGTGGTTGGATTGAGGATATATTTTAGTTTTTTTGCTGACCTTTACATCTACGCTGTGCACTGATCGCTGCTTTACACCTGATTTCTCAGTGTACACATATGAAATCATACATATAAAATTGTAGAAGATGACTAGAGTAATTTCCTAGACTCTAGAGAAAAGGTCCCCAACATTTCTTACCTTTTAGAGCAGGGTGGGGAACCCTTTTCTGCCTGGGGCCATTTGGAGATTTCTACTATGCTTTGGGGGCTCTACACAATTATCAGCTTGAAAATTACCGTATATACTCGCGTATAAGCCGAGTTTTTCAGCCCAAAAATTGGGCTGAAAAGTACCCCCCTTGGCTTATACGCGAGTCAGTGCTGTATACCGATGTATACATCGGTATACAGCAGCCCCCGCATCCCCAGTAATGCAGGGCCCCCCCAGCGTCTCTCCGGTCACCTGTAAAGGAAGCTATACTTATCACAGTGCTCTGTCCGCGCCCGCTCGCACCCGCTCTCAGCAGCCGACCGCGATCCTCCATCTTGCGTCGTCTTTCTTCCTGTTTCTGTGCTCGTCGCGGGCAATGACGTCATTCCCTGCGACGAGCACAGGAAACAGGAAGAAAGAAGACGCAAGATGGAGGATCGCGGTCGGCTGCTGAGAGCGGTGCGAGCGGGCGCGGACAGAGCACTGTGATAAGTATAGCTTCCTTTACAGGTGACCGGAGAGACGCTGGGGGGGCCCTGCATTACTGGGCTGCCTGTATACTACCGCTGGGCTGCTATATACCTCTGGGCCCTGTATACTACCACTGGGGCTGTATATACTACCACTGGGGCTGTATAAACCACTGGGGCTGTATATACTGCTGGGGCCCTGTATACTACCACTGGGCTGTATATACTACCACTGGGCTGTATATACTACCACTGGGGCTGTATAAACCACTGGGGCTGTATATACTGCTGGGGCCCTGTATACTACCACTGGGGCTGTATATACTACCACTGGGGCTGTATATACTACCACTGGGCTGTATATACTACCACTGGGCTGTATATACCTCTGGGGCCCTGTATACTACCACTGGGGCTGTATAAACCACTGGGCTGTATATACTGCTGGGGCCCTGTATACTACCACTGGGGCTGTATATACTACCACTGGGCTGTATATACTACCACTGGGCTGTATAAACCACTGGGGCTGTATATACTGCTGGGGCCCTGTATACTACCACTGGGGCTGTATATACTACCACTGGGGCTGTATATACTACCACTGGGGCTGTATATACTACCACTGGGCTGTATATACTACCACTGGGGCTGTATATACTACCACTGGGGCTGTATATACCTCTGGGGCCCTGTATACTACCACTGGGGCTGTATATACTGCTGGGGCCCTGTATATACTACCACTGGGGCTGTATATACCTATGGGGCCCTGTATACTACCACTGGGGCTGTATAAACCACTGGGGCTGTATATACTGCTGGGGCCCTGTATACTACCACTGGGGCTGTATATACCACTGGGGCTGTATATACCACTGGGGCTGTATATACTACTGGGGCTGCGTGTATACTACCACTGGGGCTGCTGTATCTACCTCTGGGACTGGTGTATACCACACTGCTGGGGGCTGTATACTTGTGCTAGGGTCCACCCTCGGCTTATACACGAGTCAATAGATTTTCCCAGGTTTTGGGGGCAAAAGTAGGGGGGTCGGCTTATACACGGGTCGGCTTATACACGAGTATATACGGTACCCTGCTATATTTGGTTTAACCAGGGATCTCCAACTCCAGGCCTCGAGGGCCGCAAATAGGTCAGGTTTTCAGGATTTCCTTAGTATTGCACAGGTGATAATCACCTGTAGAGGTGATGGTTCCAATACTAAGGAAATCCTGAAAACATGACATGTTTGTGGCCCTTGAGGCCTGGAGTTGGAGATCCCTGGGTTAAACAATCAACTCATCTGTACTGTGGTGGCTGGGGCTTCTTCTCTTTGGCGTGGCTATGATGTTAGGCCATATTGATTATGTTGCTTCTTTGCTTTTCCAGGTTTGCTAGAGCCCTAGACATCATAGGAGAGGCTGGGAGCATATACATCACTGGGGAGACTGAGGCTGGGGTATAGAGATCACTGATGAGCAGAATTTAAAAAGCAGACAGTCAAGAAAATGCGACTGCCAGCCTGAGCACTGCAGAAAAGGTCATCAAGGGCCGCATGCAACCCATGGGCCTGAGCGTCCCCATCCCTCTTTTAGGGTTTGTGTGTATTTGGTGCAGAAAAAAACGCTGCAAAGCTGCGTCCTGTGGCATGGAAAACGCACCACAAAAATCTTGCGTTTTGGTGCACTTTGTGGGCATTCATTTTCATTTGTATAGTCAGTGGCTGGGAGGGCTTCAAAACACAGCAAACAATTGACATGCTCATTCTTTTCTCTTGACTACAATCTGCACTAAACTGCAAGGACAAAATAAGCATCACGTGCACAGCACTTCAGAATTTTTATAGACTTTGCTGTGGTAAGGATAGGCATGCAGTTTTGTGACAAAAGCTGTCACAAAAAAGCTGCAAAAAATGCATGAAAAAAAGCAGCATTGGAACATACCCTAAGGGCGAGCTCACACTGGCGTTTAGCCGCATTATATCTTGGGTAAGTACTATGCGATGTAATATCATATAGCACATGTTTCAATATTATACTATTGGGTACTGACCAGCGATTTTTTTTAATTTTTTTGAGTGTCATTAGCATATCTCGTCCAATGCACTCGTAACGGATGCTATACGCTTGTGTAAGGGCAACCTTATGGGGATGTCACACGCGTCAATATCGGGATGGCTAAAATGATTAGAGGGGTGCAGGGACAGGTCTAAAGATGCGGGGGTCAGTTTGTGGGTTCAGGATCACTTAAGATTACTGGTGCAGCAGTTGTGGCACAGAATTCTTAGATGTAGCAGAGCTCAGATAGCGAACCCCATTAACACCACAGCTTTCTGTGTACATTATATATTCACTGAGAGCTTCTAATAAGAGAAGTTATGATTGGACTAGGTCTCTTGCTTGTGTAACTGATGTATTCCAAGTAATGATGAGTTCCTGGTGCTAAATAAGTCATTACAATTAAACATCAGTACACAGCCTGATAAGAGATACATCACTGAAATCTGTGTTTTTACTTTAAAGTGAACCTGTCAGCTCATTTTAGCCCCCTATCCTACCATTACTTGTAACTACACCTTGCTAGCACATCCCTAACCATCCCTCTCTGACCTAAAACTACATAATAATGTTTGTAATCAAATTAATAACTTACTGTATATGCTCAAGTATAAGCCGACCCAAGTATAAGCCGAGGCCCCTAATTTCACCCCAAAACTGGGGAAACTTATTTACTCGAGTATAAGCCTAGGGTGAGAAATGCCGCAGCCCCCCATCCTGGTATATAGCCCACCCCATCACTGGTACATATCCTCCATTACTGGTATATAGCCCCATTACTGTATACAGCGCCCCATCACTGGTTTATAGCTGCATTACTGTATAGAGCGCCCCATTACTGGTAAATAGCCCCATTACTGTGTGTAGCCCCATTACTGTATGTAGCCCCATCACTGGTATATAGACCCCCTTCATTGCACACACCCCCATCCCTGGTGCATAGCCCACCATCATTGTATATACCCCCATAATTTATCTGTGCCCCCCTCATTGCACCCCCCCCAATCCCTGGTATACAACTCCCCCATCATTGCACATCACATCATTGAACTCCCCCCCCCCCCCCCCCCCCCCCCCCCAAAAAAAAAATCCCTGGTATACACCACCCCCATCATTGAACTTCCCCTTCCCCCATCCCTGGTATACAGCACCCGCATCATTGATCTACCCGCCCTATCCCTGGTATACAGCACCCACATCATTTTATTCTCTCCCTCCATTAGAGTATATGCCCCCCATGCTGCCGCTCACTGTAAAATAATAAACTGAACTTGCCTTCTGACGCTTGTCTCTCGGTTTCTTCTCTCTGGTGTTTTTGCTTCTAATCATGACTTTAGAAGCAGGAAGTCGGAGGGAGGATGCACAGAGTCGGAGACAAGCGTCGGAAGGGAGTTCGGTTTATTATTTTACAGTGAGCGGCAGCATGGGGGGCATATACTCTAATGGGGGGACAGTCTAATGTAATATGTGCTGCTCCCCCCGCCGCTGATGGACGGGGGGGATGCAGTGCATATTCATTAGATTAATGAGCGGGGTCATGTGACCACCGCTCACTCTGCAGCGTCCCTCGCCCCCTCCAGCCCCAGGACACCGCCCCCACCTCACAGCAACTGTATGTGACTCAAGTATAAGCCGAGGGGGGCACTTTTCAGCACGAAAACTCTGCTTATACTCAAGTATATATGGTAGATATTTCCATGGTAGGAAAATATTAGAATCTAAGAGTCCTCAGTGGTTGATACCTTTTAATGGCTAACTGAAAAGATGGTAAGCAAATCAAGCCTTCGAGACACTGTGGCCTCTTCGTCAGCCTGATAATTACACAAACTCTGAAGACACACACATATACACATAAGCAGGGTGAGATGATGCAGTAAATACGACAGATGACGTAAAGCAGAGTCAGTCTTGAGAGGGGGAGAGGAGCTGGGGAGGTAAAATCAAAATTTCGAGATAAGAGGAACAGATTGTATTTTTGTTCTTTGATTAGTGGTCTGTGGAGACCTGAAAATTTCTTGGTGACTGTAGAAAGCTATAAAGCGTAGAAAGCTATATTTCTATGGTAATGAGGCATCCAGTCTATGGCATAGACTGACATGGGTGGTCTCCAGGGCTCCGTCTCCCCCCCTCCTTGGTCTTATCACGCCCTTCTGGGCTTCACCAATCCTCCTATGCGCCCCTGGCTCTGTAATTCAAATCTTCCCCCTCTGTGTGTATGACACCGTTCCGGTGTCATTTCTGCACCTCCGCCTTGTGAAGCCTTTCAGGATGCACTGAGCGTTTCATTATGCTCAATGCACATCCGTAGACTGACAGCAGGGCACGTCGCCTGAAGCGAACTGCTCAAGTTTTCTCATGATAGGTGCGCCCCTTGCCGCCGGAATTTCTGGTTTGGAAAACATGTGACCGAAGCGCCACACCAAGGACAGGATTTCCGGAGGCCACTGACCCATGTGATATAAATGTGGCTTTGTGTGCGGAGGGTGGGGCTCATTCTGGTCCATATTGCTGTGTAGGATGTCTGCTTCTGAGAGCTCTGTGCGCCCTGATGCCCCCACTCCCCCAGGTCTACAGTCGTTAGAGTAAGTGTTCCCTGTCCCTTGGGCCATAGGCGGCCTTCAGTTGCTCATGTCCCATATATGTGTATTTTAGGGCAGGGGATCTACTCCTGGCTCTATGAAAAGGGACCCTGCCAGGAAGCTCTGCAGGAAATGTCAGGTTTGCAACATCAAACTTGCTAAGGCCCATAAGAAGCATCTTTGCACGTCGTGCACTTCTATGGTCAAATCTGAGCAGCCTTCCTTGTTGAAGAGCTGAAGGCTATCATTAAGGAAGAAGTGCATGCCTCGGTGTCCAGCTTGATACGCCAGCAGGCAGCTGCTACAAGGAACAGGCCTAAGTGGGATGTGGAGCCTAGCTCTGAGGAAGAATATTTGCAGGTTTCACATTCAGAACAGGATGATGTACCTGATGTCATTCTGCCTGCAGAGGAAAGGAAGAGATATCATCTTTCTTCAGAGGACACTGACGAATTACTCTGAGCTGTCAGGAACACCATGAAAATAGAGGAGAGTGAGGCTGCTCACTCAGTTCAAGATGAGATGTTTGAGGAATTGAGAACCTGACGTAATTGAGTCTTCCCCGTTAATAATCATGTCTGGGATATGATTATAAAGGAATGGGAGGATGCAGTTTGTTCCCATGGACGTCTGTGCGCGACTTCCCTTTGACCCAAAGGAGGATAAGTCATGGGAGGAGATTCCAAGATTGACATCCCTGCAGCAAAGTTCGTGAAGAAGACTACTTTGCCCTTCGAGGACTTGTTAGGACTAAGATCTTATGGGCAGGAAAGCAGATGCCATGTTGAAGAAGGCCTGGGAGGCGTCTGCAGCAGGCATGAAGACACAAGTTACTGCCACTTTAGTCGTGAGATCAATGTTTCTCTTGCTTGAGGACTTAGAGGCACAATTTACAGATAAGACTCCCAGTGAAGTGATTGCAGAATGCCTACGCTTCTCAAGATGGCGACGGTGTTTATGGCAGATGCTTAGCCGGAATCGGTGCGCTTCTCTGCTAGAGCCAACACACTGTCAATCTTGGCGAGGTGTGTCTGGCTGAAAACGTGGTCGAGGGACAACCTGTCAAAGAGCTAGATCTGTTCAATTCTCTCAATGGGGCTGAGGGTTTTTGGTCCTGTCTTAGATGACATCTTAGAGAGAGCCTCTAATAAGAAGTGATTTCCTGATGATAAATGCAGGTCCCTTTCAAGACTCCTGGCCCTTCTGTTCTCATTTAGAGGGAAGGGTAAGTCAGTAAGTGCTACTCAGAGGAAAGGATAGTGCCATCTGGTCCTTCTGATAGGTCCTGGTGACTTTCTGGTGGGGGGAGGTTGTCATTTTGCAGAAAAATAGCAGATGGAGTTCACCAATCTCTGGGTCTTTCACACAATTACGGCTACAGGATGCTGATCACCTGGCCACCTCCGACAACCTTCCAGCTGTCAGATTATGGACTGATGTCCAAACCTAAATCCAAATGAATACAGTAGTCCTAGTGACTGTGCAAGAGCAGTTTCAGGGTCTATATTCTACCCTGTTCTTCCCTGGGGATTACTGAACCATCATCAACTGAAACCCCCTCAAAAAGTGGGTGAAATACAGGAACCTCAATATGGGATCAAATATGTTCAGCGATTCCTCTGAAAGAAATGGGTTCTGTGATGGGGACCATAGATCTGCAGGATGTTTATCACCTGGCCATCCACCCATCCAGGCAGAGGTACCTGAGGTTTGCGTTAGAGAGGAAGGGCAAAATTCTACACTTTCAGTTCTGGTGCCTCCCGCTTGGTCTTTCTTCAGCCCCACAAATCTTCACCAAGCAGGGGCTGATGATAGTTCCGTACCTGGACAACCTGCTTCTGATTGCAGATATGGCCCACAATCTAGAATCTGAAGTTTACCAGGCACACCCTAGAAGATATTGGGTGGATAATAAACGACCGGAAGTCGGATTTCATTGCAGGCAGTCTGAAGACCTTCCTCGGGGTACAGTTGGACTCGGTGAAAAGAATGTCTTTCCTTCCACCAGATAAAGGACTTCAATCTGCCAGAGAATGATGACCTTCTGGAAGAAGCTCCAGCTCACCCTCAGGAAAGCGATGAGTGTCTTAGTGACGTCTTGCGTTGGGTGCATTAGGTGGAGCCAAGCGCGTTCCAGGATTTTGCAGCAATTCATTCTTTCCAACGACATTTGCCAGGGGTCCTTGGACAGAAAGATTGTCTTACCTCCCTTGGTCATAAGTTCTCTATTGTGGTGGACCAAGCTGAACAACTTTAAAAATAGGGTCCATTGGTGCTCCAGCCCATGCGTTCTCATAACTACAAATTCAAAGCAGTCCGGCTGGGGAGCTCACATCGCGATTTGTTACCTCCAGGGGACCTGGTTGGCAGAGATCGCAGAATACAGCTCAAACTACAGAGAATTTGGGGCAGTTTGGGTGGTCCTTCAGAGACAGAGTGCATTTGAATTTGTTTTAGTTATTGGCTGTCTCTGCTAAGGTTTTTGAGGTTTGTTTTGTTTTTTAGGTCCTTTTCTGTGAACTTGTTTTTGAATGCTGTATACCCAAAAAGCTGTGTCTGACAATATATGGGGTTCTGCTGCATTTGGGAGAATTTGAGCAACAGATTATGGATCTATTTACTCCTATTACCTTCGTGAAAATTAAGGGTAAAGCAACATTTTATTGGAAAACATGTACGTTTTCATTTTCATGTCCCAATATTATAAGAATAAGTAAAGCAATAGAGGGATCAAGATGCTCACTACACCCCTAGATGAATTTCTTGTGTTTGGTAAATTCAGTCATATCAGGCAGCTGCTGCAAAGGCTAATAGAATGAGGCATAGATGCTCATGAAAACAACATTTTTGCCTCTATAAAAGTCACAGGAGCGACCACACTTAGAATACTGTGTATAATTCTGGTCTCCGGTGTATAAGAAAGACATAGCTGAACTAGAGCGGGTGCAGAGAGGAGCAACCAAGGTTATTAGAGGACTGAGGGCTCTGCAATACCAAGACAGGTTAGAAAAATGGCATATGGGCGTACACTGTATGTGTACTGTAGATGTCAGCAGAATACCATTGTGTATGTACTGTATGTGTATGTTCTGTAGATGGCAGCATTGTGTATGTACTGTAGATGGAAGCAAAATATCAGTGTATGTACTGTATGTGTATGTACTGTAGATGGAAGAATATCATTGTGCATGTACTGTATATGTACTTTATGTGCATGTTCTGTGTGTGTGCACTGTAGATGGTAGCAGAATACCATTGTGTATGTACTGTAGATAGCAGCAGAATCAGTGTATGTACTGTATGTGTATGTTCTGTAGATGGCAGCATAATACCATTGTGTATGTACTGTATGTATGTATGCACTGTAGATGGCAGCATACCATTGTGTATGTACTGTATGTGTTCTGTAGATGGCAGCATAATACAGTACATACACAATGGTATTCTACTGCTATTTACAGATTATACACATACAGTACATACACAATGATATCCTGCTGCCATCTACAGTGCATACACATACATACAGTACATACACAATGGTATTCTGCTGCCATCTACAGTGCATACGCATACAGTACATTCACAATGGTATTCTGCTGCCATCTACAGTGCATACGCATACAGTACATTCACAATAGTATGCTGCTGTCATCTACAGTACATACACATACAGTACATACACAAAGGTATTTTGTTGCTATCTACAGTACATATATATAGTACATACACAATGGTATTCTGGTACCATCTACAGTGCATACACATACAGTACATACACAAAGGTATTTTGTTGCTATCTACAGTACATATATATAGTACATACACAATGGTATTCTGGGACCATCTACAGTGCATACACATACAGTACATACACAATGGTATTCTGCTGCCATCTACAGTACATACAAACAATACATACACAAAGGTATTTTGCTGCTATCTACAGTACTTATACAATGGTATTTTGCTGCCATCTACAGTACACATACAGTACATACACAATGGTGTGTGTATGCACTGTAGATGGTAGAATATCATGGTGTATGTACTGTATGTGTATATTCTGTAAATAGCAGTAGAATACCATTGTGTGTACTGTATGTGTACTGTAGATGACAGCATAACATTGTGTATGTTCTGTAGATAACAGCAGAATATCAATGTGTATGTACTGTATGTGTATGCACTGTAAATAGCAGTAGCATACCACTGTTGTACCGTATATACTCGTGTATAAGCCGAGTTTTTCAGCCCAAAAATTGGGCTGAAAAGTCCACCCCTCGGCTTATACACGGGTCAATACAGTAATCCTAGGTGTCCGGGTGCTGGGGAGGCTGGAGGAGGCGGGGGGAGGCTGATGAGTGAGCGGCCCGTCACGTGGGGCCGCTCATTAGATATGCACGGCTCCCCCCGCCCATCACAGCGGCAGGGGGAGCTGTGCATACAGCCCCCCCAGTGTATACAGGCAGCCCCCCAGTGGCACTAGCCCCCCCCCCCATCATGGAAAGAGCCCCAACACATGGCAGAGCCCCCCCCCGCTGCTTTACCATCCAGTGTGTTCGCCGCGGGTCCTGCGCGCTGTCATCCCGGTCTCACGTGACCCGGCGCGATGACGTCATTCCACAGTGACCGCCGGGTCACATGAGACCGGGAAGACAGCGCGGGAGGAAGGACGCGACAGCCCGCGGTGATGAAGACTCTGGATGGTAAGTTAATGCAGCGGGGGGGGGGGGGGCTCTGCACAGTGTGGGGGGCTCTTTCCATGATGGGGGGGCTAGTGCCACTGGGGGCTGCCTGTATACACCTTGGGGCCTGCTGTATACCTCTGGGGCCTGCTGTATATACCCTGGGGCCAGCTGTATACCCCTGGGGCCTGCTGTATATACCCTGGGGCCTGCTGTATATACCCTGGTGCCTGCTGTATACCTCTGGGGCCTGCTGTATATACCCTGGGGCCTGCTGTATACCTCTGGGGCCTGCTGTATATACCCTGGGGCCTGCTGTATATCTCTGGGGCCTGCTGTATATACCCTGGGGCCTGCTGTATATACCCTGGGGCCTGCTGTATATACCCTGGGGCCTGCTGTATATACCCTGGGGCCTGCTGTATATACCCTGGGGCCTGCTGTATATGCCTCTGGAGCCTGCTGTATATGCCTCTGGGGCCTGCTGTATATGCCTCTGGGGCCTGCTGTATATGCCTCTGGGGTCTGCTGTATATGCCTCTGGGGCCTGCTGTATATGCCTCTGGGGCCTGCTGTATATGCCTCTGGGGCCTGCTGTATATGCCTCTGGGGCCTGCTGTTTATACCTTTAGGGATGCTGTATATACCACTGGGGGGGATGCTGTATACTACCACTGGGGAGGCTGCTGTATACTACCACTGGGGAGGCTGCTGTATACTACCACTGGGGAGGCTGCTGTATACTACCACTGGGGAGGCTGCTGTATACCACACTGCTGGGGGCTGTATACCTGTGCTGGGGTCCACCCTCGGCTTATACACGAGTCAATAGGTTTTCCCAGGTTTTGGGGTCAAAAGTAGGGGGGTCGGCTTATACACGGGTCGGCTTATACACTAGTATATACGGTATGTACTGTATGCGTATGCACTGTAAATAGAAGTAGCATACCATTGTGTATGTACTGTATGTGTATGCATTGTAGATAGTAGCAGAATACCATTGTGTTTGTACTGTTTGTTTGTACTGTATGTGTACGTACTGTAGATGGAAGCCGAATATCACTGTGTGCACTGTAAATGGTAGCAGAATACCATTGTGTATATACTGTATGTGTATGTACTGTAGATGGCAGCAGAATTGTGTATGTACTGTATGTGTATGTACTGTAGATGGTAGCAGAATACAATTGTGTATGTACTGTATGTGTATGTACTGTAGATGGCAGCAGAATTGTGTATGTACTGTATGTGTATGTACTGTAGATGGTAGCAGAATACAATTGTGTATGTACTGTATGTATGTACTGTAGATAGCAGCAAAATACCTTTGTGTATTTGTGTATGTACTGTAGATGACAGCAGCATACTATTGTGAATGTACTGTATGCATATGCACTGTAGATGGCAGCAGAATACCATTGTGTATGTACTGTATGTGTATGTACTGTAGATAGCAGAATATAATTGTGTATGTACTGTACATAGCAGCAAAAGATCATTGTATGTACTGTAGATGGCATCGGCATATTTTGTATGTACTTTGTGGCAGCAGAATACCATTATGTATGTACTGTTTGTATGTACTTTATGTGTATGTACTGTAGATGGCAGAATTCCATTGTGTATGCACTGTAGATGACAGCAGCATACTATTCTGTATGTACTGTATGTGCATGTACTGTAGATGGCAGCATACTATTGTGTATATACTTTATCTGCATGTACTATATGTGTGTGCACTGTAGATGGCTGGAGAATACCATTGTGTATGTACTGTAGATGACAGCAGCATACTATTGTGTATGTACCGTATGTGCATGTACTGTAGATGGCAGGAGAATACCATTGTGTATGCACTGTAGATGACAGCAGCATACTATTGTGTATGTACCGTATGTGCATGTACTATAGATGGCAGGAGAATACCATTGTGTATGTACTGTAGATGGCAGCATACTATTGTGTATATACTTTATCTGCATGTAGTATATGTGTGTGCACTGTAGATGGCAGGAGAATACCATTGTGTATGTACTGTAGATGACAGCAGCATACTATTGTGTATGTACCGTATGTGCATGTACTGTAGATGGCAGGAGAATACCATTGTGTATGCACTGTAGATGACAGCATCATACTATTGTGTATGTACCGTATGTGCATGTACTGTAAGTGTGTGCACTATAGATGGCAGCAGAATATCATTGTGTATGTACTGTTGATGGCAGCAGAATACCATTGTGTATGTACTGTGTGTATGCACTATAGATGGCAGCAAATACTATTGTGCATGTACTGTAGATGGCAGTAACATACTATTGTGGATGTACTTTATGTGCATGTACTGTATGTGTGCACCATAGATGGAATTAAATCAACAACAAACTCTGCGACACAACACATGAATGATAATAAATTCATTTTTATTAAAGTGCAGAATAAAGTGCAATAGTGCTGTACAACCACGGTAACAGGGTATTCGGACTATTATACAATAATGTGGCAGAGGTCACATGACAGTATATACATCAAAGAAAACGATGTGGCAGTGTTTATACCATATCATACTATTTACAACTATGTCCCCTTTAAATATGGTTGCAATCATACCCATACTCAGGGAATATATGGTAAAGTGACATGCACATTCCAATAAGATACTGGATCCTCCAAAGATTAATGTTACATCAAACAAGGTAATATAAATCAACCCTTCACACTCTCATGACCATATATATATATATATATATATATATATATATATATATATATATATATATATATATATATATATAATATATATATATATATATGTATGTGTGTATATATATATATATATATATATATATATATATATATATATATATATATATATATAATACAGAAAAGCTGCACAGCACTCAGCAGACCAGTGTGAACTGGTGCAAGCATGGGGCACAGAGATTAAACAAACTAAGTAAAAGTCCATGCAGCACACAGCTATCACCAATGATGCACAGTGCTAACAAGCCTGTTACCGTGGTTGTACAGCACTACTACACTTTATTCTGCACTTTAATAAAAATGAATTTTCTGGTCATCATAATGGGAGACCCAGACAATGGGGTTTAGGGCACTGCCCTCCGGAGGTCACACTAGGTACTACAAGTTTGTAGACACCGCCCCCTCCGCTTATAAACCCCTACCGCAGGGAACATCCTCAGTTTTAACCTTAGTGTGCTCGGAGGATCACGCTTTGCTTGCACTTCACTGCATTCTCACTACTTTCGTGATGGCGTCTGAAGACAAGGTAATAAGGTCCCAGTCGGGACCGGTGACAGCCTCCCCGCTCACCCTTAGTGGCACACGCTGGTGGAGGTACCGGAGGGCCTAGTGCCTGGACACCTGGTGTTTTCCCGGTACGCTGTTACACTCCTCTCCATCCCTCTCTGGGGGGCTCTGGTGAGTGGGAGATGGGAGCCTTGCACAGCTCCGCTCCGTCCGAGGCCTCCCTAAATGGTGCTTACAGACCGGACTGGAGCCAGCCCAGTCCGAGGCCTCCCTAAATGGTGCTTACACTCCGGACTGGGCTGAGCGGCCCAGTCTGAGGCCTCCCTAAATGGTGCTTACACTCCAGACTGGTGCTGCACCCCCGTCCGAGGCCTCCCTAAATGGTGCTTACAGACCGGACCGGCACTGAGGCACTCTGTGTCTCCTGTGTGCCTGGGGGTAGTGTCTGGCACTTTATGTGTTTCATGACACTCAGACCGCGCGTTGCCCTCGGGCCCGCGGTTCTGCGGGTGCACCCTGTGCTGGGGTCACCCTGGCTGACCGCCCTGTGTGTCACAGGGGCTGAGGCCGTAGGCTGCGGATGTGTGACATGTATTTGCAGTCTGTGTATAATGTTTTTTACACTGTTTCCCGCGCTGCGGGCTCCAGCTCCCTCATGAGAAGGATGCTTGGAGGATGGGACGCAGCCCGTGCGGTGACGTCACCGCGGGGCGTGTGTGTGTGTTTCCCGCGTGTCTTCGGCGCCGCCCACAGTTTCACTGTCGGCGGCCATCTTTACCCTCACTTCCCGGCTGGGAACTGTATGCAGCGTGCGTCTGCACTCCAGAGGGGAGACCGGAAGACGGCGCGGAGGTCACACACACACACCGCTCCCTCATACCGCTTTATAGCGGTCGGTAAGCCACCGGGATCCCCGGTTTTATTGTCTGCAATTGGGCTTATCTACCCCTACTGTGGCCATGTCCTCAGCTGGGAAGCGTGCTGCTAAGGCGGCCGAGACCACCGTTACATGTGCTACGTGCAATGGAACACTGGTGGAGGGGTCCTGCAATAACTGCGGACGCCCAGAGGCCCGGGCTGCAACTGCTGGGTCAGCAACCCCGGTGCTATACCCCGAGGTTCAGGTGATCTCAGGGCCATGGGAGACTCAGAACAGGATCAATGAATCTCTGTTGTCTCAGCTGTCCTCCATGTCGCAATCCCTGGAGGCACTTAATAGGAGACTGGATAGCCCAGCTACTCCTTCCAGTTACCCCCGGGTGTCTCCCTCTTCTGCTGTGAGACCCCTTAAGCGGGCTCGTCGTGAGGCTTCACCCGAGCTCCAGACTCTCTCTGAGGAGGAGCGTTCCTCTGATGGTGAGGAAGATGATGGGGGTTCAACTTTCGGGTCAACGTCTGTGTCTGAACCTCCAGATGGGGTGGAGGATCTGGTGTCCTCTATTAACGAGTCCTTACGTCCCGTGACATCCCCTGAGGAGGTGGCTGTACACCCGAAGGAGGTCTATCAATGGCTGCGGCCTGAGACTAGACCAAGTGGCTCCTTCTTGGACCACACCAACTTTGGAAGGGTGGTTAGGGCACCCAGGTTACATCCTGGGCGGCGTTATGTCCGAAAACCGAAGGACACTCGCTTTCCCTTCCCCCAGGAGGTGCTTCAGGAATGGTCGCAGTCCCCAAAGGTGGATGCTTCCATGACCAGGATTGCTGCACGCTCCCTATTTTCTGCCTCTGATAGCTCCTCGTTGAAGGATGCGACTGATAGACAGGTCGAGCAACTCGCCAAGTCTTCCTATGAGGCTGTGGGGTCGTCCTTTGCCCCCAATTTTGCCGCGGTTTGGACCTTACAAGCAATTACTGTCTGCTTGGATGGTATCGCGGAACTGGCAAGGTCCAGTCCAGAGGTCAAGGCACTTACCGAGAGGGCAAGAGCTTATGCTGACTACGCCAGGACGGCGTCTCTGGAAGCTGCCAATCGCTCAGCTGTGGCCTCGGCCAATGCTATTGCGATTCGTAGGTTGTTGTGGCTGCGTCTCTGGGACTCAGATGCCACATCTAAGAAGATTTTGCAGAATCTTCCATTTGCTGGTGACAGGCTGTTTGGCACTGAACTGGACAGGCTGATAAAGGATTCTGCTGAGTCTAAGATACCGCAGAATAAGCCTAAGCCACGATATACGGTGAAAAGGAACCCTAAGCAGTGGTCCTTTCGCTCCAGCTTACAGTCATCAGCATCGTCCGCTCGTGCGGACCGAGGGGGCAAGCCTGCTTCGCAGTGGCGCACCAAGAGTCGTCCCAAGAAGCCGGCGGGGGCAGCAGCTGCCACCCCCAAACCCGCCTCTACATGACTCGCTCTCCCTTCCTGCCTCCCCACAGGTGGGGGGCCGCTTGTCTCGCTTTCAAGACCAGTGGCTTCTTCACGTTCAAGATCAGTGGGTTCGAGACGTGGTCTCGAGAGGTTACAGGATAGAGCTGACATCACAACCTTTACACCGATTCCATCGGTCGGTCCCACCGCCAGACAAGGCTCAGGCTTTTTATCTGGTGTTGGAAGGTCTCCGCAGGGACGGAGTGGTGGTCCCAGTGCCCACGGCAGAGAGGTTCAGGGGTTTTTACTCCAACCTCTTTATCGTCCCAAAGAAGGACGGATCCTTCCGGCCGGTTCTGGACCTGAAGTTGTTCAACCGCCACGTGCTGGTTCGGAAGTTCCGTATGGAATCACTGCGCTCAGTGATCGCGGCTGTGTCACAGGGGGACTTCTTAGCGTCCATAGATATCAGAGACGCTTACCTTCACGTGCCCATTGCATCGGCTCACCAGCGATGGTTGAGATTTGCAGTGGGGGAGGAACACTTCCAATTTGTGGCGCTGCCGTTCGGCTTGGCCTCGGCACCGCGGGTGTTCACAAAAGTGATGGCCTCTATGATGGCTCTCCTGCACGTGCAGGGCCATGCCGTCATTCCCTATTTGGACGACCTGCTGGTCAGGGCGCCATCGGAACACCTCTGTCAAGCGAGCCTGGATGTGACCATGCGGTCTCTGGAACAATTCGGTTGGCTCCTCAATGTTCAGAAGTCAACCTTGGTTCCGACCCAGTCCTTGATTTATTTGGGCATGGACTTCAACACGTCCTCAGCCCTGGTGTCTCTGCCACAATCCAAACAGGTGGCGATCCGATCGGGAGTACAAGTAGTGCTCCTGTCACCACAATCATCCCTTCGTGGGTTGATGAAGCTGGTGGGTCGCATGGTGGCGGCGATAGAGGCGGTGCCGTTTGCACAATTTCGCCTCCGTCCTCTCCAGCTGGAGATCCTACGCAGGTGGGACAAGAGGACGATCTCGCTGAATCGGCTGGTGACACTGTCACAACCGACCCGAGATTCGCTGCAGTGGTGGCTTCAACCACATCACTTGTCGCGGGGCCGGTCCTTCATAAAACCGTCTTGGTTAGTGGTGACCACCGACGCCAGTCTGAAGGGCTGGGGTGCGGTGTTCTTACACCACAGGGCCCAAGGCCTCTGGACTCTGTCGGAGTCGGCATTGCAGATCAATGTACTGGAGATCAAGGCGATCTATCTAGCACTCCTGGCTTTTCAGAGATTCCTCTCAGGACATCCCATCCGGGTTCAGTCCGACAATGCGACGGCCGTCGCTTATATAAATCATCAAGGAGGAACCAGGAGTGCAGAGGCTCTGGCCGCAGTCCACCGCATCCTATCCTGGGCGGAGGACAACAACTGCCTGATCTCCGCAGTTCACATCCCAGGGGTCGAAAACTGGGAGGCCGACTATCTGAGCAGGCAGGGGATGGACGCCGGAGAGTGGGCCCTTCATCCAGACGTCTTTCGGGACATCTGCAGCAGATGGGGCACTCCGGACGTGGATCTGATGGCCTCACGGCTGAATCATCAGGTTCCGCAATACATGGCGAGGTCATGGGACCCCCAGTCGTTGGGAGCGGACGCCCTGATCTTGACTTGGTCCAGATTCAATCTACCATATGTGTTCCCTCCTCTGGCTCTGATTCCCAGGGTGCTGTGGAAAATCAGGTCGGAATGCAGGGTAGCCATTCTAGTGGCTCCAGACTGGCCCAGGAGGTCCTGGTATCCGGACCTGTGGCAACTGTCAGGCGGACACAGGTGGGCTCTTCCAGAACGCGCAGATCTTCTCGCGCAAGGCCCATTCTTCCACCTCAATTCCAAGGCCCTCAGATTGACTGCATGGCTCTTGAGGCCTGGCTGCTGACATCCAGGGGGTTCTCCCCTACAGTGGTTGCCACTATGAATCGGGCTAGAAAGCCGGTTTCCAGGAAAATGTACCACAGGACGTGGAAAATCTTTTTTACCTGGTGTGCCTCTGGGGGCCGGTCCCCGTGGCCCTTGTCCATCCCGACATTGTTGGCATTCCTACAGTCGGGTTTGGAGTTGGGATTATCCCTTGGCTCCTTAAAGGGTCAGGTCTCCGCACTTTCTGTGCTGTTTGACAGACGATTGGCGCTTCTCCCGAAGGTCCGTCAATTTCTGCAGGGGGTGTCGCGGATGGTTCCACCCTACAAAAGACCTCTGGATCCGTGGGACCTTAACATGGTCCTGGCGGCATTGCAAAAACCGCCATTTGAGCCTCTGAGGGAGGTTTCCCTTTCTCGTCTGTCCCAGAAAGTGGCTTTTCTGGTGGCGATTACATCTCTGAGGAGGGTCTCAGAATTGGCTGCACTATCGTGCAAGTCTCCCTTTCTGGTGGTTCACCAAGACAAGGTGGTGTTACGTCCACGGCCGGAATTCTTGCCAAAGGTGGTTTCAACGTTTCACCTGAACCAGGAGATTGTTCTCCCATCATTTTGCCCCGCTCCCGTTCATCAGGTTGAGCGCGACCTCCATACTCTGGATCTCGTGAGAGCTATACGCATTTATGTGTCCAGAACCGCCTCCTTTAGGAGTTCGGATTCTTTGTTTGTTCTTACGACAGGTCGCTGTAAGGGGTCCGCGGCTTCAAAGTCAACCTTAGCCAGGTGGATTAAGGCTTCCATTCAAGAGGCTTACCGGTCTTCTGGTTTGCCTCTCCCGGTGGGATTGAAGGCTCACTCTACCAGAGCCGTAGGTGCCTCATGGGCCTTGCGACATAGAGCATCTGCTCTACAGGTGTGTCAAGCGGCCACTTGGTCCAGCCTACACACTTTCTCTAAGCACTATATGGTGCATGCCCATGCCTCTGCGGATGCAAATTTGGGCAGGCGGGTTCTCCAGGCGGCGGTTGCCCACCTTTAAAAGGGAACCATGTTATCCGTCTTGTTGAGGAACTCTTCCCGCCCTGGGGTATTGCTTTAGGACATCCCCATTGTCTGGGTCTCCCATTATGATGACCAGAAAAAAAGAGAATTTTGTTTACGTACCGTAAATTCTTTTTTCTTTAATCATCAATGGGAGACCCAGTACCCACCCAGTTGTTCCTTTGCATGTTTTGCATTGGCCCTGTTCTCTGTTGAGACAGTGTTTGCCGGGTTGTTGAACCGTTTGTGCACGGCGTTCTTCCCGATGTTTCGGGTGTGGTTTATTTTCCTCCTCGCAGCTTGTAGACCAAACTGAGGATGTTCCCTGCGGTAGGGGTTTATAAGCGGAGGGGGCGGTGTCTACAAACTTGTAGTACCTAGTGTGACCTCCGGAGGGCAGTGCCCTAAACCCCATTGTCTGGGTCTCCCATTGATGATTAAAGAAAAAAGAATTTACGGTACGTAAACAAAATTCTCTTTTTATTATCATTCATGTGTTGTCGCAGAGTTTGTTGTTGATTTAATTGTAGGTATTGCGACCACCAAATATTGATTGTCCGTGTACAGTTTGGGAATTTATTATTCCTAAAAATGTGAGCGTTTTTTGGAGTTTTTTATTAACCATAGATGGAAGCAGAATACCATTGTGTATATACTGTTTGTATATACTGCATGTTTATGAACTGTAGTTGGCAGCAGCATACTATTGTATATGTACTGTGTGTATGCACTGTAGATGGCAGCAAATACTATTGTGTATGTACTGTATGTACTGTAGATGGCAGTAACATACTATTGTGTATATACTTTATGTGCATGTACTGTATGTATGTGCACTGTAGATGGCAGGGGAATACCATTGTGTATGTACTGTAGATGACAGCAGCATACTATTGTGTATGTACCGTATGTGCATGTACTGTAGGTGTGTGCACTATAGATGGCAGCAGAATATCATTGTGTATGTACTGTATGTGTATATTTTGTAAATGGCAGCAGAATAACTAGATGTAGATGGCAACAGCATATATTGTGTATGTTCTGTATGTTTGTGCACAGTAGATGGAAGCAGAATATCATTGTGCATGTACTGTATATGTATGTACTTTATGTGCCTGTACTGTATGTATGTGTACTGTAGATGGCAGCAGAATACCATTGTGTATGTACAGTAGATAGCCGCAAAATACCTTTGTGTATGTACTGTATGGTGTGCATTGTAGATGACAGCAGCATACTATTGTGTATCTACTGTATGTGTATGTACTGTGTGTATGCATTGTAGATGGCAGCAGAATATCATTGTGTATGTACTGTATATGTATCTATTGTAGATGGCAGCAGCATATATTGTGTATGTACTGAATGTGTGCACTGTAGATGGAATTAGAATATAATTGTGCATGTACTGTAGATGGCAGCAGAATATCTGTGTATGTACTGTATGTGCACTATAGATGGCAGCAAATACCATTGTGTATGTACTGTATGTGTATGCACTGTAGATGGCAGTAACATACAATTGTGAATATACTGTATGTGCATGTACTGTAGGTGTGTGCACTGTATATGGCAGAATTACATTGTGTATGCACTGTAGATGGCAGCAGAATATCAGTGTATGTACTGCGTGTATATTCTGTAAATAGCAGTAGAATATTGTGTATGAACTGTATGTGTATGTTCTGTAGATGGCAGCATAATACCATTGTGTATGTACTGTATGTGTATGCACTGTAGATGGCAGCATAATACCATTGTGTATGTACTGTATGTATGTATGCACTGTAGATGGCAGCATACCATTGTGTATGTACTGTATGTGTTCTGTAGATGGCAGCATAATACCATTGTGTATGTACTGTATGTACTGTAGATGGCAGCAGAATACCTTTGTGTATGTACTGTATATGTATGTATTGTAGATGGCAGCAGCATATATTGTGTATGTATTGTATGTGTGCACTGTAGATGGAATTAGAATATCATTGTGCATGTATTGTAGATGGCAGCAGAATACCATTTTGAACTTACTGTATGTGTATGTACTGTAGATGGCAGCAGAATACCATTGTGGATGTACTGTATGTGTATGTACTGTAGATGGCAGCAGAATACCACTGTGTATGTACTGTAGATCGTAGCAGAATACCATTGTGTATGTATGTTTCTGTCCGGGTTTTGTCACCGGAACCCAAAAACGATGCAGACTGTTATTTTGGGGCCAGGAAAAAATAGGACAGAAACGAATTCGGGACTGAATTCACAAAATCGAATGGCCATTTATGACCAATTCGGCACCATAAGGATATATGGGAGGCAAAAAAGATCCTGTTATGTTCTTTTAAAAAACAAACAGAAGAGGGTGACAAAAACTGTGGTGTGAATCCAGCCTAAAT
This sequence comes from Allobates femoralis, assembly GCA_033576535.1. Lineage (NCBI taxonomy): Eukaryota > Metazoa > Chordata > Amphibia > Anura > Aromobatidae > Allobates > Allobates femoralis. The sequence continues at coordinate 464,967,349 of JARQOC010000001.1, forward strand.
ACAGTACACTATAGAATGGACGATGAAAATCTTAACTTTACCTAGAGCATTTCAAATTTCCATGGTGCCAGAATCCGGTGCAAATGAATGAATGGTAGGTTACTCAGGCTTCCACACATGTAGCAGCTGAGCTTGTCAAAGTGAACCCTCACTGCACTGGGCTAGCACTCATGGATAAAAGCAGTATAGGCCCAGGCAAGTGAAGCTTGAATTAAGCTGAGCCTGTGGACAGGGAATGGTGACTGAATGTGAATAGTCACCAAAATGGCAGCAACAATACAAATGTAAACAAGTGAAAACTAAACATGCAGGTCATGCATGGTGGTTAGCCCTAACCATTCAACAGAAAAAAAACAAGGATGCCAGCACTGCCAGAAAACAACTTGCAATAAAAGTTGTGCTGAAGCACCTATTACCTCCAACCTGCATAATATAGTTAAAATTGAGATAATTAGCAAAAGATTTGAAGATCTTTTAGGCCATGTGCACACGTTCAGTATTTGGTGAGTTTTTTTACCTCAGGATTTGTAGACAAAACCAGGACTGGAGCAATCAGAGGAAAAGTCTAATAAACACCTGCACCACTTCTGTATTTAATCATCCACTCCTGGTTTTGGCTACAAATCCTGAGATAAAAAACTCAACAAATACTCAGCATGTGCATATGGCCTTAAACCACCCAGCCAAACGTCAAGGCGATCTCAAATCAGGGCGGTCCTACTCTATAGTTTTTTATTTTGTTTGTGTCGTGTGTTTTTTCTACTGGTTGTTAATGATGGGTCACATAGCAGCTAAGAGAATGCTTATTTTCTCAATTTTTTTTTTGTGGGCTTTTAAAAACTGCATTTTATTGCTGTATGGGTGTGGCCAGCATCTGATAGGGAGCAGTGCAATGTGACAGCAGAGAAAGGGGCAAGATCAAAGATTGTGAGCTCAATGAGCTGTGTGGGATACCAGCAGACAAGGAGCCAGATGACAGATCAGAGAACCTTGTGGCAAGGAAAGGTCAGAGGAGTTTGCTGTGATCCTGACATTGTGACATTGCTCAGCACTGTGCTGTAGCCTGATGTAATCTGATACATTGTCACCTCATCAGCTGCAGTCAGGAGCTTGCACACTGTGTAGGACATGCCCCCTCCCTTATGTGGTTGTATTCAGTGTGAAGACGAATCTTACTGATAATGAACGTCTGCTTCACACACAGTCTAGTGGGGACAACTTGTGGAAGGTTTATGAATGTTTTTCCACCAGATTTCATTAATAAAGTATATTTGAAAGTTTATTATCACTTGCTCTACGTTATTATTAAATGAAAATGTAAATGCCAACTACACTTTGTTATTAAAGAATAAATATACTTTCATTTACCGTATATACTAGAGTATAAGCCGAGGCTCCTAATTTTACCTCCAAAAACTGGGGAAACCTATTGACTTGAGTATAAGCCTAGGGTGGGAAATGCTGCAGCCCCCCATCCTGGTATATAGCCCCTCATCACTGGTATATAGCCGGCCCCCCTGCTGGCACACTCCCCCCATCACTGGTATATAGCCCCCCTGCTGGCACACTCCCCCCATCACTGGTATATAGCCCCCCTGCTGGCACACTCCCCCCATCACTGGTATTTAGCCCTTCTGCTGGCACACTCCCTCCATCACTGGTATATAGCCCCCCTGCTGGCACACTCCGTCCATCACTGGTATATAGCCCCCCTGCTGGCACACTCCGTCCATCACTGGTATATAGCCCCCCTGCTGGCACACTCCCCCCATCACTGGTATATAGCCCCCCTGCTGGCACACTCCCCCCATCACTGGTATATAACCCCCGTGCTGGCCCCCCAATAGAGACTGCTGCTGGCCATACACAATTGAGAATACACAATAGATACTGCTGCTGGCTGTACCCAACACAATAGAGACAACTGCTGGCCGCATACACAATGGAGACGGCTGCGGGACAAATGCAAAATGGATATGGCTGCGCGACAAATGCACAATGGAGACGGCTGCGGAACCTGTGCACATTGGAGACTGCTGCGAGACGTATGCACATTAGAGACTACTGTGGGATGGATAAACATCGGAGACTGTGCAGGACGTATACAATGTATATAATGGGGTAGCCCCTTCTGTAATGGGTCAGCACGTCCACAGACAGCTAGCCCTGTCTATAATAGCTAGCCCCTTCTGTAATGGGTCAGCACCGACCACAGTGAGCTAGACCTGTCTATAATGGGCTAGCCCCTTCTCTAATGGGTCAGCAGTGTCCACAGTGGGCTAGCCATGTCTGAAATAGGCTAGCCCATTCTGTAATGTGCCAGGCCAGGAGAAATGATAAAGCAGCTGGGTCCCAAGCTTCTGACAATGTAATTTAGTAAACTTTCCTGTATCCTCAGAATCCCCGAATGTCCTGGCCACAGAGGGCACAGCAGGGCCCTAGTATGGGCAGCCATCGTGCGGAGCTGCGCACCCTTTGCCCATTATCGCCATACACTCCCCGCAGGCCATACAGACCCTGACGGCGGCCCTGATTTCTAGTAATTCATGGTACCGTGTACAACTATTTCAGTTAAAATGTATTACATGCATATGTTTGTACATTGAAGATGTGTATGTTTATTTCACATACCGTATGTGACTTACGTGGTTAGGTTTCTTAATTGTAACTACTGTGTTTAGGATTTCTACATAAACCAGAATTTCCAAGTATCAGATGACTAGAAGTTATTATTCTTTTTAGTATGCTGTCTTTCTGTGGACCTGGGGGAAATCTCCTTCATATGTTTAAGGTAGCAATAGCAGCTTTGTCTGCCTTGTAAAGTCTATCTGTACTGCTGTAAAGGCCATCATTGTGTCATCTAAAGGGAGGAATGTATAGACGCTGTTTGCGCATAGGATTAAGAGATTATACAAAACCTCTGGGGATCCTGTGCATTATATTGCAAAGCCTAGGTTTCTTCCCTGTTCAGAAAATAATTATGGACACCATTAGCCTTGATGAGTTATAAGCTTCTTTTAGGTACTCAAAGAATCCATAGTAATGTACTGTGAACATAAAAAGTCTACACACTCCATTTAAAATTCTAGTTTTTTTTAGTCATGGAAAAAAAAATCATACCAGGATGAATCATTTAAGAACTTTTTCCACTTTTAGTGTCGCACATAATTTGCAAAAATCCATTGAGAAATGAATTTAAATAATTTTGAGGGGGCAATAATAATGACAAAGCTAAAACAATGTGATTTCATAAGTGTAGATCCCTCTTTTATAATTGGGGATGTGTTTGTGTTCAGAATTAGCTAATTCAATTCATATTTGCATAGTAGTCCTTGTATACAGCAGCCATCATTTACAGTGATTCTGATTAGCCCCTCTAAAGCCCCAGTCACACATAACGATATCGTTAGAGAGATCGTTGTAACTGTGACGTTACAACGATCTCTCCAGCGATATCGTTATGTGTGACACTTTGCAGCGATCAGGCCCCTGCTGTGAGGTCGCTGATCGCTGCAAAGTGCTGTGGGTCATTTTTAGATCGTTGGTTTCCCGCTGGTCAGCACGCATCGCTGCGTGTGACTGCAAGAAACCAGCGATCTGTGACCTCACAGGGCTGGTTACTATGGTAAACACCGGGTATCCAGGCAGCGCGTGCTGTCTAGATATCCGGCGTTTACCATGGTTACCAGCGTCCTCCCTGCTTAGCACTGCCTGTAAGCAGGGAGAACGCTGGTAACTATGATAAACAGCGGGTATCCAGGCAGCGCGCGCTGCCTGGATACCCCGCTGTTTATCATAGTTACCAGCGTTCTCCCTGCTTAGCACTGCCTATAAGGCAGCGCTAAGCAGGGAGCGATGTGGGAGGTGGCTCCCATGGCCTGATCGCTGGGGAGATCTGCCTGTTTGACAGCTCCCCAGCGATCAGGTAACGACGCTCCAGCGATCCCGGCAGGTCGTTATCGCTGTTGGGATCGTTGGAGCAATCGTTATGTGTGACAGCACCTTAAGGTAGCGAGCCAGGGGACTCCCTTGCTGCGTAATGACGCCTACACGTACAGTCATGGCCAAAAGTTTTGAGAATGACACCAAAATTATATATTTACATGATCTGCTGCCCTCTGGTTTTTATTTGTGTTTGTTTGATGTTTATATCACATACAGAAATATAATTGCAATCATATTATAAGTATCAAAAGGTTATATTGACAGTTAGAATGAGTTAATGCAGCAAGTCAATATTTGCAGTGTTGACCCTTCTTCTTCAGGACTTCTGCAATTCTCCCTGGCATGCTCTCAATCAACTTCTGGACCAAATCCTGACTGATAGCAGTCCATTCTTGCATAATCAATGTTTGCATTTTGGCAGAATTTGTTGGTTTTTGTTTGTCCACCTGTCTCTTGATGATTGACCACAAGTTCTCAATGGGATTAAGATCTGGGGAGTTTCCAGGCCATGGACCCAAAATCTCTATGTTTTGATCCCTGAGCCATTTAGTTATCACCTTTGCTTCATGGCAAGGTGCTCCATCATGCTGGAAAAGGCATTGTTGGGCGCCAAACTGCTCTTGGAACGTTTGGGAGAAGTTGCTCTTGGAGGACATTCTGGTGCCATTCTTTATTCATGGCTGTGTTTTTAGGCAAGACTGAGAGTGAGCCGATTCCCTTGGCTGAGAAGCAACCCCACACATGAATGGTTTCAGGATGCTTTACAGTTGGCATGAGACAAGACTGGTGGTAGCGCTCACCTCTTCTTCTCCGAATAAGCTGTTTTCCAGATGTCCCAAACAATCGAAACGGGGATTCATCAGAGAAAATGACTTTACCCCAGTCCTCAGCAGTCTACTCCCTGTACCTTTTGCAGAATATCAGTCGGTCCCTGATGTTTTTTCTGGAGAGAAGTGGCTTCTTTGCTGCGCTCCTTGAAACCAGGCCTTGCTCAAAGAGTCTCCGCCTCACAGTGCGTGCAGAAGCACTCACACCAGCCTGCTGACATTCCTGAGCAAGCTCGGCACTGCTGGTAGTCCGATCCCGCAGTTAAAACAGTTATAAGATACGGTCCTGGCGCTTGCTGGTCTTTCTTGGGCGCCCTGGAGCCTTTTTGACAACAATGGAAGCTCTCTCCTTGAAGTTCTTGATGATGCGATAGATTGTTGACTGAGGTGCAATCTTTCTAGCTGCGATATTCTTCCCTGTTAGGCCATTTTTGTGCAGTGCAATGATGGCTGCACGTGTTTCTTTAGAGATAACCATGGTTAACTGAAGAGAAACAATGATACCAAGCACCAGCCTCCTTTTAAAGTGTCCAGTGGTGTCATTCTTACTTAATCATGACTGATTGATCGCCAGCCCTGTCCTCATCAACACCCACACCTGTGTTAATGGAACAATCACTAAAACGATGTTAGCTGCTCCTTTTAAGGCAGGACTGCAATGATGTTGAAATGTGTTTTTGGGGTTAAAGTTTATTTTCTTGGCAAATATTGACTTTGCAAGTAATTGCTGTTAAGCTGATCACTCTTTATGACATTCTGGAGTATATGCAAAGTGCCATTAGAAAACTGAAGCAGTAGACTTTGTTAAAATTTAATATTTGTATCATTCTCAAAACTTTTGGCCATGACTGTATTTATAATTTTGCAAATGACTACCCGTTTATTTCTCATTTACATCTCATAACCCGGGTAGTACATTAAACATTTCAACATAAATACTTCACATAACACCTTGACATTACACTTAACATACAATCATATTGCACATGTACAGTTATAGTAACCCGGGACCTGTAACCACGACTCTTTCCCCATTGGAGCTCTTACAACTGCTCCCTTGGTGATTATGGCCTCCGGCCTATCTTATACTTTACACATACATTTATAATAAATATTTAACCTTACACATCAACGGGTCCTGTGGGTCCCAATGGCGGTACCAGCCGCCCGGTTTTCGTTACCTAGCACGATGACATAACATTAACCCGTAGTCAGGACTCCAGCCTGACCGGGACCTTACATACCACATGTGATCCATCCTACAATAGTCATGGACCACATGCCTCTTCACCCCGCTCACAGCCCATCATAATCCATCCATGGACTGTGGCTCCTCCATGACCATAATAGGGACCTGGTCAACCGTAGAACCCGGCTAACCACGCATCACCATGGCCTACTCACCACGGTACGGGCCACCACCGCCACCAAACCCCCATCTCGTGGCAGGTCTCCAGGTCGACAACTGTACACTGCGTCTGAGTAGCACCCTCCCGGATCAGCCATGGTTACCCTTTCTAGGAGCCTTCGTGACCCCTGTGTCTGGCCACAGGCACATACATACTATTGAAGGACGGGTGCCTCCTGCATGCAGCAAGCAAGCCTCCCTCTCGTCCACCAGGGACGGATCGCCTTCAATTCATCATCCATACTGGCTGGGTCACTCTCCCCACAACATTATACATGGCTCTTACACATAGGCCATCGTCTCTCATTCAGGGCACTTTTACCTAAGCCCTCACATATATCCACAGGTCCTTTACCGACTGCCTAGTCAGACCCAACGGCGGTTATGCCCGCCTGGCATGATTCACACGCAGCTCACTTCATCACATGGGAACTGCCGTCTTACCAGGCACGGATCCGGGTCTCGCTACCTGGGTCACGGGTTGTTCAAGCATCCCCACTGGCTCCTTCCTGGACTGTTTCGCCCCACGTCCAGTCCAGCGTCCACCAAGTCAGCCTCGGCTTCCCCACTCCATGTGCTGTAACGACCTCTGTCCTAGGCATCCGGCATGGCGCTAGCATGCTCCCATCCTATTCATGCACACAGAGCCCTGGACGGCTCTGCACTCTGGCTGGTGATCAGGATCATAATGATCTCACAAGTCTCTGAGTTCAGTCACTCAGCTGGCAGGCTCTTATCGTGCCTGCCACGCCCACATGGACACACCCACTTGGCTGCTAGTAATCAGCCTCCTCTAGTTCCTATCTAGCTGCTCATCTATGTGCCTGATTTGTACAGCTTTCACACAGCTTGTTTTAACTTCCTGTGTTTCGGGTTGGTTCACACAGTACACACAAAGCTCTCAGCCGCTCATTGGTCTCATGAATCCTTCATACATTGGCACACTGGGTGCCAGACATGATTACACAACACACCTACGGTACAAACCGGCTCATGTGAACCGGATCCTATACTGATCCTGCATGTGATGCGCCCCGGCCATGGGGACATGCCGGCCGCACCTCACACCCCACATAAGGTTTAGCTGTACGAGAAGGATTTACCTGGCTGTATTTTGCAGGCAGCAATAGCCATGGTATGTAAACAGCTTAGTACACAACAATGGGATCTCATTACTAATATTTATTTTTTGGAAAAGGTAAAAAAAAAGGCATTAGATATATCATGTAGCATTGTGAAGACGGGCATCAAGAAGTGAATTAAATGTAGCACAACAACGACATTACCTGAACTGGATATCCCTCTAAAATGAATGTAAAGAGAATAAAGTTGGTGCTGGTGGCTACCAAAATGCAAACAGCAACATTAAAGGAGCACCAAGAATTTCTGGTAACTGGTTGTGAACTGCAAGTGAGGACAGTATCCCATATTCTTCATATGTCTGGCCTGTGGGTAGGGTATCAAGGAAGAAGCTTTTTCAAACAATTTAAAAAATTCCAAGCTGGGCTGTGATTTGGTAAAACCCATATCAAGTCTAGTAAAAGCATGTGGGAAAACCTTTTGGGGTCTGGTAAGACCACAGCTTTTTTGGCCATGATTCTAAAAAGTATGCCTTGTATAAATCCAAAATTGCTGCTCGACAGAACAACCACCATACCAGTAGTGAAGCATGGTGGAGGTAGGGTTATGCCTTAGGGCTGTTTTTTGCAGCTGGAACTTGATGTTTAGTCAAGGTAATTATGAACATTTGCAAATATCAATTTTGCAGCAAACCATCAAGCCTCTTCATAAAATGTCAAAATGTACAGAAATTTCACCTCTCAGCACAGCATTGACCCTAAGCACGCCAGCAAATGAACAAAAGAATGGTGTCATCAGATCAACCACTGCTGCATGCTGCTAACTACTACCCTAAAGCTCCATTACACGTAGCGATATCGTTAATGATATTGCCGCAACATCAGAGGTTTTGTGATCGTTGCGGCGACCTCACTAACAATATCGCTGTGTGTGACACGCACCAGTGATCGGCCCCCCCACTGGGAGATCGCTGATCAGTAACGAATGGCCTGGACCATTTTTCGATCGGCGATCTCCCACTGGCCAGGCTGTATCGCTGTGTGTGACGGGGCAAAGACCAGCGATCCCCAGTCTGTGCCAGAGACCCTGAACGATCCCAACGACCGTCGGGTGTTGGCGCCTCGATGGGTGATCGCTGGTAAGTCTGCTTGTCTCTCATCTCACCAGCGATCACATAGCGATGTTCCAGCTATCCTGGCCAGGTCGGATTGTTGGTGGGATTGCCGGGACATCTCTATGTGTGACGTGGCCTTAAGGCTATGTTTACTTGCTTTTGCTGCGTTTTTGGGGTCCGATTTTTGCCCTGGTTTTATGTAAATGTACGCTAATTTAATCCTGCTTTTTTTGTTTCCAGCAAAACCTATGTGATTAAGGGCTTAGCTGTCTAGACACATCGTTGGTTTTTGTTCTCTGCAGAAAGTAACAACATCACAGGTTTTGCTGCGTTCTTGAAAGAATGAACATGTTAAATTTTTTCTTGTGGTTTTGCTTAAGTTGCTATTGTAAATCTGCAGCAAACAAAAACGTGGTAAAAACGCAGCAATCCTCCTGCCAAAAATCAGAAGAAAAAAACAACTCCTAGGGTTTGCTGCAGATTTGCTTCAGATCTGTTCACACCAAAAACATGTGTGGACATAGCCTTAAAGATAGAATTCCACTATAAATTGAAATGTTACTTCAAAAGTATTACTTTAATGGTGTGCATATTGATGCAACACATTATTTTACTTCTTTTTTCCATATTAAAATTTTAAGTTACCGTATATACTCGTGTTTAAGCTGACCCGTGTATAAGCCGACCCCCCTACTTTTGCCCCCAAAATCTGGGAAAACCTATTGACTCGTGTATAAGTCGAGGGTGGACCCCAGCACAGGTATACAGCCCCCAGCAGTGTGGTATACAGGCCCCCCCCAGTGGTATACAGGCCTCCCCAGTGGTGGTATACAGGCCTCCCCAGTGGTGGTATACAGCCCCCAGCAGTGTGGTATACAGCAGCCTCCCCAGTGGTATATACAGGCCCCAGCAGTGTTACAGCAGCCTTCCCAGTGGTATATACAGCAGTAGCCCCAGTGGTAGTATACAGCAGCCCCAGTGGTAGCATACAGCAGCCCCAGTGGTAGTATACAGCACCCCAGAGGTATATACAGCCCCAGTGGTAGTATACAGTAGCCCCAGTGTAGTAAACACGCAGCCCAGAGGTATATACAGCCCCAGTGGTAGTATATACAGCCCCAGTGGTAGTATACACGCAGCCCCAGAGGTATATAAAGCCCCACTGGTAGTATACACGCAGCCCCAGAGGTATATACAGCCCCAGTGCTAGTATACACGCAGCCCCAGAGGTATATACAGCCCCAGTGGTAGTATACACGCAGCCCCAGAGGTATATACAGCCCCAGTGGTAGTATACACGCAGCCCCAGAGGTATATAAAGCCCCACTGGTAGTATACACGCAGCCCCAGAGGTATATACAGCCCCAGTGGTAGTATACACGCAGCCCCAGAGGTAAATACAGCCCCAGTGGTAGTATACACGCAGCCCCAGAGGTATATACAGCCCCAGTGCTAGTATACACGCAGCCCCAGAGGTATACAGGCCCCCCCATCAGTATCCAGGGCCCCCCCCCCCCCCTTGCTCCGCAAACCTGCAAAGTAAAATCATTATACTTATCACTGTCCTGTTGCCGCCGTCCCCGCCGCTGCCGACATCGCGCTCCTCAGTCTTCATCCAGCGTCTTCCGGCTTCCGTCATTGCCTGCGCCAACAGGAAGCCGGAAGAAGACAGGTGAAGCCGGAGATCGCGATGGCGGGGACGGCGGAGACAGGACAGTGATAAGTATAATGATTTTACTTTGCAGGTTTGCGGAGCAAGGGGGGTGCCCTGGATACTAATGGGGGGCGGGCGGCGGCCCCATGTTGGTTGGTATACTCGCGTATAAGCCGAGGGTGGACTTTTCAGCCCAATTTTTGGGCTGAAAAACTCGGCTTATACGCGAGTATATACGGTATTCGGTTTGAGTGACAGCGGCCAGGTTCTATTGCATCGGCGGTTCTACAACGTGTGCAATTATTTATTAGTCCAACTACTCCCGCTACTAATCGCAGCACCACCAAGGAGGGCAAGGGGATCCCGCTACTGTACTGGGTGGCTGTGGCTTGACAGGCGCTACTGCTACTTGCCATTCCCCTGTGCACTTTCCCCCTGTGTGCGCTCTCTTCCCCCTTGTTTTGTGCCTTCTCCCCCCCCCCCCTTCCCCACCGGTCTCTACCCCCGTATGCGTGGTCTCCCCTCCACGTTGTGCGCGACCTCTTTGCTCCCTTGTTGTGTACAGTCTAACCCTGCATGCTGAGTGAGGAGCCATGGCACTAGCCTGCGTTGGGAAGAAATGCAGCATCGGGATTGATGGAGCGGACCAAGTCGCAGGCGATAATGAATGCCAGCACTGAGCTGTTAGTCCCTGACAGCGCATGGTTCCCCCCCCCGTTACAGATGTCCTATAAGTGGCTCTGTTTTCTTTGACCACCCAAACTTATGGGCTTCTTCACATTATTAACTGTAATTTACATGATTTCTTATAGGTCGCACTGTTTTCGGGACAAACTTGGACAGACTGGATAGGGCTTTTTATGTAGTAGATTAAATACATACATGAACAAATAGAAAAAACCCATCATCCGCAGTGATACAGTCATGTAAAATGTGCGTCCTTTATTTCATCAATAAAAAAAGTGAAAATTTAAAACAGAGGGGGGTAGACACCTGTCCAGTTTTGGGCAAAGAAATGTGTCTACTCATCTTTGTTTTTAATTTTCACTTTTTTGATTGATGAAATAAAGGATGGGATTTTAACATGAATTTCTCACTGCAGATGTTGGATTTTTTTTCTATTTCTTCATTGCTGCTCATTACCTCAAGAACCGGCTTCTTGCCTCCGTGCACCACACCCTATCCTTTAATTCCCTGCTGTAGTAGGCTGTTGTGGATTTTTATTTGTGTTATTCATTTGACTGATCCAAATATAACTAAATTGTTCAGTTCACTTTGTGTTATAAAGTGTAGTTCAGTTGAGGTTTCTGATAGGAAGTCTGGGTCATGAATGGACAATGCTTTGACACCAAGTGTCCTCTTCTTCCTCAAATGTTTCTGGTGTTGTTGGAGACGGCAGTTCTTCTGTATGTGGTGCTAGGCATATTGCAGATAGAATATTTCAATAATGTAAAGTCCACTTTATCTTCCATGAAACTCCTCTCCTATGTGACGACCATCCGCTGTGAGGCTGAGCTACTTATAAGGCAGCACCCCGAGAAACCCCGAGACCCTTAACCCCTATACAGGGATCTGGAATTACAGCGGAGCTCAGGGTAGCTGCCTATTATGAGCAGCAGAGCAGGAAGGTCGCCAGGAAGGGAAAAATCAGGACCCGAAAAACGTAGTCAGGAGTCCGAGTTAAAACCGAGAGGGCAGCGAAGGCACAAAATCGTCAGGCTGTAGCAGAGTCAGAAATCCAGGCAAAGGTCAGAGACAAAACTAAACACACACTATCACTGGGGAACCAAAACTATATCTGACGGCCTGCAAGACAGGCTCCAATGTATTTGAAGGGTGCGGTTACCTCCCATAGGCTGGAGCTCACAGCCTGATGATCTCATCCGGATCGCCCCTAGAATCAGGCCAGATGGTGATGCACGACTGGCACCAACCACCCCACTTCTGACAGAAGAACGAAGGCTGCGCCTATCAGATACCTCTGCAGGGCCCGCTCCTCTGCGACCAACATCACCCAAAGGAGAAACACGTCGGCGTTCAGCGACAGAGGCAGACGTCGAAGGAGCAGGTCCATATGAGGACAAAGCCCTCCCATCACCGACACCATCAGCCAAAGGAATCCGGTGCCTCCCAGAGGCCGAGGCAGGAACAGCAGCCACCGAGTCCAATGGCGATGTGACATCCTATTGGGGGGGGGGCACCATGAAGAAATTGCAATTGGCAGTTTGGTCAGCTGCCTGTTTCCAGATCATTTGGATGCAAAAGGCAAAGATTTCCTCTTCCCATGCAACCGTTAGTAGGTGATGCAACTATGTTAGAATGATGTCAGCAGAACTGTTGATTTTTTTAATTGGTCATCCAAGAATGATGTAATACTGAAGGCTCAATAGACTAAATTGATGATGTAATAGACTAGCTTCTAACAATGCTAATAATGATGAAATAATAAAAATGCAATTGTTCTATAAGCCTGAATGAAAGGTATCAGAAGTAATTATAACTTATTCTGGATCTTTGAAATTAGAGCCAAACAGCTAATTTAAACATAAAGTTCACTTTCAGCACCACAAAATTAGTGTATTCAACAATCTTCATCTTTGAACCAATTTGTCTACAGTGTAATCAGTGGAGCAACATACTCATTAAAGAGGACCTGTCACCCCCCTGGTGCTATGCTAACTGAATGCAGCGTGTCTGCTGCATTCAGGGAAGGGGTCCCCCATGTCTCTAGCCCCCAGTGGTGTATTCAGTTAGCATAGCACCAGGGGGGGGTGACAGGTCCTCTTTAAATTAAAAAAAAAAAAAAAAAAAAAAAAAGAAGCTAGTGACCTCTTTAACCCCTTCACACTCCATGATGTGGGAGCTGTTTGGGATTTTAGGAGAGGCTCAGAAAGCCTCTACTTCTAATAGCACGCCCACTTATTGCTGCTTTTAACCTGTTAAATGCCACTGTCAGTAACTGACAGTAGCAATTAAGGTCCAACCAGCTACATTGATAACAATTAGTGATGAGCAAGCACTAAAATGCTCGGGTGCTCGGTGCTCTGGCCGAGCATCTCAAGATACTCGTGCACTCGGCCAGAGCACCGAGCCCAATGTAAGTCAATTAGTGAGCGGCTCCGCCCACAGACTTCCGATTATAAAACGAGTATTTGTGGAAAAGGGCGGGAGGGGGGGGCTTTTTTTAATCGCCGCAACATATAACACCTTGCTGTGGCCCCCAGAGGGATCCTAACAATCAATCTGCTCCCTGTGTGGTGCCAGCGCACTGTGTGCACTGAAGGGAGCTGTGTATGTGTGTCAGATTGCTAATTATGAACGAGCAGTCCGAGCATCTCGGCGGTACTCGGTGCTCGCCGAGCATCCCGAGTACCGGGATACTCGTGCGAGTAACGAGTAGCGCAGAGCATACTCGCTCATCACTAATAACAATGTACACAAAATTTACCGCTTTTGGAAAATGGAGACATTTTTCCAACATTTCTAATTTTTTTTAATCAATAAAATGGCAAATATGTATAGTTTTCTTTTTTACTATCTCTGTAATAGTACTGACCTGGAAAATATATTTGTAGGTCTTTTTACTACACAATGATGCTGTAAAAATAAACCCCCACAACAATGGCGTAATGGCTATTTCTGTCACCAGATAAAGATCAACGGCAATCTCAACACCACACTTGGGTACATAAATGCAAATAAGTTTATTTATAATTAGATCAAATCACACCGAATAAAAACCATCTCCTAAAACAACTCCAAGACAGTGTGGATACAGTTACACTTTTCTGATTACAGTCATATATACCATCACAGCACAATCACTACTAAGTCTGCATATGAGGGATTACAAAATCACATTATCCATTATACCTCCTATCTCCCCTTTGTGTGTCCTCATTGAGGGCAGGGATACAGAACCGTACAATATAAATATCTCATGTCCATCATATTACAAAATCACAAAGTAAGATTGTCACCATACCGCACCACACTGCCCAGCACCTCAACATTTCGCTCACCGCTTCGTCAGGAGGCGCTGGGACAGTGTAGCGATCACCTTTATATACTAGTGTCCATATACCGTATATACTCGTGTATAAGCCGACCCGTGTATAAGCCGACCCCCCTACTTTTGCCCCCAAAACCTGGGAAAATCTATTGACTCGTGTACAAGCCGAGGGTGGACCCTAGCACAAGTATACAGCCCCCAGCAGTGTGGTAACAGCAGTCCCAGGGGTAGATACAGCAGCCCCAGTGGTAGTATACACGCAGCCCCAGTAGTATATACAGCCCCAGTGGTATATACAGCCCCAGTGGTAGTATACAGCAGCCCCAGTGGTAGTATACACGCAGCCCCAGTAGTATATACAGCCCCAGTGGTATATACAGCCCCAGTGGTAGTATACAGCAGCCCCAGTGGTAGTATATATAGCCCCAGTGGTAGTATACAGGGCCCCAGCAATATATACAGCCCCAGTGGTATATACAGCCCCAGTGGTAGTATATACAGCCCCAGTGGTAGTAGATTGCAGCCCCAGCGGTAGTATACAGGGCCCCAGCGGTAGTATACAGGGCCCCAGCAGTATATACAGCCCCAGTGGTATATACAGCCCCAGTGGTAGTATATACAGCCCCAGTGGTAGTAGATTGCAGCCCCAGCGGTAGTATACAGGGCCCCAGCAGTATATACAGCCCCAGTGGTATATAGAGCCCCAGTGGTAGTATATACAGCCCCAGTGGTAGTAGATTGCAGCCCCAGCGGTAGTATACAGGGCCCCAGCAGTATATACAGCCCCAGTGGTATATACAGCCCCAGTGGTAGTATATACAGCCCCAGTGGTAGTAGATTGCAGCCCCAGCGGTAGTATACAGGGCCCCAGCAGTATATACAGCCCCAGTGGTATATACAGCCCCAATGGTAGTATATACAGCCCCAGTGGTAATAGATTGCAGCCCCAGCGGTAGTATACAGGGCCCCAGCAGTATATAGCAGCCCCAGCGGTAGTATACAGGGCCCCAGTAATCCAGGGCCCCCCCAGCGTCTCTCCGGTCACCTGAAAAGCAAACTATACTTATCAGTGTCCGCTGTCCGCGCCCGCTCGCCTCTGCCGTCTGCAATCCTCCATCTTCATGCGGCGTCTTCCGGGTTCCTGTGCTCGTCGCAGGGAATGACGTCATTCCCTGCGACGAGCACAGGAACCCGGAAGACGCCGCATGAAGATGGAGGATCGCAGACGGCAGAGGTGAGCGGGCGCGGACAGCGGACACTGATAAGTATAGTTTGCTTTTCAGGTGACCAGAGAGACGCTGGGGGGGCCCTGGATTACTGGGGATGCGGGGGCTGCTGTATACCGATGTATACATCGGTATGTACCGATGTATACATCGGTATACAGCACTGACTCGCGTATAAGCCGAGGGGTACTTTTCAGCCCAATTTTTGGGCTGAAAAACTCGGCTTATACGCGAGTATATACGGTACTAATGCTCTATATAATTAGCCTATGAGCCACTCCCTTGATAAAATCCATAAAACTAAGCACCAAATAGGAAAAGGCACATATTTCTAGACACTGTGGCAGATGTAATAAACCCCCATTAAATGCTCAGGAGCAGCAGGAATAAAATAAAAGCAAAATCTGGTGAAAGGTGAGAAAAGCTACATATTTTGTGTTCTTTTTCTGCTTGTTTTTCGACAGTAAAGGGTACAAAGTGAATGATGTTTCTGAACTCAAATGCATATGATGCTTGTTTTCTTGCCAAGTTGAACAAACTGTTTTTCAAATCTACAGTGCGTCACTTCTTTCAGTGTTTCTCCATTGTTCTCCACCCAAAAAAATGAAAAAAACAAGTGTAAAAATGGCTAAGAAAAGCATGAAAAAAACCACATTAGAAAAGTGTGTTATATGCAGTGGTTTAGTATCAACATTAAGTAATTGCAGCAAAACCAGTATGCACATGGCCTAAAGTGAACTCCCTGAATGTTGAAGAAAATTCCTGGCACTCAATTATTCTTGCTTAGTAGTATGGTGGTAGTACTATTGCTGTAGAAAGCCCATGTGGGGCTGAAACGTCCAGACTGACAAAGCCTAATAAAGGAATTATTAAGCGTGAGCACTGTGATTTTTGTTCTGCATTTTGTGCCATTTATCCACGAGCCGCACAAATGAGAGCGAGTGCCAGTCATTGTGCTTATTTTGAACTCCCTGAATGTGGCCATGCCCTTCATGGGACATTCACCCTTGACAGATCTGTTGTGGAGACTTTTCCAAGGCTGTCTTCTCACAGGCCGTATTTACGGTTTGTTTGTTTTTTTTTTTTTGCTACAAAAACACCAAAAAAAGACACCAAAAATGCAATGGTGCGTTCTTTTCACTGCTTATTGCTTTCAATGGTGAAAAAAGCTGCAAAAACGCTGAAAGAATTGACATGGTACTTCTTTTAAAAATGCAACAAAAATGGAGCTGTGTTTCATTTCAGTCAGGATAAAAAAATGCAGGCGAGTGTGCAGGAGATTTCTGGAATCTCATAGGTTTTGTTGGTTCTGTAAAAAGCAGCTTTTTATTATCATGGATTTACATAAAACCAATGAAAGAAAAAACAAAAAACCTGCAGCAAAAATGCCTTGTGTGAACATAACCCAGCTGTCACCTATATCTGCACAAGCTTCGCAATCATCATGCCTGTGCTGGGGAAATCACTATTCAGATGTATAAAATAGATGGCAATATCTGTAATAAACTTGCCTTTGATGGCGGGTTTACACGTCGCGATATCGCAGTACAATTTCAATCAAAAGTCACGTGGTTCGCTCGTTGCACCCGATATCGTTCCTGCGTTGTATGGTGTGAACGTCCAATGCGATGCAGGAACGATGTCAATGCGATATCGGGGATCGAATGAGCGTGCTATTCAATGCCCCGATATTGCATAGCGATTGAAGCCGGATCGTGCTGTGTAAACGCCCAATTACGATGCGATTTGATACGTCACCCATTCACTCCCATGTTAACTATGCGATCCTGGGTTGGGAGGCGGAGACATCGCACGGACGTTGTATTTCGATATCGCAGCGTCTAAACAGTCAATGCGATGCGGGTGAAACGTGCACTAATTGCGCGCTCCCGCGCCATTGAGTTGCGATATCGAAACGATATCGTGGCGTGTAAACCCACCATGAGTTTTCTTCATTTTGCCTGGCTATTGACTTGCCTGATAAAAAAAAAAAGGAATGTTTTTTTTTTTTTTTTTTTTAATAAAACCACATGGATTCACACTAACTAATTTTTCTAGACGGCTGACCTGCAAAGTGTGAATATTGTCAGGAAATATTATTCAAATTGTCTGCACAAACTCTAGATAATAATATTTTAGGTTTATCTTTTATGAGAGCTTTGTACAGCACCAGCTGCTTGGTTTTCGGTCTGTATGAGCAGGTATCAGGAGAGCGCCATTTACATGCCAACAAAGGGACATTTGTCTTGCTTCCATGCATTAATCAGAACAATGACTTCATTGTCTAAAAGTTCTATCATTTCTTATTAGAACATTTTCTTCATTGCTGTTTTTTTTTTGTTGCTACATGAAAAAATGTTTAATATTGATGATCTCGACATTTAGGTCTTCAGTATATAGTTAGACTTGTATAGAACAAATGCAGACCTCCCATCAAAAAACCTGCAGTCATGGAAAGATCGTCAATGAACCTTAAAGTTTTCTGCAGCTCTGGACAGAATCCAATCTTCCAATTAGACTGTTTGCACATAATGATGTCCTTGTACTGTTAGTAGGCAGAATATGCAGGCTGGAATTCTTTGCATAGCCATTTCCTTCTGCTTCCAGGGCTCCATTTTAGATTGTAGTGGCTGAGGAAGAATGGGGTTAACCCTTACAAGTTTTTCTAACTTTACTCAACATGTAAGTGTACGTACAAACAGATCTTGGCGCAGATTCAGTGCTAAAAACCCACTGGCACTTCAAACAAACATGCCCTTCATTTACATAGGAAAACGCTCAAGTAGTTAATGCGTTGCAGTAGGCCAGTTTGGCAAATTGGCCACTTGTAAAAATATGGCGAAGCCTCACGTTGTTTGTTTTAAAAATGTAATAAAGAAATAATTAAAAAATGTAGGAGAGGAAACGTCCAGGACACGGTGTCTCCGAATCTTGTGCACATGCCCTAAGGCTAGGTTCAAATTAATGTTTCAAGGGGCTTGCATCCAAAACATGGTAATGCGGCATCAACGCTGCTCATGATTACCTATGGAGATGCGACTCAAAACCTGGCATCTGAGTGAAATCTTTCAGAAGCGTCTCAGAAGGGGCCGCGTCTCCCTAGGTATGCATTGGCAGCGATGACGCCGTGTTACCATGGCGGTAACAAAGGCATCAGGGCTGCCAAAACCTATGTTTTTAGCGCAACCCCATGAAAACTTTAATCTGACCCTGGCCTAAAAGTGAGAAATTGTGTGAAAAAAAGAAAATGTTGAATATGACAACCTATGATCAAATTCTATGAAGTAGCTGTAGGTTCCAAATGCTCACTACATGCCTAGATATAATCCTTGAGGGGTCTAGTTTCCAAAATGGGGTCACTTGTGGGGGGTTTCTGCTGTTTAGGATCCCTAGTGACCCTGCAAATGTGACATGGTGCCCGCAATCTGTTTCAGCTTTTCCAAAATTCATAAATTGCTCTGTTCCTTCTGAGACCTCCCATTTGTGTAAACAGAACATTTTAGCCACTTGTGAGGTATTGTTGCGCTCTTAAGAATGTGGGTAACAAATTGTGGGATCCACTTTTTGCTGTTACCACTCGTAAAAGGGAAAAATTTGGTGCTGAAACAACACTTTTGTTAAAAAAAAAAAAAAAAAAAAGAGAATTTTCAATATGACGACCAGTTATCAAGATCTGTGGGTTCAAAATGCTCACTATACCACTAGATATACTACTTATGGGGTCTAGTTTCAAATTGGGGTCACTTGTGGGGAGTTTCTGCTGTTTAGATACCTTAGGGTCCGGGATATGTAGCATGGTGCCCGTCATCTATTTCAGCCAAGTTTGTTTTCCAAAATGCAAATAGCGCTCCTTCCCTTCTGAACTCTTCCGTTTGTGCAAATAGTGTTTTTTGACCACATGTGGGGCATCGGCGTGTTTACAAGAAACTGGGTAACAAATTTTAGGGTCCAATTTGTCATGCTATACCTTTGTAAAAGTGAATTAATTGATGCGAAAGCAACAGTTGTAGGTAAAATATAAATGCATTTCTTTTTTCATTCCACTTTGCATTCATTCCTGTGAAGAACCTGAAGGGTTAATAATCTTCTTGAATGGAGTAGCTTGAGGAGTGCAGTTTTTGGAATGGTGTTACTTTTGCATGTTTGCTGTCATGTACGCCCCTCAAAGTGGCTTCAAATGTTTCCAAAATTGTGCTGATGTAAAGTAGGCATGTGGGAAATGTTATTTATTAACGGTTTTGTGTCACATAACTGGCTGGTTTAATGGAATAAAAGTTCAATATTTGAAAATTGCAAATTTGCTAAATTTTTGTCAAAATTCTGTTACTTTAACAAATAAATGCAGAAAATATTGTCCTAAATTTGTCACTATCACAAAATCCAATATCTCACGAAAAATCAATTGTGGAATCACTGGGGTCCTTTGAAGCGTTCCAGAGATACAAGCTCCTAAAGGGACACTGGTCAGAATTGCAAAAAGTGGTCTGGTCATTAAGGTGGAAGTTGGCTCCATCACTAAGGGGTTAAAATACTAACTGTCAAATTCTGAGGAAATCTTGAAAACCTGGACTGTGTGTGGCACTCAAGGCCTGGTGTTGCCCCCCCCCCCCCCCTACCCCCTGATCTAGGGGAACAGGACCACTGATGCTCATGCACAGCATTGGTTTTGAAGGGGTGAAGGCAGTATTCTCATGTTTGTGACAAGGAAAAATTGCAGAATGCTTGTAGAAACTAGGACTCCAGTTGTCATCCACAGACTTCTGGCGTGGTCTCTGGTCCTGCAAATCGATTCACTCATTTCTAGCTAAATGTAGATTACTTTTATTACAGTATTGAAGCATAAACTATGGCATTGACAGGCCTGATGTGATTCATCTGCTATCTGGTAATAAAGCTCAGAAGTGCAGATGCCTAGCAACGGTTTTCGGCTGTTTACTACCCTTAATCACTCATCACATCCTAATACAGCTGTGTGCCCTTAATAATACAGGACTCATGCATGCAAGTAGTGTCATACTAGCTGATATCCACTGGACCCTAACTGCCCGTTTCCATTGTGTCTCTGCCTCATTATATTTAACATACTGCTTGGATTACTGGCAACATATAAGACTTTTCACGTATTTCAAATATACAGTGATATTTTGGTTTTTGTCGATAATCCATCCAAAAACAGTTGTCTGATACTGATGAAACAGAGGCAGTTATTTCCATTGGAATCAATGTAAACCCAATTAATTTGTTTTAGACACTTCAAAATACATACCAAAACCCATTTCATAGAGAATCAAGATAGTCTTTTTAATACTAATAACATTAACATAAACATTTAACATGACTTACTTTATTTAAAGACTCTTGGCATATGAAAGACGACGAGGTGGAGGGATTGAGGTGCAGATATTTTTGTTTGGCAGGGAAATTGCGTGGGTCCTTTTTGTTTTTGCAAAGTTAGCAGCCATGTCATATGTGAAAGCCAATGAAAACCGAGGCAACCAACGAAAATCAGGACTCATTTTTCACGGGGAAAAAAAATCAACGAAAGCCGAAACCGGTGACAATAACAGACATCAACGAAAACCGAGGTATTACAGTATAGAGGTTTTCTGTTACTCAATTGCACTTGTGAAAGGAGCAATGGTTTGTAACAATGTTTTTAAATCATGGTAGTACTGACTTATTATAGTCTAGTAAATATATCTTATGGTGTTTGGTGTCTTTCCACCCAGAATGAGTACTTTGGCATCCACAATACAATGTTTGTATTGGGAGGAGAAGAGAAACGTGATGTCTGCCCTGTGTTTTGCATCATAATGCTAAGTTTTGAAATAAAATTGTGTATTTTTTGTTCAGTTTGTTACTTGCCATGATTTTTTTGTGTTCTTTAAGTGGTTGGATAAGTAATCATTTTCAAGTAAACTGTACACTGTAGAACTTATGGTGGAGCGAATTCAGAGCAGTTATCACTTTTGCTCTGTGAATATTTTTCCATTGCTATAATTGCTCCTCTTCCCAGGATCATGCAAGCTGCTTTCCTGTATAGTTCAAGAGTGGAATATGACAGAGATGAAGTGTTAATATGCCCACAAATACCCCAGATCACAATCTGATCACCACACTGTGTCATGAGCTAGAATAACAAACCTGATCCAAAAGGACCCACCTATTAAACAAGGCTGCACCCACTAGTCTGGTTCTGGCTGGCTGTATGTGCATCTTGTATTTGACCACCATTCCTGGTGCAGACATCTACAAATCCTCACGGCATGCAATGCATGTGCTAGAAGGATTCTCAAGTCTTCAGTCACCCAGAGTGACTGCAGACTTTCATTCTAGACTGGACAACCCCTATAAAGGATCTGCTGTTAATGTCTTGATGCCAGATTCCACAGGATATATTCAGAAGTCTCGTACAGTCTTAATATTGAGAGGTCAGAGCTTTTTTCGGTGGCACAAAGACCATGACAATATTATTCAAGTAATTGTAGTGTTTTGTCTCTTTGTATATTATTACCTGAATAGTGAAGAAGTTTGATTTGTCACCAGTTAGGAGTTGGCTAAATATTAGAAATACTCAATACCACGTCACCGTATGGCCATATGTACATTGTTGTCTGTGGTAAGGTTAATTGCTTTTGTTTATGCATTCTCAAGGCTGAGAAGAATATGTATTGTACAGAATAGCAGCGCTCAATTGTTTTTATATCTTTACTAGACAACACATCAGTTGTTCAACATAAAGGTTTGTGTGTACGTTCAACCAAATTTTCATTAAAAAGACTTTTTTCAAGTTCATAAATGGGTAAAATGACAGTGTAAGAACATACTTTCCGTTATCATTTCTGTTATCAAGAACAGCGGTTTTTTTTCTCGTAGTGTACAGCTTGTTACCTAGGTTACCGGCCACTTTATAGTCCCAGTCTGGCCAATCTCCCAGGTAGCAGGCTCTGTTATTTACAGGCTTCTTGCACTGTGTTGTAGCTGACCGGATCGCTGAACCAGCAGCACAACCATGTCGGTGGTCTGAATTATTACTCTTCAGTAGTAGCCTTCTTCCCCAGCATAGCAGGAAACTACATTTTGAGAACATTTTTTTTAAAAGTAAAGCAACTGTCAACTGGGGTTACCAGACTCTAAGTCCCACCTCTATTCCAAAGTACAGTCATAGGTGCACTAAGTAAGGTAAGGACCTAGTTACAGACTGTACAAATGATAAAGTACAAACATTTCCCTGCTTGGTAGTAATAGTAATTCACCCAGACAAGTAGACATGGTCTGCACTTTTTCATCGACGGTCGGGGGTGATTCCTGGGGCATGTGGCTACTTGTTTGGGTGGGTTAATGCCTATTTATATTAAGTAAATGAACTAGTAACCAACTTGATTGGCATTTACATGTTCAGTTAGTGATCAGATCATTTTTACCAACATTTAAAGAGGACCTGTCCCCAAACCAGGCATGGTGATCTAATTACAGCACTGGATGCAGCATGCCTGCTGCATCCAGGCAAGGGGTCCCTAAGCCTTTGAGCTCCCCTGTACCCCGAGTAAATACACTTAGAAAACTTACATCCTGCAGCCAGAAAGGAGGTGGCTAGAGGCTGGAGCTGAAGGGCAGATTCACTCCTCCTGCATGTTTAATCTGCCCACCGCTGCCTCCCTGATGCCAATCATTGTCTCCCTCGGCTGCAGTGTAACACAGAGCTTATTTTACAAATGGCCGCTTAGCCCCGCCCCCTGCAGTGATGTCACCGCTTATACCCGCCGTGCTCTATGGTTAACATAGAGCAGGGCGGGTAAAGGTGGTGACATCACCACAGGGGGTGGGGCTAAGCGGCCATTTGTAAAATAAACTGTTTTATACTGCAGCCGAGGGAGACAATGATCGGCAGTGGTGGGCAGATTAAACATGCAGGGAGTGTGAATCTCTGCCCTTCGGCTCCAGCCTCTAGCCACCTCCTTTCTGGCTGCAGGATGTAAGTTTTTAAAGTGTATTTACTCGGGGTACAGGGGGGCTCAAGGGCTGGGGGACCCCTTGCCTGGATGCAGCAGACATGCTGCATCCAGTGCTGTAATTAGATCACCATGCCTGGTTTGGTGACAGGTCCTCTTTAAAACATTATCGACAGCACATTGACCATGCAAGCTGGTAATGTGCTGCCAACAAAATATTGCTGTTTGGGGACAGAAGAATCATATTAAGAATTATTCATTTCCCATCACTTTTCATCAACCAGTGTTTTGCTGGACACTTTATTGGCATTTTTCAAAAGCTGCATCATAAACTGCATTTTTGCCTTTTTTAGCCTAAAAGTTGACACTTGGGGACTGATTCATCAAAACGTTTACAACAGAATTCTGGCATAAAAAAAAGTTGACATTTTGAAAAACTCGCTACAATTTTGTGACTTTTGGCAGTCCGACAAATTGGGCCGAGCTGATGCAGGACATAGGCATGGCAATTCTCACTCATCAAATGATAAGTGGAGGTGATACTTAAGCCACAAGCCTTACTCCGGACCTCGACTGGAATAATATTTGTAACAAGGTGTATATGGAGGTGTATACCACTATTCAGAGGTGTGCACCTTCTAATGAATCAGAAGTGACCGACTCCCGGACAACTCCTCATCATAGCCGGTATGGAAACTCTGGTCTTGATGAATTGTGTCCTTCGTCTTTTTAGGCTGTAGTACTTTCCTTAGTGTTTTGTAGATCACAGGTATAGCAGGGATAGGAGTAGGCATTGAGCTTTACAGTTAATATATTGATAAATCATTTAAATGTTTATGAAGGGAGATTTGTCTATGGAATAGAAGCTGCTGCTTGCCTTGACAAGACTGATAATGAGACAGATTTTCTAATTCCTGTTACGACTTGAGCTGCCTCCCATTTTCCTGCTCTAATCCCTTAATAACAGCCTATGGACACTGCAAATTGCATTTTTGTAATAATTGCACCAACGTGCCATCCAGACGGCCCGCTCAAGAAGTGTCTGTGCCACTTAGAGCTTGGACAGGCTGAACAGTAAATGGCGACTGGTTGCTTCTGTCATTAGTATCTTCTTTTCCTCAAACAATGTGCTGGAAACTAATGAGAGTGAAATGATAACAATGAAGAGAGTGCTGCTCTGGTGTGATTTGTGGTGCTCATTTTCAGGCAAGGCTTCTGGCTGCCTCAGTACATTGTCATTCCTTCCGGGGCCATTTGTAAAGCTTTATGTGTGTTGTGGAGCTTTCCAAGTTGTTTTTGTGCTTATAACCTTGTTGACATCTACAGTTTTCTTTCTGGTAATACATCCCAGTATTGCCCTCAGCTCATGATATGATAACTTCCCATCTTCTTGTAGATCTCATCCTTCTATACTGGATATGTAGCGGAGTATGGGAGTTTAATTTCCTGCCCTTTGTCTCTTGTAGATATGTTTGTTTCACTTTTACTTTTTTAAGATGTAGAGAGAAGGGGTTAACTGGCGCTGCCATGGAGGAAATGATTATACACAAAGGTCTTGGTCCATGATTTATTAGTCATGCATTTCATAGAATGGATATCTCCATCAAGATTAAATCACTTAACACCATGGATGACATGCAGGGGACAATGTGCACATAACCTTCCTTTGAAGAACATCAGTCTTTGTTTTATGTTTCATTCTTACATAAATAATAATGAATGTTCTATTTTGGATGCTGTCTTTAATAAGCATTATACATTCAATTTCAGTGTTGGAGTCTGTTCCAGCCTGTTACACCTCCTGACAGATCACCTGATAATTCAGAGTCCGTTACCTGTGCGCCTTTTTTCAAACGAAGGTCCATGTGTATAATCTGTATGTCATCCATTCTGTGATGTGATATTGTCCTGATGAAGATGTAACATAGTAACATAGTTTTTAAGGTTGAAGGAAGACTTTAAGTCCATCTAGTTCAACCCATAGCCTAACATGTTGATCCAGAGGAAGGCAAAAAAAAACCCATGTGGCAACACTAAGCTCCACATTGGGGGAAAAATTCCTTCCTGACTCCAGATATGGCAATCAGACTACCGTATTTTTCGCATTATAAGACGCACTTTTATGCACCCAAATTTTGGGGGAAAATAGGGGGTGCGTCTTATAATGTGAAAGTACAAGTGTGCTGTATGGGGAGGGGGGTGCTAGGCCAGCTCAGGAGCGGTGTCCGGGGCTGTCAGGTGGCTGGAAGAGGCTGCAGCTGCGGCCCCGTGATCACGTGGGGCCGCTCATTATCTCCTGTAATATTCACTGCATCCCGCTGTCAATCACCAGCGGGAGCAGCGCATATTACAGGGGTGAATGGAGCGGCCCGTAGCTCAGCGGCGGCAGCGCCATGTGAACAGCCAGTGCTTTCCACACTTCCTTTGAGTGGAAAGCACTGACTATCCCGGCAATAGAGGATCATACTCGCCTCTCTTCATCTTCCCTGCTGCCCGCGCTATCCCAGATGACTTTGTGCGGTCCCAGCATCCGGGTCATGTGAACGTCGCTGCAGAGTGACGTCATACCGCGCGCTGCTCACAGGACCCGAATGCTGGGATCGCACAGAGTCATCGGGGATAGCGCGAGTAGCAGGGAAGATGAAGAGAGGTGAGTATGATATTGTTTATTATTTTTGTAGCTGTGCACTCTGTGGGGGCTCAGTGTGCCAGCCACCAAGGGGGACAGTGTGCCAGCCACCAAGGGGGACAGTGTGCCAGCCACCAAGGGGGACAGTGTGCCAGCCACCAAGGGGGACAGTGTGCCAGCCACCAAGGGGGACAGTGTGCCAGCCACCAAGGGGGACAGTGTGCCAGCCACCAAGGGGGACAGTGTGCCAGCCACCAAGGGGGACAGTGTGCCAGCCACCAAGGGGGACAGTGTGCCAGCCACCAAGGGGGACAGTGTGCCAGCCACCAAGGGGGACAGTGTGCCAGCCACCAAGGGGGACAGTGTGCCAGCCACCAAGGGGGACAGTGTGCCAGCCACCAAGGGGGACAGTGTGCCAGCCACCAAGGGGGACAGTGTGCCAGCCACCAAGGGGGACAGTGTGCCAGCCACCAAGGGGGACAGTGTGCCAGCCACCAAGGGGGACAGTGTGCCAGCCACCAAGGGGGCTCAGTGTGCCAGCCACCAAGGGGGACAGTGTGCCAGCCTCCAAGGGGGCTCAGTGTGCCAGCCACCAAGGGGGACAGTGTGCCAACCACCAAGGGGGACAGTGTGCCAGCCACCAAGGGGGACAGTGTGCCAGCCACCAAGGGGGACAGTGTGCCAGCCACCAAGGGGGACAGTGTGCCAGCCACCAAGGGGTACAGTGTGCCAGCCACCAAGGGGGCTCAGTGTGCCAGCCACCAAGGGGGACAGTGTGCCAGCCACCAAGGGGGACAGTGTGCCAGCCACCAAGGGGGCTCAGTGTGCCAGCCACCAAGGGGGCTCAGTGTGCCAGCCTCCAAGGGGGCTCAGTGTGCCAGCCTCCAAGGGGGCTCAGTGTGCCAGCCACCAAGGGGGCTCAGTGTGCCAGCCACCAAGGGGGCTCAGTGTGCCAGCCACCAAGGGGGCTCAGTGTGCCAGCCACCAAGGGGGCTCAGTGTGCCAGCCACCAAGGGGGACAGTGTGCCAGCCACCAAGGGGGACAGTGTGCCAGCCACCAAGGGGGACAGTGTGCCAGCCAAAAAAGGGGGACATTGTGCCAGCCAAAAAAGGGGGACAGTGTGCCAGCCAAAAAAGGGGGACAGTGTGCCAGCCAAAAAAGGGGGACAGTGTGCCAGCCAAAAAAGGGGGACAGTGTGCCAGCAGGGAGGACAGTGTGCCAGAAAAAGGGGGGACAGTGTGCCAGCAGGGAGGGGGGACAGCGTGCCAGCAGGGAGGGGGACAGCGTGCCAGCAGGGAGGAGGACAGTGTGCCAGCAGAGGGGGGCAGTGTGCCAGCAGAGGGGGGCAGTGTGCCAGCAGAGGGGGGCAGTGTGCCAGCAGAGGGGGACAGTGTGCCAGCAGAGGGGGACAGTGTGCCAGCAAGGGGTATATATATACCAGGATGGGGGGTTAATTTGCCAGAATGGGGGACATATACGGTATATGATTTGTAAGATGGACACTGGCATTATAAGATGGACCCCATTTTACATTAAAAACTATTTTTTTCTCTTTTCCTTCACCAAATTTGGGGGTGCGTCTTATAATCAGGTGCGTCTTATAAAGCGAAAAATACGGTAATTCCCTGGATCAATGCCCTATGAAAGAATCTAGTATATATAACTGGTAATATTATAGTTTTCAAGAAAGGCATCCAGGCCCTTCTTAAATGTTAGTAGTGAGTCACTCATTACAACAGCATGTGGCAGAGAGTTCCATAGTCTCACTGCTCTTACAGTAAAGAATCCGCGTCTGTGATTATGATTAAACCTTCTTTCCTCCAGACGTAGAGGATGCCCCCTTGTCCCAGTCTCAGGCCTAAGAGTAAAGAGATCATTAGAAAGGTCTCTGTACTGTCCCCTCATATATTTATACATTATTATAAGATCACCCTAAGCCTTCGTTTTTCCAAGCTAAATAACCCCAAGTTTAATAACCTGTCTTGGTATTGCAGACCCCTTAGTCCTCTAATGACTTTTGTCGCTCTTTTCTGGACCCGCTCTAGTTCAGCTATGTCTTTCTTATACACCGGAGACCAGAATTGTACACAGTATTCTAAGTGTGGTCGCACTACTGACTTGTATAGAGATAAAATTATGTTCTCCTCATGAGCATCTATGCCTCTTTTAATGCATCCCATTATTTTATTTGCCTTTGCAGCAGCTGCCTGACACTGGCCACTAAATGTGAGTTTGTCATCTACCCATACACCCAGGTCTTTTTCAGTGACAGTTTTGCCCAGTGTTTTACAATTAAGCACATAATTATACCTTTTGTTTCCTCTGCCCAAGTGCATGACTTTACATTTATCCCCATTAAAGCGCATTTGCCATTTAGCAGCCCAAGCTTCTAGTTTACATAAATCCTCCTGTAATATAAAATTGTCCTCGTCTGTATTGATTACCCTGCAGAGTTTAGTGTCATCTGCAAATATTGAGATTCTACTCTGTATGCCCCCTACAAGGTCATTAATAAATATATTAAATAGAAGCGGGCCCAACACTGACCCCTGTGGTACCCCACTGTTAACTGTGACCCATTCTGAGTGTGTTCCATTAATAACCACCCTTTGTTTCCTATCACTAAGCCAGTTCTTAACCCACTTACACATATTTTCCCCTATCCCCATTGCCCTCATTTTTGTATCAACCTTTTGTGTGGCACCGTATCAAAAGCTTTTGAAAAGTCCATATACACCACATCCACTGCATTTCCTTGATCCAGTCCAGAACTTACTTCTTCATAGAAGCTTATCAGATTAGTTTGACAGGAACGGTCCCTCGTAAAACCATGTTGATAATGGGTCATGAGGTTATTTTTCTTCAGATACTCCAGTATAGCATCTCTTAGAAAACCCTCTAGGATTTTACCCACAGTAGAGGTTAAGCTTACTGGCCTATAATTTCCAAGTTCAGTTTTTGTCCCCTTTTTGAATATTGGCACCACATTTGCTATACGCCAGTCCTGTGGTACAGACCCTGTTATTATGGAATCTTTAAATATTAAAAATAATGGTCTATCTATGACAGTACTTAATTCCTGCAGCACTCTGGGGTGTATCCCATCCGGGCCCGGTGATTTGTCAATTTTAGTGATTTTTAGACGATGCCGTACTTCCTCTTGGGTTAAGCAGGTGACATTTAATTGAGACTTTTTGTTATCACTGATCATATTGTCTGTCATGGGATTTTCTTGTGTAAATACTGTTGAAAAAAAGTCATTTAGCATATTGGCTTTTTCCTCATCCTCATCCACCATTTCACCCAGACTATTTTTAAAGGGGCCAACACCATCATTTTTTAGTTTCTTACTATTTATGTACCGTATATACTCGTGTATAAGCCGACCCGTGTATAAGCCGACCCCCCTACTTTTGCCCCCAAAACCTGGGAAAACCTATTGACTCGTGTATAAGCCGAGGGTGGACCCCAGCACAGGTATACAGTCCCCCCCAGTGGTATATAGCAGCCTCCCCAGTGGTAGTATACAGCAGCCACAGAGGTATATACAGCAGCCCCAGTAGTAGTATACAGCAGTCTCCCCCTGTGGTAGTATACAGCAGTCTCCCCCTGTGGTAGTATACAGCAGCGCCTCCCCCTGTGGTAGTATACAGCAGCGCCTCCCCCTGTGGTAGTATACAGCAGCGCCTCCCCCTGTGGTAGTATACAGCAGCGCCTCCCCCTGTGGTAGTATACAGCAGCCTCCCCCTGTGGTAGTATACAGCAGCCTCCCCTGTGGTAGTATACAGCAGTCTCCCCCTGTGGTAGTATACAGCAGCGCCTCCCCCTGTGGTAGTATACAGCAGCCTCCCCCTGTGGTAGTATACAGCAGTCTCCCCCTGTGGTAGTATACAGCAGTCTCCCCCTGTGGTAGTATACAGCAGCCTCCCCCTGTGGTAGTATACAGCAGCCTCCCCCTGTGGTAGTATACAGCAGTCTCCCCCTGTGGTAGTATACAGCAGTCTCCCCCTGTGGTAGTATACAGCAGTCTCCCCCTGTGGTAGTATACAGCAGTCTCCCCCTGTGGTAGTATACAGCAGCGCCTCCCCCTGTGGTAGTATACAGCAGCCTCCCCCTGTGGTAGTATACAGCAGTCTCCCCCTGTGGTAGTATACAGCAGCCACAGAGGTATATACAGCAGCCCCTCCCCTGTGGTAGTATACAGCAGCCTCCCCCTGTGGTAGTATACAGCAGCCACAGAGGTATATACAGCAGCCCCTCCCCTGTGGTAGTATACAGCAGTGCCTCCCCCTGTGGTAGTATACAGCAGGCTCCCCCTGTGGTAGTATACAGCAGCCCCTCCCCTGTGGTAGTATACAGCAGTGCCTCCCCCTGTGGCAGTATACAGCAGCCCCTCCCCTGTGGTAGTATACAGCAGCCCCTCCCCTGTGGTAGTATACAGCAGTGCCTCCCCCTGTGGTAGTATACAGCAGCCCCCCCGTAGTATATAGAGCAGCCCCCCCGTGGTAGTATACAGCAGCCCCCCCGTAGTATATACAGCAGCCCCCCCATAGTATACACAGCAGCCCCCCCGTGGTAGTATACAGCAGCCCCCCCGTAGTATATACAGCAGCCCCCCCGTGGTAGTATACAGCAGCCCCCCCATAGTATACACAGCAGCCCCCCCGTGGTAGTATACAGCAGCCCCCCCGTAGTATATACAGCAGCCCCCCCGTGGTAGTATACAGCAGCCCCCCCATAGTATACACAGCAGCCCCCCCGTGGTAGTATACAGCAGCCCCCCCGTAGTATATACAGCAGCCCCCCCGTGGTAGTATACAGCAGCCCCCCCGTAGTATATACAGCAGCCCCCCCGTGGTAGTATACAGCAGCCCCCCCGTAGTGTATAAAGCAGCCCCCCCTGTGGGTATATACAGCCCCCCCCCCCCCCCCCGTTGCTGCCGCACACCTGTAAAAAGAAGATCTTTTATACTTATCCTCCTGCAGTCACCGCGCGCATCCTCCGCTCTTCTTCTTGCTTGCACCCGGGCCCCGGCGTCCATCCATATGACCGCAGCACAAATAATGACGTCATTATTTGTGCGCGGTCACGTGGATGGACGCCGGGGCCCGGGTGCAAGCAAGAAGAAGAGCGGAGGATGCGCGCGGTGACTGCAGGAGGATAAGTATGAAAGATCTTCTTTTTACAGGTGTGCGGCAGCAACGGGGGGGGGGGGGGGCGCTGTATATACCCACAGGGGGGCTGCTGTATACACTACGGGGGGGCTGCTGTATACTACCACGGGGGGGCTGCTGTATACTACCACGGGGGGGCTGCTGTATATACTACGGGGGGGCTGCTGTATACTACCACGGGGGGGCTGCTGTATATACTACGGGGGGGCTGCTGTATACTACCACGGGGGGGCTGCTGTATACTCACAGGGGGGGGGCTGCTGTATTAGTATACCACAGGGGGGCGGGAGAGCACTGACAGTGCTATGTAATATGCACGGCTCCCCCTGCCGCTGATAGACAGGGGGATGCAGTGCATATTGCATTGCACTAATGAGCGGCCCCACGTGACCGGCCGCTCATTGTACAGCCTCCCCCTGCCTCCTCCAGCCCCCGGACACCGGCCCCACACAGTCAGCCGTCACTGACTCGTGTATAAGCCGAGGGGGGCACTTTTCAGCACAATTTCTGTGCTGAAAAACTCGGCTTATACACGAGTATATACGGTAGTTAAAAAATATTTTGGGATTCTTTTTACTTTCTCTGGCAATGAGTCTCTCTGTTTCAATCTTTGCTGCCTTGATTTGCTTTTTACAAATGTTATTTAATTTTCTGTATTTATTTAATGCTTCATCACTACCTACTTGCTTTAATTCCCTAAATGCTTTCTTTTTGTCACATATTGCACTTCTTAGGCTATGTGCGCACTGGGCGGGTTTTCGGCGGTTTACCTGTGTAAACCGCCGTTTTGTTTACATTAGTTTTATTTAAATTTATGTTAATCCAAACCGGCGTTTGGATTAACATTAAAACTAATGTAAACCGCCCAAGGCAGTGCACACACCGGCGGTTACACAGCGTCATCCGTTGCTAACCCGCAGGTTTCCCAGCGGGTTAGCAAAGAATGATCATGTTCTAAAAAACGGCGGTTCTGCAGCGGCTGCAAGCAGAATCATGTGCTGCTTCCAGCCGCTGCAGATTCGCCGCCGAGAACACGCTGTGCATCCGCCGGCTACCGCCCGGCTCACGCCGCACATACCCGCCAGGAAGCCGGTGGACGGCGCTGGAGCTTCCTGGCGGGTTCCGCCAGCTGCCGCCGACCAAACCGCCGGGTAAGTGTGCACTTACCCTTACCGCTTTATTTAGCCATAGTGGCAGGGGCGTAACTAGATCTGGCAGGGCCCCATAGCAAACTTTTGAACGGGGCCCCCTCCAAGACACACCCCAATAACACGCCCCTCCAAGACACGCCCCTAAACGACACGCCCCCTTCAAGACACACCCTCTTACAGGCCCCAGCAGTATATACAGCAGCCCCAGTGGTATACAGCAGCCTCCCCAGTGGTATATACAGGCCCCAGCAGTATTACAGCAGCCTCCCCAGTGGTATATACAGGTCCCAGCAGTATTACAGCAGCCTCCCCAGTGGTATATACAGGCCCCAGTGGTATATACAACCGCCCCAGTGGTATACAGCAGCCTCCCCAGTTGAATATACAGGCCTCAGCAGTATTACAGCAGCCTCCCCAGTGGTATACACAGGCCCCAGTGGTGGTATACACAGGCCCCAGTGGTGGTATACACAGGCCCCAGTGGTGGTATACAGGGCCCCCCCTTGCTGCGGCTGCACACCTGTAAAGGAATACATCATTATACTTACTTATCCCTGCCGCTGTCGCCGCTCTGACACCGTGCTCCTCCGAGTCTTCATGCTTCCTCCTCCGGCGCACAGAGTCCCAGCACAGGGTATATAGCTCCCGGCACAGGGAATACAGCTCCCAGAGTCCCGGCACAGGGAATACAGCTCCCAGAGTCCCGGCACAGGGAATACAGCTCCCAGAGTCCCGGCACAGGGAATACAGCTCCCAGAGTCCCGGCACAGGGAATACAGCTCCCAGAGTCCCGGCACAGGGAATACAGCTCCCAGAGTCCCGGCACAGGGAATACAGCTCCCAGAGTCCCGGCACAGGGAATACAGCTCCCAGAGTCCCGGCACAGGGAATACAGCTCCCAGAGTCCCGGCACAGGGAATACAGCTCCCAGAGTCCCGGCACAGGGAATACAGCTCCCAGAGTCCCGGCACAGGGAATACAGCTCCCAGAGTCCCGGCACAGGGAATACAGCTCCCAGAGTCCCGGCACAGGGAATACAGCTCCCAGAGTCCCGGCACACAGGGTATACAGCGCCCACTCCCAGAGTCCCCCAGCTGCACACAGGGTATACAGCGCCCACTCCCAGAGTCCCCCAGCTGCACACAGGGTATACAGCGCCCACTCCCAGAGTCCCCCAGCTGCACACAGGGTATACAGCGCCCACTCCCAGAGTCCCCCAGCAGCACACAGGGTATACAGCGCCCACTCCCAGAGTCCCCCAGCAGCACACAGGGTATACAGCGCCCACTCCCAGAGTCCCCCAGCAGCACACAGGGTATACAGCGCCCACTCCCAGAGTCCCCCAGCAGCACACAGGGTATACAGCGCCCACTCCCAGAGTCCCCCAGCAGCACACAGGGTATACAGCGCCCACTCCCAGAGTCCCCCAGCAGCACACAGGGTATACAGCGCCCACTCCCAGAGTCCCCCAGCAGCACACAGGGTATACAGCGCCCACTCCCAGAGTCCCCCAGCAGCACACAGGGTATACAGCGCCCACTCCCAGAGTCCCCCAGCAGCACACAGGGTATACAGCGCCCACTCCCAGAGTCCCCCAGCAGCACACAGGGTATACAGCGCCCACTCCCAGAGTCCCCCAGCAGCACACAGGGTATACAGCGCCCACTCCCAGAGTCCCCCAGCAGCACACAGGGTATACAGCGCCCACTCCCAGAGTCCCCCAGCAGCACACAGGGTATACAGCGCCCACTCCCAGAGTCCCCCAGCAGCACACAGGGTATACAGCGCCCACTCCCAGAGTCCCCCAGCAGCACACAGGGTATACAGCGCCACTACCCAGAGTCCCCCAGCAGCACACAGGGTATACAGCGCCCACTCCCAGAGTCCCCCAGCAGCACACAGGGTATACAGCGCCCACTCCCAGAGTCCCCCAGCAGCACACAGGGTATACAGCGCCCACTCCCAGAGTCCCCCAGCAGCACACAGGGTATACAGCGCCCACTCCCAGAGTCCCCCAGCAGCACACAGGGTATACAGCGCCCACTCCCAGAGTCCCCCAGCAGCACACAGGGTATACAGCGCCCACTCCCAGAGTCCCCCAGCAGCACACAGGGTATACAGCGCCCACTCCCAGAGTCCCCCAGCAGCACACAGGGTATACAGCGCCCACTCCCAGAGTCCCCCAGCAGCACACAGGGTATACAGCGCCCACTCCCAGAGTCCCCCAGCAGCACACAGGGTATACAGCGCCCACTCCCAGAGTCCCCCAGCAGCACACAGGGTATACAGCGCCCATCCCAGAGTCCCCAGCAGCACACAGGGTATACAGCGCCCACTCCCAGAGTCCCCCAGCAGCACACAGGGTATACAGCGCCCACTCCCAGAGTCCCCCAGCAGCACACAGGGTATACAGCGCCCACTCCCAGAGTCCCCCAGCAGCACACACCAGGTATACAGGCCCCCCCCTCACAGTAAGGGCTGCCGCTGCTCACTGTCAATAAATAGTGTTATTAGTGGCGCCTCAGGCTCTCACCCTCGCTCCGGGCTCAGTGCAGCAGCAGCTCCTTCCCTTCCTGCTTGTCTGCTGTGATGTGACCGGTCAAGGACTCACTCGGAGGTCACAGGCCGGCCAGGGGGCGGAGACCAACTCTGCAGACTGTGCAGAGAGAGAACACACAGGGTCAGGCAGGCGGCGGCCTCCTTGATCCCTGTGTGCGGCGCCTGCGGCCGCTTTGAATAGGAGCGGCTGACGCATCCATCTCGCCGGGGGGGGCCCCGTCGGGCGCGGGCGCCCCCCGCCGGGCCCCCACCCCCACACCTGACGGCCACACAAGTTCACAACAACAGGTATCGCAGGCGCAGCTGCCGGTATAGCAGCGTAGCTGCGCTGGGTCCGGGCCCCCCACAAGCGCCGGGCCCCAAAGCGACCGCTACGGCTGCTATGCCGGTAGTTACGCCACTGCATAGTGGTTTCCTCCTATTTCTAGCATGCTTATTCCCATAGGGTATATATTGTGCACAGGTCCTATTCAGGATGTTAATAAACATCTCCCATTTGTGTTGTGTACTTTTATGTCTCAGGACATCGTCCCAGTTTATTGCACTAAGATCATCTCTCAACCGTTGGAAATTTGCCTTCCTGAAGTTTAGTGTCCTTGTGGCCCCTCTACTACACGTCTTAGTAAAGGATACTTGAAAGCTTATTAAGTTATGATCACTGTTACCCAAGTGACCTCCAACCCGTATATTTGATATGCGGTCTGGCCTGTTGGTTAATATTAGGTCCAGCAGTGCCCCCCTTCTTGTTGGGTCCTGAACCAGTTGTGAAAGGTAATTGTCTCTCATAGTTTTCAAAAACTTATTACCTTTGCTGGAACTGCAGGTTTCTGATCCCCAATGTATTTCAGGGTAGTTGAAGTCCCCCATAATAATGACTTCTCCCTGAGTCGCTGCTTCATCTATTTGCTTTATGAGGATATTCTCCTCCACTTCCATTATTGTTGGGGACTTATAACAAACCCCTATCAGTAATTTATTATTTTTTCCCCCTCCCCTTATCTCCACCCACAGGGACTCTACATTTCCATTAGATTCACCTATATTATCACGCAGGATGGGTTTTAAGGATGATTTTACGTATAAATATACACCTCCTCCTCGCTTATTTGTACGGTCATTTCTGAACAGACAATAGCCCTGTAAATTAACAGCCCAGTCATGGCTCTCGTCCAGCCAAGTCTCCGAAATCCCCACCATGTCATAATTATTTTCCAACAAAATCAATTCTAATTCCTCCATTTTGTTGGTGAGACTTCTGGCATTAGTGAACATGCACTTTATGTATCTCTCTTTACCTCTCTTCCTTCCTACTAGATTGACTGTTCTAACCCCACCCCCCATGCCACCCCCAATTTTATTACTTGTGCCCAGGTTACTGTTTACACTATCTTCCCCTCCTATACAATGAATACCCTCCCCCCCAATCCCTAGTTTAAACACTCCTCCAACCTTCTAGCCATTTTCTCCCCCAGCACAGCTGCACCCTCCCCATTGAGGTGCAGCCCGTCCCTAGCATAGAACCTGTAGCCAACAGAGAAGTCGGCCCAGTTCTCCAGGAACCCAAACCCCTCCTTCCTACACCAATTCCTGAGCCACTTATTTATCTCCCTAATCTCCCGTTGCCTCTCTGGTGTGGCACGTGGTACAGGCAGTATTTCAGAGAATACTACCTTGGAGGTCCTTGCCTTAAGCTTGCAGCCTAATTCCCTGAAATCATCTTTAAGGACCTTCCACCTACCTCTAACTTTGTCATTTGTGCCAATGTGCACCATGACCGCTGGGTCCTCACCAGCCCCTCCCAGTAATCTGTCAACCCGATCAGCGATGTGCCGGACTCGAGCGCCAGGTAGGCAGCACACTGTTCGACGATCCCTGTCTTTGTGACAGATTGCCCTATCTATTCCCCTAATAATTGAGTCCCCCACTACCAGCACCTGTCTGGCCTGCCCTACTCTCCTGTTTTCCCCCTTACTGGAGCAGACACTCCTCTGGCTTTCAGAGGTCATGCCCTGCTGCAGCAGTGCTATCCCTGAACTCACACCCCCCTCATCTGCCAACATAGCAAATTTATTGGGGTGTGCCAGATCAGGGCTAGCCTCCCTGGCACCCTTCCCTCTACCCCGCCTTCTAACTGTCACCCAGCTAGCTACCTCACGGTCCTGCAGCTCCATACTACCATCCTCCCCCACATCTATCCCATTGAGCAGCTGTTCAGTGAGCAGCAGACTCCTTTCCATATTGTCTATGGATCTCAGCGTTGTCAGTTGTTCATTTAGATCCAGTATCTGGGCTTCCAAATGCACAACGTACTCGCATCTCACACAGCAGTATGCACCCTCGACCGGCTGGTCAAGGAATGCATACATGTGGCATTCATACATGTGCATTCAACGCATTGGATAATCACAAGCCAAGACTTGTTCATTATCACTTCCTCTGCAGCACTGCGAACTAACCCCTTCTCTTTAGATCTTCAGTCTCCCATCCATGTGGGATGCATCAGTGGTTGGTCAACCTTTTTCTACTAACCACTTTGATCGGATAAGGCCGGTTGAACACCACAGTTTATCGGCTCCGGGGTTGTCCGGTGTGAACCGGACAGCCAGGATCTGATTTTGCTCCCCATGTATCCCTATGGCGTCCGGTTTGCTGCTTTTCCGGCAGGATCTGGTTTGGTTTGATTTTTGCATCAGACACAAAACTGAAGTCTGCATCATTTTTTGTGTCCGATGCAAAAATCGTACAAAATTGGATCCTCCCGTATCTAGTGCGATCTGGTGCCCCATAACATGGGAGTCTATGGGCGCCAGATCTAACATAGAATCAGACAGGCTCTCAGACACCGAGTGCTGAAAGAGAGCAGCGGCTGGCCGCTGAATTTCAGCACATGGAGAGCTCCCCGGCTGAAATTTCACCTGAAGAGCTCCCCTCCAGACGCTATGCTGAAATTTCAGCACTGGACAGCGGCAGCCGCTGATTCTGACAGAGAACAGGATCGGCGGGCATATTTGCTCTCCTTTTGTGTTTTGTCCGGGGCTGTCAGGTTCTCTCCGGTGCATCCTGCAAAACACCGAACAGAAACTGACAGCCGAAAACTGTGGTGTGAACCTAGCCTAACCCGTGTATAGTGCTCTTGTCTTTCTAGTTTTCACATAGGACTTTTGCTTCCTTGACTGATGGCTATGTGAAGTGTAAGATCAGGACCTAAGATGGGACACATGCTGTAGTTAACTTTCCTCCCAGTTATGAACATTTACTTTCCCGCTTTACTCTCTGCTTCTTGGAAATTCATGGTTATATCCTATAAATAACCTTTACCAAACATGTCATTTTTCGATATACAGTATGTCTTGAGAGTTCTGGTAAGTTTGTTTTTGTGATGCATGTTGTTTAATATGTGACCACAGAAGTGAATCATTTTTATTGATTATTCACTTCATAGGGTTGCTGGTAAATGGCCTTGTGTGGAAGCTGATGAATTCACGAGAAAGATAAAAATGTAGCCGCTCTGTTACTAGAAGATTCCTTTGTAGTTTGTTATTTTCAGGAAATCTAAAATCGTTTGTATCTGTAGGGAATTTGTTTATGGTCTTTATATTGGTCTATCTATTTTATGCTTTCAGCTCTGATTACAAGATGTGCTTAGATGTCACAAAGGGTGGCGATGTGATAGATTTCAACCTAGTGATTTTGTGGCTTTCCTTTTTTTTTTTTACTATACTGAGATGTATAAGGACAAAGGTAAACCTTGATATAGACATGATTTGTGTGTCTCCATCATGGCTTCTTGTGATACACCCTCAGCGTAAGATAGCATTAACATTACACATTGATGTCACTGGCTTCATTGAAGTGTACCAGCCAGACTCCAAGCAGTGTGCTCTGTGGCAACAGGACCAGAACATGTAGCCTTATCTGTGCTTATTGGATTACGCTGCGTAAATAAACTGCGGGAACACAGTAATGCATTAATCTGCAATGTACCTTATTGCTAACACAAATTGGCATCAATCTATGCTTAATTTCTACAATGACGTGCATCTTAGCCAGTACATTTTATCTTGTATTTTTAGTTCTCTGTTGCCTGAAACAAATAGGAGCAGGCCAAGTATCATTTAATATAAGATGAACATTGGCACCTGGGATACTAAATACAATGTATCTGTAAGGCTACTTTCACATCTGCATTTTTCAAATCAGGCAATATGCTGCCTTTTTTTTTTTTTTTTTTTTTTTTTTAAAAGTTCCAGATCCGGCAGCATTGTGTTATTGACCAATGCATTTAGAATGGAGTTCCAGGAGTGCGGTGACTTGGGCGCTTCTGCTGGATCCGGACGAATCCGGCATCTCAGGCTTTCTGTAAACCGCAGTTAACAGTAATTTTTGTCCGGCATCCGTCACTCCTAATGAGCAGTGAAAAACTGGATTTGACAGTACCGCAGATGTGAAAGTACCCAAACGGTAAAAATGCATTTTTTCCATTAAAAATCCGCCACAATGCACCGGATCAGAATTGACGTCCGGCCAGCGCATCATACTACATGGAGGAGGCGGAATTTCAAAAAAAGAGGACGAACAGGAGACAGAATGATGATGCCCAGCGGGGCATGATAAGAGCCTGCGAGGAGGGAGAATAGAGACCCAGAAACCGCCCATTTCAGTCTACTAAAACAAAGAGAGAAGGGAGCGCACATAGGGTCTTATCTATGATGATAATTCAATGCCCCCGATTAGTGTGACTCACCCTTTTGGGTTGTGTGAGTCACAACAAACTGCAAGAGCCTTGTTATCCTGGTCGCTGCAGACACCTGGTGAGGGAGAAATCTGTTTATGTAGAAAAAAGCCCAGGTTTAGATTCCGCACAGACCACCAAGCAGGAAGGGTATGTTTGATGTCCGTTTATTGAGCCAACGCGTTTCACAGCAGGACCTGCTGCTTCCTCAGGAGAAAACCCTGAGGAAGCAGCAGGTCCTGCTGTGAAATGCTTTGGCTGAATAAACGGACATCAAACATACCCTTCCTGCTTGGTGGTCTGTGCGGAATCTAAACCTGGGCTTTTTTCTACATAAACACATTTCAGTCTACGGCATAGACTGGATGTAAGTTACTAAATCATTTTAAACAAGCATTATATTGCAGTTTTAGGTCAGAGAGGAATGGTTAGGGGTGAGCTAGCAAGGTGCAGGGACAGGTGGTGTTAGAATAGGGGGCTTATTCGAACTAACAGGTTTCCTTTAAACACAATTATGTTTTCTGAACACATAAAATGTAATAATCAAAGCCAGTTGGTTATTTTGTGGAAACCAGGGTTGCCAACTTGACTTTTAAATTTTTCTGGACAGTTTATAAAAGAAAATCAGGTAGTCAGTATTTTTTAAGGACACATTGGAGAACGTATAATAAAACATTATGATTAGAAGTTTCAACAGCCCATGATTCTGATATGAACACATCAGCTTCCTTCAATGTGACTGTAAAATGACAATTACAGTCAGAATAATCTGTGTGCTGTAACTTTCTTCAGTCTTTAAAGATCAATGGACGCCTCAATTTGTTTCATCACAGACAAAAAAGTGACCTCTATTTTTTACAAAACTCTCCTGGAATTTCTGAACGGTTGGCAACCCTGGTGCAAACATAATAATTATGGTGATATTTATTCATTTATATAACACTATTCCACAGCACATTACAAACGTGATCCTCACTGTCCCTTTTGGGGCTCACAATCTAAATTGCCAGTATGTCAGTATGTCAATTGTCAGTATGTCTAAACAGCCACAAAAAAATGAAAACTAAGAAAAATCCTGGTCTTAAAGGGAAAGTGTCACCTGGAATTAACCCTCTGACCTATCACTAGCTGTCCCTACACTTTTCTAGGTCCTCCCTAACCATCCCTCTCTGTTGAAAATCCGCGACTGGAAAGGCTGCTCTTGGTTCCATTGTCCCCTCCTCGCTGCGTCACTGTACGCCCCGCTGGGCGTCATTCTGTATTGATCTCCTGTATTTGGAATTTTCCGCCCTCTTTTCCTCCTATGATGCACCAGTCGGTACGTCACATCCGGCCCAGTGCATTATGGGCCGGATCATTTGATCGTCCCGACTCCGCGCATGTGCAATGCGCATATTGAAGCTGGGCAGATCACATGATCCATCCCATAATGCACCAGGGCCGATCACATGATCAGGCCCATAATGCATCGGACTGGATGTGATGTACTGGCCGGTGCATTATAGGAGGAAAAGAGGGCAAGAGATTCCAAATACAAGAGGAGATCAATACAGAATAATGATGCCCAGCGGGGTGTGCAGTGACGCAGGGAGGAGGGGACAATGGAGCCTGGAGCCACCTTTCCAGTTGCCTGATTGAGTGACGTACAGTAAGTTCAAAGTCATTTTTCTTAATTTTTACAGGGCGAATTTACTCATAGAGGGATGGTTATGGAGCATCTAGGAAGGTATAGGGACAGCTAGTAATAGATCAGAGGGTTAATTCCAGGTGACAGGTTCCCTTTAACATCATTGTTGGAGGCTTCACTGAGTCTGGTGCAGGTTTGGTAAAAAATGATATACATTAAAAAGGTTTTCTCACCATTCATCTTCAATAGGGTTCTGCTCCCCTCTCTCCTGTCTTCCAGTTTACTGGTGATGATGACGATCCTCAGGATTGCACTGCTTCCTTGCCTCACAGATTGCTGGGGATGATGATGATTCTCAAGATTGCACTGCTCTCCTGCTTCACAGCTTCCTTGGGATGATGATGATCCTCAGGATTGCACTGCTCCCTTGCCTCACAGCTTGCTGGGGATGATGATGATCCACAAGACTGCACTGCTCTCATGTTCCACAGCTTGCTGAGGATGATGATGATCCACAAGATTGCACTGCTCTCCTGCTCCACAGCTTCCTGGGGATAATGATGATCCTCTGGATTGCATTGCTCCTCTGCCTCACAGCTTCCTGGGGACGATGATTGTCCTCAGGATTACACTGCTCCCCTGCCTCACAGCTTCCTGGGGATGATGATGATCCTCAGGATTGCACTGCTCTCCTGCCTCACATCTTGCTGGGGTTGATGATGCTCCCCTGCCTCACAGCTTCCTGGGGGTGATGCACTTCTGCTAAATTGTCATTTTGGACCAGAAGCATTGTCACGCCTCTAGCACTCTGATGCTGCAAGCAGTATTGTGTGTTCTTTGCATCATGTAAATATCTGCATCAATGGCCTGATTCATCAAGACTGGGGTTATTCATGCCGGTCTTGATGAGGGGATATGCTGGAGTCAGATATTCCTTCAGGTGTGCACCTCTTCATGAGTGGAGTGTGTGAAGAATAATGTGCGCCTCTGTGTGCTATGCCAGAAATCTAATTGGGAACTATAGTGAAAATTCACACATGAAAACTTTGCTGAATCTCGCCCAAAGTGGATTTTTCAAAGGGGTGCAAATGCAGCAGATATCTGGATGGAGATTTTTTCTGTATTTGCCAGTATTTGTG
This sequence comes from Allobates femoralis, assembly GCA_033576535.1. Classification (NCBI taxonomy): domain Eukaryota; kingdom Metazoa; phylum Chordata; class Amphibia; order Anura; family Aromobatidae; genus Allobates; species Allobates femoralis. The sequence continues at coordinate 465,009,580 of JARQOC010000001.1, forward strand.
TTGTGTATGAGATTTTTAGAAATGTCATGCCCATTATGTATGACTTCACTTGACTTACTATGTGTTTAACCACACATATCTATATACTTTGTACAGCCATATAGAGGTCCAGAACATACTGGATCTGGTATAATATTGGTACGGTTTCATCTGGTTTAAAGGCAAAAACTGTATCCAGTCAGTTTTTGCCTGATCTCAGCTATGTGAAGGCGCCCTTCCTCATGTAAAAAGATTTTCTGCAGAATATTTGATCCATAGATGGTGTGTTAGAATACTGTGAAACTGCTTCAGAAGCCCACCTCTTTGAATAGACCACCCGCTTATTTAGTCCAGTTCTATTATTGGCAGTGATTTTAGAATGTGTCCAAACGTGTTCCAAGACTTGTGGGACCAACTCTGAAAGGTAGTTCAAATGGGCTAATCTTTGATGATACAAACAGCAATATTGCAGGAAAAAGACAATTATGTTTTGGTGGAATCAAATGTAATTTATCATGTCTTGGTTTTGGCTAGTTAGAAATAACTTAAAGGGAACCTGTCACCTAAAAATCGCTCACTAGCCTATCAATATCTGTCCCTGCACCTTCCTAATCGTATCCTACCTATCCCTCTCTGTCCTAAAACAATCATTGCAAAGTTTAAAAAAGTGCTTTATAAACTTACTAAAGTGAGGCTTTATGTCCCCTCAGAAGTCGCACAGGGCGTACCCAGTGCATGATTTTCGCCGCCTCCACTGCCTGTATTCAGGCCCCGATGGGCGTGAAGATGCTTTGTAATCACTCTTTCCCTCCTGCATGGGCATATTAGCCGGTATGATGCTAATCACATCATTTCCGACTCAGTGACGTCGATACACCCGTGTACCAACGAACCTCAAGCAGCGCATTTAGCATGCGCGAGGTTTGCTTTACGGCAGCTCATCACAGATGCTGCCGTAAAGCAGACCATGCGCAATGCGCAGCTTGAGGTTCGTCATTTTCAGTACTATAGACTAAGCATTCCAGTAGCCTGATCAATAAGATGATTACAGCTGGTATCAGTAACCTGTGACGCCTAGAAGTGCCCTCGGGCAAAATGCCACACTATATGATCTAAACTTCTTGTGTAGACTTGGAAGACATGAATTATTATCACATAAATTGCTTTCTTTGTGCCAGTTGTTTTCTTTCAGGACTACTGTATTAATAAATAAGTATCTTAGAGCTGATGAGGCTGGTGTTCTTACATCAAGAATTACTGATTGTGGAATTAATTTTCTAACTTTAAACGCCTTCACTGTCCCCGATCCTGATTGTCCTGCCCCCCTGCTGCCACCGCCAATATGATTTAACATGAATGTGAAAGAGTCTGGAGCACAGCTTGGCTGTAATTGTGGGATTTCCCATTGGTTTGGCTGCTTCTGTAGATGTCTTGTTATCAGTATAAGGTTCAGCAGATCTATTTATTATCAGGTGATCCATGGATTCATTCTGTTTTACCTTGATTTTGACTTCAGCTAATCATCTGTTATCACAAATAGAAAAGTTGAATAGTTTATTCCGTAGACTCCTGCACCTTTTCTCCATACTATATTGCTGAGTTCTGCCCATTGTGAGTTTAGAGACCTACAATCTGTAGTTGTATGGCACTGTCTTTCCGTTTATTGCACCATACATATGTGACTGTCTGTAAGCTAGAAGTCTATTGTGTCCATTGACCATTGATGAATGTATTTATTCTGTTTCCATCCACCGTCTATTGGGGAGATGGGGCGGTCTTTCGTTATGATAGCTTGGGTAATGTGTCTGGGAGGGAAGTTGACTGTTTTCCTGCAGATTCTGTTGGGTTTTGCTTGTAACCTTTCAGGTTACGGCTGACGTTACCTCAGCTTGACTTATTTATGGAGCCGAGTTTCCTCACAGCTTCCTGACAGTTGGATCTTTCGTCATTACTATGTGGACAGTTGGTCTTTACCTGACATGGTTTCTGACTAATATGTGTCTGTATATACATTGTGTACGAATAATTACAATATACATATAAAGTGCCGGATTGATTTCTTTTTTTTTTTTTTTTTTTTTTATACGCCTTTGTGTATTAACAGTAATGGTCAGATTTACCTATTGAGCCAATGTTGGGTTACATAGTTGTACAGGCTGAAAAGAGACATGGGACATTAAGGTCAACCTTTCTCCTCCAGTTATACATTTTCATGAACCCAATATGCCAAAAAAATGTGTCATACTATCACTCGACAATAAACTACATGTCACAAAGTGTACCGTATACAGTGATTAAATAATGACCCTATATGTGAAGAGATGGGGAAAGGAGAACCGCTCACCTCAATTTAATTCACCCTTGGATTCCAAGGCTCCTAGATAGGTGGCTGGCTTCCACATTAAATAATACCACATACAGTGCTCAATGCTACAGAACTCAAACAGCTTCCATTATTATTAAGAGCCTCGTTGGTGTGCCATGCAATGGCAAATGAGAGGACTATAAAGTGCAATATTCAGGCACTGGATGGTAGTATTTGGACACACTATATAGTACTCCATTACAATGACAAAGTGTGTTTTACAATAATGGTAAACATACTGCTCCTCTAGATCATCTTCGATGCCTTGGTTGAACTGGATGGCCATGTTTGTTTTTTACAACTGTACTATGCAGCACATATTGTAAATCATTATTAATATAATGACTCACTCAGGCCCTTTTCACATCACCTTTTTTTGCACATCCGTGGTGATCCTTGAATTTCAAGGATCACACGGACAGGCACGGATCTGTGCCAACAGATGCCACTGATGCCCATGGATCCGTCATCAGCAGAGATGGGCTGTGCCTTGCTTCTGAGCATGCGCAGTACAGCAAATTGGATCCGTTTTCCAGATCCAGTTTTTTGTCTGATCTGTTTTGATCCGTCACGATAGAGCTCCATCTTATTTGAAACAGACAGCAATGGATCAGTTTCTGTCTGATTTTTTTCAAGGCAGGCCAAAATCTGAGCAGGCTCCAATTTTGGGGACGGGAAAAAAGCTGACATAAACAGATCCATCACAAAACTGACACTATCGGATGCCAATGAGGACCAATCCGTGCACATCCGCGCCCATAGGGATACATGGAGACCAAATTGGGTCCATGGCTATCCGTTTTACAATGGATAGACATGGATCCACAAAAAAGTGATGTGAAGGGAGCCTCAGACAACCCCGCACTGGCACAGAGCCACAGTAGTCCCACATGATCGATTTTCTTTACAGACACTGTCCTTCTTCACACCATCACTCTGTCCTGCAGAGGAGAGAGCTGGAGACAAATGATACTTAGTACACAGAATTTTCTATCTTTATTCTCTAACGTGTGATCCTTGTCTTCTTACTTGTAGGCCGGCTATATTCTATGCAAACTGGAATGAAGATTGATAGCAAGAGTCCAGAATGTCGTAAATTCCTGTCGAAACTTATGGATCAATTAGAAACTGTAAGTGATGTTATTATTATGCTATATTTATGCTCTAGTCTAGTCAATAGAATAGTGTATTGTATTTTTGTTCTTAACTTGTCAGCACAAGTTATAGCATTGGTGAGAAAATCTTGTACTAAAAATACAGTACTGGTTAATAAATGGAAAAATTACTACTTTGGGTACTGAAGTGGAGATAGAAAACTGTTTCAGATGCACTAATGCCATTGCTATATGTTAATCCAGCAATACATTCATCTCCTATCACATTCTTCAGCGCCAATGACACAATTTGTGTCCATAAAAGGAATGTGACTGTTCACATTTGGCATATTTTGGGTAATAGTTTGCATAAGTATTTGTAAGCCAAAACATGCAAAGAGGTTCAGAGGTTTTCTTGTCTTAGTTTAAAAATTCATGACAAGGCAATATTGAATATTTTTTATTTTTCTAAACAAAAAGAAACAAAGTTTTCAGTACCCAAAAATGAAGCAATTAATAGAACATGGTTGGTCAACAACAGAGCACCATAGGAGCCTTAATACCGACATGAAACCATTTGACCTCCCCAAATGGTCATGACATTAGAGCGCTATGGTGCCATTTAATCACATTCCTGTAAGGCAGGGGTGGGGAATCTTTTTCTGCCAAGGGCCATTTGGAAATCTCTACTGTCCTTCGGGGGCCGCACAAAATTATCAACTTGAAAAATACCCCGCTATATTTGATTGAACAATTAACTCAGACCTACTGTGATGGCTGGAGCTGCTTCTCTTTTGTGAGGCTGTGATGTTAGGTGTTATTGATCATGTTGCTTCCCAACTGCTTTTCTAGATTTTTAGGGCCATAGACTTCAAAGGAGAGGCCGCTGGCATATACGTCACTGGAGAGGCTGAGGATGGGGCATAGAGATCATTGGGGAGCTGGATTTAAAGGCAGGCAGTCAGTAAAACTTGGCTTCCTGCCAGAGCATTGAGGTCCCCAGGACTCTGCCCGGGGGCAGCTGGAAAGGTCATTGAGGGCCGAATGTGGCCGTAGGGCCTGAAGTTCCCCACCCCTAATATAAGGGATTGGGAGGACTGTACTCTTTGTCTAGCTCTTTGGTGAGGATACTTCTAGGCACCAAGAAATTTTAGGATTCAATCTATTTCTCAATAAAGCATGGCTTTCCTGTGTGGAGTGTTTTTCAGTTGGAGACTGAAGTGCTAATCTGGTAACTGTTACCTGACGTTTGGAATTTAAAGTTAACCTGTCAACAGATTTTGGCTTTTTAACTATAGCGCCACCTTCAGCAGCACCTATGTTGCATTCTATGAAGGTGGATATTATGCCCTGACTGCCCTGGTAAACTGAATAAATACTTTATAAAAGTCTCACACCCTGTAATATAATTACTTGATTTTGGTTCAATGGGCTTGATTGTTGCACTGTCTGTCCCACTTCTCTGCGGAGACCACCCAGCCTCACTGCGCCGCTCAACGTCCTTTTTAAGCTTGATGCCTCTTGCTTCATCCAGATCACTGGGCTCTGCATTATTCAGCCTAGAATGTATGAGCTCCTTGTAGGTCCTGACTGCAGCTCATACATTCTAGGCTGAATTCTGTAGCACCTAGTGTGCACACGTGAGATCTGCAGAGCTCTGCGAGATCTGCCCTGGCAATGTGAATGACGCAGCATACATCAATCGTAAGGAAAAGACAGTGATTCCCATGAAGAGGCAGGGTGGGCGGCGCGACAATTAAGACCATTGGATCAAAATCGGGTAAATATACAGGGCGGGAGACTTTTATAAAGTATTTATTTGGTGTACAGGAGCTGTGAGGGCATTATAGCCACCTTCTTAGAATGCTGCATAGGTGCTTCTGAAGGTGGTGCTTTTAGTTTAATAGCCAAAAATCTGGTGATGGGTTCACCTTAAGAAACAACCCCTGTTATGTATGCAATTTAGTTGTCTTGCACAATGGTAATCCTGTTAGCTGACCGCAGACACAGGTATAGATAGAGCTTACCAGTGTCCATTAATCTTCATGAATATTTACTTCATTGCACTGAACTGCAACGGCCAGTCACAGACGCTCATTCCCTGTGAGAGCGTCTGTGATTGGCTGTTGAAGTCAGACTATGCTCCCACAATCTGTAGCGGTGTCTGTGCTTAGTTGCCACACACATTAGTTTTTTGCAACCAGCCTGGTGAAATAAATAATGGGAAAAAAATGTGTAGCGTTTCCCTGTATTTTTCCTTCTCAGCACAGATAAAGCGGACAGCTGAGGGCTGCCACCTTCAGCTGCATAGTTTTCCCTTGGCTGGCAATGAAAAATACAGGGGAGACCATATTTTTTAATTATTTAAATTAATCATTTAAAAAAAATGTGTGACTTTGCTCTATTTTTAATTGCCAACTAAGCTAAAACTAGTCAGTTGGGAGATTCTATTCTTAGCATAGTGGGGTCCATAGTTATGGCCCCCACACTATAGAATAGATGCCCGCATTCATTAGACGCACCAATTCCTGGCACTTTACTCGGTTTTCCCGATGCCCTGGTGCGGTGGCATCGGGGGTGATGGAGGGGGTTAATGACAGCTGAGTATTGATGGCTTGTCATTATACCCTGGATTGGTAATGACAGGCGTGTTCTGATACTCAAAATCTACTGATACCCATTGCCAGTCCTGTCTCCCCCTAAGTGAATGTAATGAAACACATTCCCACACACATACACAATTCCTTTTAGAAACTAGAATAGGCCCGATGCTATTCTTGGAGGGCAGTCTCTTGCCTATGTCCCCTTGTGCGCTCTCTCCTCTCTGTGCTGCTTCTTCCCCTGTGCGCTTGCTTACTTGCCTTCTCTTCGCTCTGTGCGCTGTCTCTCCCTGTGTGCGCTGTCTCTCCCTGTGTGCGCTGTCTCTCCCCTGTGTGCGCTGTCTCCCCCTGTGTGCGCTGTCTCTCCCTGTGTGCGCTGTCTCCCCTGTGTGCGCTGTCTCCCCTGTGTGCGCTGTCTCTCCCTGTGTGCGCTGTCTCTCCCTGTGTGCGCTGTCTCTCCCTGTGTGCGCTGTCTCTCCCTGTGTGCGCTGTCTCTCCCTGTGTGCGCTGTCTCTCCCTGTGTGCGCTGTCTCTCCCTGTGTGCGCTGTCTCTCCCTGTGTGCGCTGTCTCTCCCTGTGTGCGCTGTCTCTCCCTGTGCCTTCCTCCCATCACTGAGCCACCATACAGTGCTCACCGCTGAGCCAGCTTTAAATCTCCCGCCAATATCGCGCCGCTTCACTGATTGGTCACCATTGGTCCGCAACACCAATCAGCGAAGCGCCATTCAAACCAAGCGCCGCAAGCGCTGATTGGTCGCCGTTGACCACGGTAACCAATCAGCACTCGCGCCTTGGCAGGAGACATGAATTCATAACTCCTGCCAAGGCGCGAGGCGCTTCTCTGATTGGTCGCCGTAACGGGCCAACCAATCAGATTGAACGCTACCGCGCGGGATGCCTTTGTCAGTCAGGACTGACACTCTTGCATTCTATTAAAAATGAAATAGGAGTCTCAGGACTGGCTTAGGCAATAAGCACTGGTCATCCTGAGCCTTCTGTTTTCATAAATAGAATGCAAGAGTGACAGTGAGGACTGACAGAGGCATCCCGCGCGGCAGCGCTCAATCTGATTGGTTGCCCGGTAGCGGCGCAATCAGAGAAGCGTTGCACGCCTTGGCGCCAGATTTAAAATACACTGAGTGCCAGCTTCTCTGATTGGTCGCGCTAACCATGGCAACCATCCAGAGCTGCGCGCGCCTTGCGCCAGATTTAAAATACGCTGAGCGCAGCTTCTCGGATTGGTCGGCACGGTTAACGCGCGCAAGACCGTGCAAGACCAAGCAGCGAAGCGGCCCGCACCTTGGCTGGAGATTTGAATCCCAGCCAAGGCGCGTACCGCATCTCTAATTGGTCACCGGTAGTTGTGGCGATCAATCAGAGAAGCGGCACGCGCCTTGGCTGGGATTCAAATCTCCAGCCAAGGTGCGGGCCGCTTCGCTGCTTGGTCTTGCGCGCGTTTAACTGTGACGACCAATCCGAGAAGCTGCGCTCAGCGTATTTTAAATCTGGCGCCAAGGCTCTGATTGGTCACTTGCTGCAGCGACCAGTCAGCGAAATGCGATTCAGATCACGGCGACCAATCAGCGCTCTCGGCGCGTGACCCCGGCTTTGGTGGAGGATTCGAATCCTGGCCGCCATATCGGAATACCCGTAACTTGGGTGTTCCAATATCGCGGTCGGGGCACTTCCGCCCCGTGCAGCCTATAGATGAGCGCCGCGTGTGGCGCTTATCTCCCGGCTGTTTCGGCGGCGCACTCCGAGGCGTAGGAGGTGGTCAGTGGCTACCGTCGGGAGATCAACGGCTAGCGCTAGTGATCTCCCAACGGTAGCGGTGCTGTTGGTGTCACTTTCTGCCGGCGCCTATGTCGCTATCCCACAATGGCACCACGTTGCATTGTGGGATATCGACATAAGCCCCGGAAGTCTTTATTATTGGTAATTATATAGTAGATGAAACACACTGACAACCCTCTTTTTCCTATTTATTAAGTCCCAACATCATACTCTCACTATAATTTACGAGGTCCCACTAATAATACTAATCTCTGCTTAAACGGAAGTCGTGCTGAAGGAGGAAACACCCTATGAGCCTGAGCTCCGAGGACACAATGACGGCATCAAAAACTTAGGCCGTATCTGCGGTTAGCTGAAATGATTTTCCATGGTGACAAGGTCACCGCATGTTCCGGGGGTCCCTATTGAAAGTCAATGCAGACAAACTAGATCTGGCATGCATCCGGTAGTGTCCAGCTTCTGCCAAAGGGCAGAAAACCACGAGTGTGTAACTGCCCTAAGGATAATCAGTGCTTCCAAGACAATAACTTGCTTTAATTGTACTTAAAACACTACCTAGTCCACAAATTGCTGTGGATAACCATATCTAAGTACTAGTGAGAAGTGACCTCCGTGACTTGCTTCCTATAACCTGTGGTTCTGTCTCCCTTAAGGCCCTGTTACACGGCACGATATCCTTAACGATATCGCTCAAACGTCACGAGTTTGGAGTCGTTCAAATGACATTGGTAGGACATCGTTGCATGTAACACCAAGCTTTGATTACAATACATCGTTGATTGCAGATTTGAGTACGTGTTCTTAAATCAGATGATCCACGATCAGCCAACCTGCTGCATCATGCTGTGTGACACCACGATAACCATGTCATTCACGACTTCACCCATTCACATCAGTGAACAAGTGTCGTTCACTGGTTTGTGCAAACGATACCTGATCGTTGGTGCGTCGCGCACTATATGTATGCGTGGGACAGCTCACCAACTATGTCAAAACGATGTCCTAATGACCGCACCCCCCCCCCACCCCCCCCCCCACCCCCGAGATCGTTAGTGATATCGTTTCAACATTGTGCAGTGTAACGGTACCTTTACTATAATACTGCTTATCTCCAGGTTTAAACTTGTATTGACTTTTGCATACGTCGGTTGCAGTGGCCTTGTTGCCTCATTATTTAGTCGTTACACCTCTGCTTGTTTCACCATAGTTTAGTCACTGTTGAAAGTCTTTGTATAAAAGCTCTTCTCATCAGGACTTCAAATGCGTAGAAGTGCTTGTTTTGTCCTGTACTGACAAGCCGTTTTCACATTGTCTAACTGTACACATGTGATGCTGCTGAATTATTGTCTGGGCTTTTGAGCCCTATTTTAAGAAACATAAACTGTTTTCATGAAGAGTTATTGTGTCATGCAACAGCATGAAATACTGCATGTTTCCAGGTAAATGTGTTTGATAATTTAATAAAAGTTGACTCTTTACTAAGCTGTCTGATTTAGAAAATGTGTTTAGGAATGACTCAGACAAGGATTTAAGAACTATTTTTCACAGCTATGTCCACCACGACACTTAATTTTTTATTTTTTTTTGCATTTTTTTCTTTTTTGTTTTCTTTTTTTTTTTTCCTTTATTAAAGGATTTCTCCAAGAAAGTGACAACATGGCCTCCATCACATATTTCAGACTGCACCTCTCCTGGTCATGTCAGGACAGGCTGTATAGTCTGATGAAGCAAAGCTGGAGAAGTTGTTTCTAAACTGACCAGTGTAGCATCGTAAGCACACAATAACACATAGAACAAGGCTGTGACATACGTGGAAATAAATCTTTTCATCCCTGACTAAGCACAGTGTTTATCTCTAACCTCAGTCCTCTTAGTGACGTCAGTCTCATCCTCTACTATTAAGATGTCAGTCTGACGCAGCAGGTATACAAGTGAGTATAGAAGAGGATGAAGCTGCAGAAAAAAACCATTGTGCTTTGGTAGTGAGGAAATTGTAATTCATCTCCTGTTACAGTCCTCTGCTCCTTGGCTGACAGACTTGTGTGTGTTTATGATCCGGCTTTTCTGTTAGTCGAGACATGTTTTGAATATTATTTCTTGAGACTGCAATGTTCTCTCAAATGACTAAGATGGCCAGTAGTTTGAAATATGTGACTTGGCCATTTTAACACATTCTTGGAAAACTTTTTTAAATGCAAAGTTAAATAACTTTTTAAAAAGTCTTTGTTCCAAATATTCTAAAGGTTTGCTGCTGCAGAGAATCTATATATACTTTATATAGTTGAGTGATTTGCCAAAATATTACCAATTTCTCAGAGATGCTGCTCCTGGTTCTAACTGTTCTTATTGCTTTCCCTCCATCATCTCAATGTTAGGCTGGTTTATCACACCTGACATTCACCTTCTCTGTGTGGTCTGTGATGTTTGGACAAGCTGTGTATCTCCTTCAGTCCTATGAGGCTATGGCGTACAGGTCAGTAGACCTGTCCAGTAGGGCTGGGCGATTAATCGAATTAATTCGATTAATTCGCCCCCTGCTGTAGCCACGATTTTGGTTTTAACCAAAATCGTCTAATTCGATTTAAAATGGCGGCGCCCGCGCCCCCCCCCTCCCATGGGTATGCAGGGCCCCCCCCCCCTTGCTGCCTTAAACCTGTAAAGTAAGAGATCATTATACTTATCCCAGACGCCGCCGACATCGCCATCGCGCTCCTCCGGCTTCATCCGGCTTCCTCCTCTGGAGCACAGACAATGACGTCATTGCCTGCGCCCACCGGAGGAGAAAGCCGGAAGAAGCCGGAGGAGCGCGATGGCGGCGGCGGGGATAAGTATAATGATCTCTTACTTTACAGGTTTAAGGCAGCAAGGGGGGGGCCCTGTATACCCAAGGGGGGGGCGCCTGTATACACCACTGGGGGCTGCTGCTGTATACACCACTGGGGGCTGCTGCTGTATACACCACTGGGGGCTGCTGCTGTATACACCACTGGGGGCTGCTGCTGTATACACCACTGGGGGCTGCTGCTGTATACACCACTGGGGGCTGCTGCTGTATACACCACTGAGGACTGCTGCTGTATACACCACTGGGGCTGCTGCTGTATACACCACTGGGGGCTGCTGCTGTATATACCACTGGGGCTGCTGCTGTAACACTACTGGGGCCTGTATAAAGCACTGGGGAGGCTGCTGTATACCACACTGCTGGGGGCTGTATACCTGTGCTGGGGTCCACCCTCGGCTTATACACGAGTCAATAGGTTTTCCGAGGTTTCGGGGGCAAAAGTAGGGGGGTCAGCTTATACACGAGTATATACGGTACCTCTTAGTTTTTTCTCTTTATTCATCAAAGAAAAGCAAAAAAAAAATAGAAAAAAAAAATCGAGATTTAAATCGAAAATCGTCCATAGCTTTAAATAAAATCGAGATTTTGATTTTTTCCAAAATCGCCCAGCCCTACTGTCCAGACATCTCAGGCCATAGTTGATGGTGAATGGCAGTGGTGGGGTTAGAATTTGAACTTGGAGGTAGAAAGGGGTTGTAATGACAGGTGTTTATGGAAGCCATGGGAAGTCAGCTAATGAGTACGGTTAGACTGTGCTTATATAGCAGGATTCATGAGGCACAGTCAGTGAGTCACTGACGGGTCTCATATACTGCAGTGCAATAGTACTGCAAGGCATAAAAGCAGCGATCAAAGTGAAAAATATTCATGTCTCACAGTTGGACTAAGTTACCAAGTAAAAAAAAAAGTTGATAAAATCTGTAAAAAGAATAAAACACATAAAAAGAGCACAAAAAGAACAAAAAGCCACCACTAAAAACAAGGGCTCTGGAATCTGAGTTGGTGTCCGTTTTGGTGCAGTCGGTATAAAATTGATCGAGCCCTAAAATCTATCTGTACAATTACCTTATCCTGGCTGTCCTCCACTTCCGCCGTCAGGATGTCCTCGTATAACGTACCAGTGGCAGCCGCATTTGCAAATCCAAGTGATGGGTGTGCAAATATGGTGCCCGCTGCCAGTGTTGGTCCCTCGCACAAAACTGCCAGTGGTGCCGCCGAAAACCGAAACAGACGCCACACATTGCCACCGCACACACCGCTGCCTGACTCGCAGAGCATGCGCATACCGGGTGCACCTGGCCACTCGCTTAAGATGGTTGTGGCCTGAGGAAGAGGGCATTTGCGCATTGGGTATCACATGCACAGTTATTTCATGCCACAAAAAATAAACCGTCACACAGCCGCAGATCCCGAAAATTAAGAATGCAAAAGTGCAATTATTTTCTTTAAAAACTTTATTTTTTACACTACTTCGGTAGAAGGAAACGTATACATGTTTGGTATCCACAAACTCATATCGACACGAAGCATCAAACCGATGGTGAATAAAAAAAAAAAAAAACAAATGTGCAATTGAACTTGTTTTGCAATTTCACCGCACTTGGAATTTTTTTTCCTGTCTTCCAGTAAAATAAATTAGTTGATCCAAAAGTACAACTCTTCCTGAAACCCCCCCCCCCCTTCTCATATGTCTATATTGACGAAAATTAAAGCTTTTGGGGAGGGGTGAAGTTTGAAGTTATAAAATAATAATAATAAAAGACTGCCTTGTATTTTTGATTACCAGCCAAGGAATAAACAGTCAGCTTGGGGTGGGGGCAGCCTGTAGCTGCCTGCTTTACCTGGGCTGGTGACCAAAAATACAGCATATCCCCATGTTATCAGCACAGAATCTGCGCTAAGTGTGCAGCAAATAAGCACTATGTGAACAGTGCTGTGTGTTTGCTGCATATTTTGGAGCTAACAATGAGTTCTATGGTTGAAAATCATAGCAAAATACCAGCAAGAATTGACATGCTGCAGATTTTTCCGCGCCAAAATGTGCACTATTTCCACTTTATGAAAATCCGCAGTATGGGCACAACACTTCTAATTTCCCATACACTTTGCAGGGAATGTGCTGTACTGCAGATTTGTCAAAAATAAGCTACAAAAATGCAGAAAAATAAGCGAGAACTCCACAGCATCGGCACATAGCCTTAATGGTCCTGCAAATGCAAAGAGGTGCCTGCAGTCTATTCCAGCCACATTTGTGTTCATTACATTCAAATTTTGCTCCTTCCGTTTTGATCCCTGCCGTTTGTCCAAACAGAACTTTTTAATTACATGTGGGTTATTGCCGCACTCGGAAGAAAGTGGGTAACAATCTCTGGGGTCCAATTTTCCGTGTTACTTCTTGCAAAGTGAAAAATGCTGGACCAAAGCAACATTTTATTTTTATATGGATGAAAATGTTCAACTTAACGACCTAAATGTTATCAAATTCTGTGAAGTACCTGTGAGTTCAAATTGCTCAGTACACCCATAGATAAGATCTTGAGGGATGTAATTACCAAGATGGGGTCACTTGTGGGGGTTTCTGCTGTTTGTGACATGCTGCCCACATTCTATTTCAGGCAAATTTGTGTTTCAAAATTCAAATATTGCTCCTTCCTTTCCGTTTGCCCAAACAGAGGTTTATCACTACATGTGGGGTATCTGTGTGCTGTAAAGACACTGGGTAACAAGTTGTGGGGGTACATTTTGTAAAAGTGAAAAAATTGAGCTAAAACAACATTTTACAGTAAAAATTATTTTTTTTTCAATCCAAATTGCATTAATTCCTTTGTAGCATCTAAAGGGTTAAAAAAAATCCTGCCAGCAGTTTTGAAGTATTTGAGGGTTTTCGTTTTTTAATATAGTATCACTTTGGGGGAGTTTCCAATATATAGGCCCGTCGAGAAACCGGTTTTGTTAATATATCTTGTAAAAAATGAGAAATTGTTGCTAGATTTTAACTTTTTATCCTAACAAAATAAATGAATGTTTGATAAAAGATGCAGATGTAAAGTAGATATATATGGGAAATGTTGATTGATTATTTTGTTCAGAATGACTGGTTTATGGATTTAAAAATTGAAAGTTTGAAAATTATGAAATGCTCAAAATTTTGCACAAAGTCCAATATTTTCACAAATGAACTACTAAAGATTAAATACCGTTAATGTAAAGTACAATGTGTCACCCAAGAACATTCCAGAGGTATTGCCACATAAAGTGACACTGTCAGATTTAAAACGTGTCCTGGTCGTTAAATTCAGAATTGGCTCAGTCACTAAATGGGACATATTTGCTATTATTTTATTATCATACCTACTACAAGTTGGTATAGGGTCTTTGAGATGGAAATACCCCTTTAAAGCAATTGTATTAATTGAAGGTAACAAGTAACATATGTACCAGTCATTTTTTTTCCACATCAGCTTTGTTCCCATGAAGTGAAAGCCAAAACATCCCTCCAGTATAAAGAACGCGGTGGACATCTCCCCAAGTCCTATTGGTTTTGCATTCTTTTACTCTTTACTTCACATTACTTTTTTTTAATTTTGGAACAAAAGTCAACATCTGTAAGCTAAAAATGCCACCTCTGCAGTTAGTGATTGTAAGTATAGGACCGGGAGGATGTCAGGGGGGCAACTAGTGTAAAAGCAGCAAGAGTTGGTCCACAGTATTAGCTTCATGCTTTAAAAATAAATAAAAACTTCTTTACCTAAAGTGATATTTTTTTCTTTATTAAAAAGAGAATCTGAAAACCTTGCCTCTTGCTTTGATATGTCATATATCCATCTAATGAGTAGACTTCCATTTTCGAATCGATTTAGTTTCTTGTTGGTTCAGAAAGTACATGATTCTGGATAGAAAAAAAAAAAATACAAACCAAAGATTATAGCAGCACTCTGTAAGCGCTAAACATGTAGGCAAATACCGAATATATGAAATATAAACTGCATTAATGGGCACTCCTCCCATCATTCTGACTGTTGTTAGTTAGTTATTGATGGATCCTACATGCCCTTTAAAGAGGACCAACCGGCAGGTTTTAGGGCTATAAAGTGAAGGCAGTTCTTTACAGGCACTGGGATACTGCAATCATACCTTTACTTCAATTATTACATTTATGATTGCTGAGATAAATGATATAGAAGTTCTTAGAATCAGTGCAGCAAGGGGAGGTAATATGCAGCAATTAGTATAAGAGGGGCTGGGTTTCTTTGTATTACTGCCCTGTTTTCTCTAAGCCAAGCCCTCCTCCTTCCTCTCTCCCTCTCTCCCTCCCTCTCCCTGCTTGACTGTGATCTCACAAGCAGTAAAGCTCCTCCCACCCCCTCCAGTCTCTCTACATCCTGATCTGTCTCCTCTCACAGACCGGGACAGAACCCTGCTATTGTCAGCACAGATCACAGGATGGGAATCTGTCTATGGAGCGTGCTGGGAGTTGTAGTGTCTCTGGCTCAGGATCTGCAGATCCAGAGACACTACAACCTCCAGCATGCTCCATCACACAGCCTGCTGATCCAGACACCACAACTCCTAGCATGCTCCATCACACAGCCTGCGATCTAGACACCATAACTCCCAGCATGCTCCATAGACCGAACCCATACTGTGATCTGCTGACAATAGCAGGGATCTTTCCCGGTGTGTGAGAGGAGACAGACCAGGATGTGGAGAAACTGGTGGGGAGGGGGGGCTTCTCCTGCATGTCAGATCACAGTCAAGCAGGGAGAGAGGGAGGGGGGAAGGTTTGGCTTAGAGTACACAGGGCAGTAATACAAAGAAACCCAGCCCCTCTTATGCTAATGTGCTGCACATCCTCTCCCCTTGCTGTACACTTTCTAAGGACTTTTATATCCTTTATCCTTGCATTCATACATGTAATCATTGAAGTAAAGGTATGATTGCACTCAGTATCCCAGTGCCTGTAAGGAACTTACTTCACATTATAGCCCTAAAACCTGCTGGTTGGTCCTTTAAGTTTATAGACTTTTAGTCTGGGACAGGCACATTTGATAAATCTTAGGTCAGGGTCCAATTAAAGAAATGTCGCTTTGTTGCAGCTGATGGACTCTCATATTCTATAATAGCAGTATTGCAGTCCAAATGTTGTATCTATTTACAGTGTTGGCCAAAAGTATTGACACCTCTGCAATTCTGTCAGATAATACTCAGTTTCTTCCTGAAAATAATTGCAATCACAAATTCTTTGGTATTATTATCTTCATTTAATTTGTCTTAAATGAAAAAACACAAAAGAGAATGAAGCAAAAAGCAAAACATTGATCATTTCACACAAAACTCCAAAAATGGGCCAGACAAAAATATTGGCACCCTCAGCCTAATACTTGGTTGCACAACCTTTAGCCAAAATAACTGCGATCAACCACTTCCGGTAACCATCAATGAGCTTCTTACAATGCTCTGCTGGAATTTTAGACCATTCTTCCTTGGCAAACTGCTCCAGGTCCCTGATATTTGAAGGGTGCCTTCTCCAAACTGCCATTTTTAGATCTTTCCACAGGTGTTCTATGGGATTCTGGTCTGGACTCATTGCTGGCCACCTAAGAAGTCTCCAGTGCTTTCTCTCAAACCATTTTCTAGTGCTTTTTGAAGTGATTTTTGGGTCATTGTCCTGCTGGAAGACCCATGACCTCTGAGGGAGACCCAGCTTTCTCACACTGGGCCCTACATTATGCTGCAAAATTTGTTGGTAGTCTTCAGACTTCATAATGCCGTGCACACGGTCAAGCAGTCCTGTGCCAGAGGCAGCAAAGCAATCCCAAAACATCAGGGAACCTCTGTCATATTTGACTGTAGGGACCGTGTTCTTTTCTTTGAATGCCTCTTTTTTTCTCCTGTAAACTCTATGTTGATGCCTTTGCCCAAAAAGAGAGAACATTCTTCCAAAACGTTATAGGCTTTCTCAGATAAGTTTTGGCAAACTCCATCCTGGCTTTCTTATGTCTCAGGGTAAGAAGTGGGGCCTTCCTTGGTCTCCTACCATACAGTCCCTTTTCATTCAGACGCCAACAGATGGTATGGGATGACACTGTCGCACCCTCGGACTGCAGGGCAGCTTGAACTTGTTTGGATGTTAGTCGAGGTTCTTTATCCACCATCCGCACAATCTTGCGTTTAAATCTCTCGTCAATTTTTCTTTTCCGTCCACATCTAGGGAGGTTAGCCACAGTGCCATGAGCTTTAAACTTCTTGATGACACTGCGCATGGTAGACACAAGAACATTCAGGTCTTTGGAGATGGACTTGTAGCCTTGAGATTGCTCATGCTTCCTAACAATTTGGTTTCTCAAGTCCTCAGACAGTTCTTTGGTCTTCTTTCTTTTCTCTATGCTCAATGTGGTACACACAAGGACACAGGACAGAGGTTGAGTCAACTTTAATCCATGTCAACTGACTGCAAGTGTGATTTAGTTATTGCCAACACCTGTTAGGTGCCACAGGTAAGTTACAGGTGCTGTTAATTACACAAATTAGAGAAGCATCACATGATTTTTCTAACAGTGCGAATACTTTTCTCCACCCCCTTTTCATGTTTGGTGTGGAATTATACCCAATTTGGCTTTAGGACAATTATTTTTGTGTTTTTTTTTCATTGAAGACAAATTACCGTATATACTCGTGTATAAGCCGACCCGTGTATAAGCCGACCCCCCTACTTTTGCCCCAAAAGTTGGCAAAAGTTATTGACTCGCGTATAAGCCTAGGGTATGAAATGCAGCAGACCCCCATCCTATTATATAGCCCCCCGTCACTGGTATATAGCACCCCTCAGTAATGGTATACAGGCCCCTCAGCAGTGGTATTAACAGGCCCTCAGCAGTGTATACGCCCCTCAGCAGGTATATGGCCCCAGTGTTGTTATAGGCCCCTCTGCAGTGTATACAGGCCCCTTTGCGGTGTATACAGGCCCCCTCTGCAGTGTATACAGGCCCTCATTGGTGTATACAGGCCCCTCTGCAGGTATACAGGCCCCTCAGTGGTGGTATATAGGCCCCTCTGCAGGTATACTGGCCCCCAGTGGTGGTATTTGGGCCCCTCTGCAGTGTATACAGGCCCTCAGTGGTGGTATGCAGACCCTTCTGCAGGTATACTGGCCCCCAGTGGTGGTATATAGGCCCCTCTGCAGTGTATACAGGCCCTCAGTGGTGGTATATAGGCCCCTCTGCAGGTATACTGGCCCCCAGTGGTGGTATATAGGCCCTCTGCAGTGTATACAGGCCCTCAGTGGTGGTATACAGGCTCCTCTGCAGGTATACTGGCCCCCAGTGGTGGTATATAGGCCCCTCTGCAGTGTATACAGGCCCTCAGTGGTGGTATACAGGCCCCTCTGCAGGTATACTGGCCCCCAGTAGTGGTATATAGGCCCCTCTGCAGTGTATACAGGCCCCTCTGCAGGTATACTGGCCCCCAGTGGTGGTATATAGGCCCCTCTGAAGTGTATACAGGCCCTCAGTGGTGGTATACAGGCCCCTCTGCAGGTATACAGGCCCCCAGTGGTGGTATATAGGCCCCTCTGCAGTGTATACAGGCCCTCAGTGGTGGTATACAGGCCCCTCTGCAGATAAAGTGTTTGTTATTTTGACAAGTGCCGCAGCCTGGGGGGGGCATACTAAGGAGGGGGCTGTGTGTTACTGCTGGGTGCCAGTGTATTGCAATATGCACGGCATCCCCCCCGCCGCTGATGGACGGGGGGATGCCGTGCATATTCATTACATTAATGAGACGGCCCCACGTGACCACCTGCGGTCACTGCGGCCCCCACCTGCCTCCTCCAGCCCCCGGTCACAGCCCGCCCCTCCCACAGTATACCGAGTGACTCGCGTATAAGCCGAGGGGGGGACTTTTCAGCCCAATTTTTGGCCTGAAAAACTCGGCTTATACGCGAGTATATACGGTAAATGAAGATAATAATACCAAAGAATTTGTGATTGCAATCATTTTCAGGAAGAAACTGAGTATTATCTGACAGAATTGCCGGGGTGTCAATACTTTTGGCCAACACTGTACATAATCAGCTAGTGACATCTGTCATTCACTTCCATCTGAATGTGCCCGAAGCCCACAATCCACTGCGCCGACCGGAAGTACGCCAGACACCATATTGGTCATATAGGATAATCACTACATACTCAGTCTTTTGAGTGTGAAAGAAGAATTTCTTATTGTTTTGACAAACACAGAGAATGACAAGGAAGACGTTTCAGCCACAATACTATAACCTTTATCACTGAGTCGCTGGAACAGGATACAGAGAAAGAAAATATCAAGAGTGCAATATGTACATATATTTACAAATATACAAGTATCAAGATCTACATCAGGGGGTATTATAATTTACTTTTGACTAGAGGTATGGCTTACGTTCTAGATTATAGAAGCTGCACTAGCACCACACAGAAACTGGTGATCCCATTTATCATCTTGCTCACCCAGGGATCTCCTTTTGCATTTAATGGATACTGGGAAGTCACATCATGCCACCATACAGAGGGGTCAGGATTAACTAACCACCTTCCTAACCTTACAGGTCACTCCCCCCTCTTCCAGCCCCAGCAGCCTGGTCTCTTCTCCCCCCACAACCCCCAGCAGCCTAGTCTCCCCCCTCTTACAGCCCCCAGCAGCCTGGTCTCCTCTACCCCACTCCCCTCCAGCTCCCAGCAGCCTGGTATCTTCTCCCCCAGCACCCGTGTCTTATTGCTGTCCGCTCCCAACGGGCTGTGTCACATGGCCCCACCACATCACCCAGGTCGTTGTGTCCGCGGCCAGCTTTATGACCTGGCTGAGGGGAAACCGGTGTGTGTGTATATGTATATGTGTAAGTCTATTATGTGACCTGCCGTGTCATGTGACTGCTCATGTCATACACATATACACACATATATACATGGGCATATATACAGTGGGGGAAATAAGTATTTGATCCCTTGCTGATTTTGTAAGTTTGCCCACAGACAAAAAAATGAACAGTCTATAATTCTAAGGGTAGATTACTTTTAACAGTGATAGAAAGACACCGCACGTAGGGAGACAACTCAAAGGAGAGAGCACACGAGGGGAGAATGCATAGGGGGAAAACAGCTCAAAGGACAGAGCGAGCAGGCAGGCGGAGAGCGCATGGAGGGGGGGAGAGAGTGCACAGGCAGGAGAGATGGCCACCATTCCAGCACCACAGAGCCTGCCCCCATCGTGACATCACCTCCCTCCCGATGCGATAGCATCAGGCCTCCATCTATTATTCAAAGTTTTCATAAATCTTAGTGTTTCCAGAGTGCTACTCTATGCTTTGGTTTACACTCTGGATAGAGCCAAGTAGAAGGAGGCATGGTTAATGCCATGGGCAATATTTTTCTGGGTGTCCAGCTTCGTCAAACACCTGTTTTTGACACTTTTTTTTACTTGAAATTCCCTCATCCTTTTGAATGAGTTAAAAAAGCTGCAAAAATTGAAAGAATTGACTAGTTGCAGATTAAGAAAAATCAATAAATACAATTCTTTGGTTGTAATCCACACAGAAAAAATGCTAAACATATGCAGCTGATTTAAGAAATCTGAAAAACAAAAAAAAAACTCCTCCAGGAGCAAAATGTGACATATAAGCAGCCCTTAGGGAAGGAGGCACGTCTTCACAGTGATCAGACTTACAACACTTTCCTTGGCTCTTAAATTCTGTTCATTTTCTCATAAGCACATAAATAATGTTCAATATAAAATGTTTGCCACAATTTTTTTTCCATACCTTACAAACCATCGGAGCTGGGATAGTCCAGTATCCTGGCACTCCCTTACTAGACGTGATGTTGATAGCACTAAAGATTAAACTAACAGGCCCCCTCTATTTTCCATTGATAGTACTAGAGGCACATGCCAGTCGGGTAGCTGCACCTCAGGTTATTTCTGAACTTCTGGCACACAAAGGACTTTACTGACATTACAATTATGAGCGGAAAATGAAAGCAGCCTGCCAGAAGAGATAACAGATCTAGCAAGGTGGGCAATAAATCCCCTGGAAATAGGGGCACAAAACGTACGTTATGATAAAACTGGCATTGTCTTTTTTTTTTGCCTGATTAGTACTGTAGACATTATGGGTATTATTTTAGATTGTTGCATCATGCTTGACCGCAGCATATTCCAAAGGGCAAAATATCTGTTTTACACATATTTGTGGTTGATCATTTTTATTTCTTTAAATATTATTAATTTACTAAAAAAAATGAAAGTTTACCGATAAAAAGAAATAAAAGTTGAAAGGCCACACAGAATGTTAAATCTCCATCTATGATATTACAAAGGCTGTTTAAAGAGGCTGTCCTCTATGTTCACATTGATGGCCTATCCTCAGAATAGGTCACCAATATGTGATCGGCTGGGGTCTGGCACCCCTACCAACCCGCTGTCTTGGGTGTGAGCTGCAGTAGGTGGACAGAAATGCTCAGTTTCGGAGCTGCCCCGTCTTCTGATGGTGGCCATCTGCCTCTTATTCAAATCAATAGCATACAGATGTGCAGTACCAGGCCGCGGCCACCATCAGATGGCAGGGCAGCTCCGAAACTGAGCATTTCCGTCCACCACTGCAGCTGACACTATAGATAGCTGATTGGCAAGGGGTGCCAGGTGTAAGACCCTGGCAGATCAGACATTGGTGTCCTATATATCCTAAGGTTGGAACATTAAAGTAGTGAACAGCCTCTTTAATACTCGAGTACAGTGCACCAGCCGTGTTGTTCTCAAACAATGAATAGAGAAAACCGTGTATGAAGGTTACAGCATGGAGACCAGTTGGAATCCAGGTCTCAGTCCCTACAATATGCAGCTAACAGATGACAAAAAATAATAGAAAAAAGGAGTAGGAAAACTAATGCCACAAACGATAAATCCTTTATTCTTGGGATAAAATCACAGTCAGGTAGACCCTGGACGCGTTTCAGGGAACAAGTCCCCTTAATCGTCAGAAATAACACAATTAAAAGGATAAATCTATAAAAAAAGAATGCGCAACTAGGGACTTATCTTAATTAAACACTGTCAGCTTGCGATGTGGAATTGCTCACCTTGTCCAGTTGTGAGACCCACAACTGGTTGAAAAGCGATAAAGCAGCTGCTGCAGGGACCGCACTCCCACAGATAACCGTGGTCACAACTTAGCTTTCCTTGGACGAAGTCCCTCTCTGTCCGCGCTTCTGCTCCAGGACCGAAGGAACCAAGACACAGAGATGTCTGGATCAACTTCTGCTTTTATTTGCTGACGCGTTTCAGAGCCACATACAGTGCTCCTTCCTCAGGGAACTTTCCTTCGGTCCTGGAGCAGCAGCACGGACAGAGAGGCACTTCGTCCAAGGAAATCTACAATTAAAAGGAAACATACTTATATACACACAAAATCAACTCCCCCCAACATGTGTGATCAATCCCCACAATAATTAGGATATTAACCCCTGTCTCGTCTACCTCACAGTGCCCATGGAAACTCGTATATATGTACATGAAAAACCTAATTTAGTTTTAATATCATGTAAGCTTTTGCTGCACTAATACAGCACCTTTTGAGAAAGCGTATATATTATAGACCATATTGAGAGAGAGAAAAAAAAAAAAAATATATATATATATATGGTTTATAATATGCCTTCTCCTAAAAGATGTACTGTCTTATTGCAACACAACCTTGCATGATACTAAAACTAAATAAGGTTTTTCATGTGCATATATTTGCGTTTCCATGGGCACTGTCTGAGAAACATCCAAAAATATTTTTTTTACGTATAACTTGAGTGACCATATAACAGAGGAGAAAGCAGAGGAGCTCTTCAGTTTTTTGATGGTTATGTAGATTGTCCTCATCTTAAGGAAGGCAGCTGTGCCATGGGATTTTGCTTTTTCCTGGGGGACCACACTTTGGGTACATGATTAATCTTAATTGGGCAACCCTCTGTCTTGTCGAGACTGACAATTTATGCCTAAAGTGATTCCAACCCTGTGCTGTGATCGAGTGTTTCTCGCCTATTACTTAAAGTAACGTCACACCTGGCGACGGGGCTGGGGATGTCAGCGGCGTCTGGCGGGTGCGCGCACGTTTTTGGCGCCCTGCCAGCGTCGCTGTCCCCCATTTTTACACGGGGCGACATCTCCAGCCCTGCGCCGGCGAGCTGTCAGGCGGCATCGCCGCCGGGGTGTCTGAAAACCCCAGCGGCAATGCAGGACAATGGGAGCCTATGGCTCCCATCGCCTGACAGGTCGCCGGCGGCCGGTTACATGGGGCGATGTATGCACATCGCCCCAGATCGGTCGCCTGGTTTCAGAGCACTGCTCTGAAACCAGGCAACCTCCCGGCGGCGCCGACATCGCCCCTTTACATGAAGCGACGTAGGGGCGATGTCGCCGCCGATAGGCCACGCCCCTACGTCGCTGATGTAATTGTAGGGGCGATGTCGCCCCGTGTGATGGGCCCTTTAGAAGGCTTGTGGGAGCTGAATGCAATCTTCCCCGAGGGGATGGGTTCTTGTACTTAGTAACCTGAACACTGTGACCATTGACAGGCTCTAGGGTTCTGTTGGGAGAGGGACAGCCCCCTCTTCTCACGCCTGGTGCCATGGAGCGGCCTGCGCTGCATTCAGCCGGTGATTACTGCACATTTTCTTTTCCCCAAATCCATGCCCCCCATCAAAAATGTGTGGCTCCCCTGCGACCAGGAGGCCACATAGGGAACTGCAGCCAGGTAGGAGGTAAGTACAGTTTGCGCAACAAACACCCTCAGACATCCCACACACAACTAGGAGGCAGCACCCAACCGGAGCCCGGACCTCTAGGCGGGCAAGGAGTGGTGGGTTTAGAGGACAGTGGGTGGGACAGCATGCAGGTCAGATGACAGAAGGTAGAAATAGAGGAGGAAGGAGCTAGTAGGCCGAGGGTGCCAAGCTGAAAAGACCAGAGTAGGCCAGAGTGGGCTGAGAAGCAAAGACAGAAGCACACGTTCTGGAGGAGTGGGGCTGATGGAAACGCAGAATCCAAAGTGCCAGTGAAGCCATGGAGAGAAAGCACAGCCATAGCCAGCACACCAGGAGTGTGAGGAAAGAGACAGATCAGCAACACTGAGTCTAAGAAACACAGCTGAATCGACCGACTACCGGCGGAGTAGTCTTCCATATTGAAACCAGAGTCACAGGGGTCAGGAGGGAGCCTTATAGTGCCTTACGGGAGATGACTATTGGAGGCTAGGCAGCGTGCAGAGAGTTAGCTCTGACAGGGACCCAAAGAGCTACCCGGTTTCCCCAGATTCTCCGACGGGAGCTCCAATTCTAGGTTGGAGTTCCCACCTAAAGGGCAAACAGCTCAGTGGCGACCACGAGGACCCACAAGGGTCCGAGCTACCGCTACACTGTCCGGAGACACACACTGAGACGGAGAGCAAAGCCTGGAAAGGACCGTAGAGAGAGTGAGGGGTCGCAGAGTAACAACCTGGCTGCAAGGAGTTTGGAGGAACACGGAGTAGAAAGTCTGTAACCCGTGTAAGAAGTGAACTGTAACCTGAATTGTTGTACTGAGAGAACTGCACAGTAAACCCGGTGGATTCTGCTTCTGACTCCCTTGTATGATTATCTGCAAACAGACTTTGATACCATTGCTCCTTGCCTGTGACTAACTTATCCCAGCAGGACAGCAGAAAGATCCCACCTGGAGAGCCACAGCCTGTCAGCTTTGTACACTGGCTGGAAGAAGGCTGCAGCAGCAGGAAAGTAAGTGAACTGCACCTATTACAACTCTCCATCATACACCTTAACTATCATTGCCCTGGGGAAACCAGCTCTACCCACAGAGAGCTATTCCATCTACAGCTGCCTAACATCATCCCCAGAGGTTCTGCAGCAGCGGTGGTCCCATTACTGACCACACACCGTGGGTGGCGTCACGACAAACATTCATCCCCTGTACATATTCCCCTTTCACTTGTGAGAACCCGGGACACGGTCCGGACCAAGACCTCCGTGACATCCCCAGCAGCAACCCGGTCCGGCACCGAGTACCCCGTCCCAGTGGGCTCCACAAATGGATTTAGACCAGACAACTACTTTACAAACAGCCTGGTACTGGGAGAAGTTCACTTCCATTTAGGAAGCCTTAAAGTGCCCTTATTAATGATAAAATTGAGGATGAAAGTTCTGGGCGTTTCAGATACAGATGATAGACCTTATATGCCCTACCTTCTGTGAGCTGCCATTCATACAGATAGTTCTGCAGCCACGATTAGTAGGGGTCACGTCTCTTAGCCCCCTGGAGCCACAGTTGTCACTACTTGTTCAGCTGTATTGATATTGTATAGAATGGAGCACGTCTAAGTGACAAATAGTGTTTCAGCCATTGTATTTTTCTGTCATCTATTTAGATATTATTTGGTTTTGTTGTTCCCAGTATAACTTAAATCATTAACCATTTCTACCACGTCGTTCTTTCTTTTGAGATCCCATCATAAAAACTGCGTTCTAATTATACGTTTGACAATAGTGATGCGTTGCTTTCTTTTTCTTTTTTGTGACATGCCCATTGGCAAGGCATTCAACAGCTGTGTGTTATTTATAATGATCTCCCATATGTTTGGTAGTCTTTCCATGCACGAACAATGTAATAATGAGAAAGGATCAAGGGCAACTGGGGAAGACCTTCTTGGTTTTAATTATTTTGCATTTGTAAACATCGGCAAAGGCAGGTGTCTGCCGTCCTGTTTTCGGCTCCATGCCATATGATTGATCATTTAGTTAGTACGTGTTGTATTGCAGGCAGTTTGCTGAACCCCACGAAGGTTTTAAAATCTTCATAGCTGCTTGAATAACAAATGGCAACTAAATCTATGTTCTTATCCAGATTTAGGAGGTTTGCAAAATATATACATATGGTTTAAAGGGATTTTCTGGCTATTTTTTCTTCCTTTATATACAGTGAGGTGCCATGTTGATAAAAGAAGCAGCTACACTTATGTCAGGGATCTGATCCAACTCCAGTGCTGCTGCTCCTCAGGTCTTCTCCAGACCAGAAGCATTGACTCCCCGACCACCTGTATCCTCACCCTACAGATGGTGAGCAGATCAGATTCATAGGTAGAGTGGAGCATCTTTTCTTTCATCACCATGGCACCTCATTGTAAATATTTTAAAACATTTGGAAAGCCCCTTTAGCTTGCTGGAATTGGGGAAAAAATAATATTCCTATGTTTATTAATCCTTATTAAAAGGATCCTGTCACCCTCAAAATGCTTCCTAAACTATTAAAACATGTCCCTGCAGCCTCCCATCAGTAATCACACACTCCTTTTTGCTAATAAATGCATCCAGTGAAAGTGAAGAAAAACGTTATATTACTCATTAGTGATGATAATGAGCAGTGGCTATATTCGCGCCATTTCCGGTATCTGGTGACGTCAGTACACCCACGCCGCATGCGCAGTGCGGGGCTTGAAGCCCGCAGAGCGGCGTGGGTGTACTGACGTCAGCCGATACCGGAAATGACGCGAATCGCGTCATTACAGCCCCATTACAGCCTCGCCAGCGCTGAGGAGTGCTGAGGAGCGCTGGGAGGCGCTGATAACATTATGCCTTGCAGATCACCATTCATCGGACAGCATTGGATTTAACAAAATCGTAATGTGAAAGTAGCCTTACTCTGGCCTAGGTGATTGCTCTACATTTATCAACATTAAACTTCATCTGACATGTGTTTGACCTTGCAGACATCTTTATCCAGGTTTTTCTGTAATATTGTTAAAGGTATAGTACATTTTTATTATCTTAAATAGTTTTGTGTACTCTCAATCTGCTCCACAAGGTCCGTAATAGAGAGATTAAGAATATTGGTTCTAGCTATTGATGAGCGAGTGTAATAGTTACTATTCGCACAGATAATACAGTATTTGTGATACTCGTTACTTGTCCAGGATCACTGGTGCTCGTGAGAGATGTGTCGATGGTTATCGATCTGACATATATTGCCAGCTCCCTTCAGTACACAAAGGGAGTCAGCACCCCAGTGAGAGCAGATTGAATGTTAGTGTCTCTCTGGGGGGCACAGCAAGGTGTTTTATGCTGTCAAAACCCAAAATAGTCCACCCTCCCATTCTGTCCTGAAACCACTCATTTTATGGCCGGGTGTGTGTGAGCGGAGCCTTTCACTAATTGATCAACATTGGATTCGGTATTTGGATGAATATGTGAGTATTAAAAACTACTCGCTACATATCTCTCGAAGCCGAGTATTTCACTATCCTCTCATCACTAGTCCTAGCACAGATCCTTATGGTCCTCACTACTGACTTTATGCCATTTAGAAAGTGTACTATTTATTATGACGGTTTTCTGTCTATTAACCGTTTTTTTACCTGTGTGTTTGTAGTCTCCCTTAGTCACTGATTCTGGAGCTTCGGTGCACAGCTGTTATGTGGTACAGTATCAAATGCTTTTGCAAAGTCCAGCTATATCACATCAGCAACAAGGCCAATATCCAGATTTGCACTTAGCTCCTTGTAGAAAGCCAGCATATTGTTTAGACATGACTTATCTTTCATGAATCCATGTTGGTTTTCCGGTTTTCGTTATTATTTTATTCTCTGCAATGTGTTTTTGCAGGTCATCTCTTATAATGTCCTCAAAAACTTTAAACACCACTGATGTCAGACTTAGCTGCCTGGATCCACCTTCTCACCTTTCTTAAAGAGGACCTGTCACTCCTCTGGTGCTATGCTAACTGAATGCGGCGTGTCTGCTGCATTCAGGGAAAGGGGTCCCCCATGTCTTTAGCCCTCCTGTAAGATGTTAAAAAGACTTGATAAAGTTTATGGATAAGGAGTCCAGAAAAACTTACTCAGTAAGGAGTCCTCACTGTTGCTGGGGTCCTCCCCACCTCCAGCCCTCTCTGCCACCTCCAGCCCTTTCTGTGCCCCCGCCAGCCCTTTCTGTGCCACCTCCAACCCTCTTTTGTTCAGCCTCCTGTATGTGTTATCGCACAGAGAGGGCTGGAGATGGGGAGGACACCATACAACAGCAATGACTCATTACTGAGTAAGTCCCTCTGCACTCCTTATTTGTACACTTTATAAAGTCTTTTTAACAGCTGACAGGAGGGCTAAAGACATGGGGGAGGCCTTCCCTGAATGCAGCAGACACGCTGCATTCAGTGCTGCATTCAGTTAGCATAGCACCAGGGGGTTGACAGGTCCTCTTTAAATATTGGTACCACGTCAGCCATCCTCCAATATTGCCCCCCAAGAGAGTCTTAGGCTGGCTTCACACTATATATTTTGTCATCCTGTTCTGTTCGTTTTTGAAAAGAACAGAACAGGATTGTTTTTGCCTCCCACATATCCTTATGGTGCCGGATTGGTCATAAATGGCCACCCGGTTTTGTGTAATCAGTCCCGGATTCGTTTCTGTCCTGTTTTTTCCCAGCCCCAAAATCGAAGTCTACACCGTTTTGACAAAACCGGACAGAAACTAATCGGGTCCGGGATACTTAACATGGAGCCGGATTCAGGAAAAAAACAAAATCGTTTCCTGGATCCGGTTTCAGTGTACAGAGCATGTTCAGAACAAGAGTGTAATCATCTGTGTAATTTTACTTAAGCAGTGTAATTATATACACTGCTAAAGTGAAATTAAGTCAAGGAATGGTTAATAATAAATTATCACCTCTCCGCCGTGTGTCCCGCGATGAATTTCCGGTGGCTTAAGGACCTGAATCAGCTGACCGGGAAGGGGCAACCCGATCAGCTGATTGGTCACATGACTGCATTAGCACAGTTTAAAGATTTAAATTGGTCACATGACTGCATTAGCGCAATCAGCTGATTGGGTTGCCCTGCCCCTTCCTGGTCAGCTGATTCAGGTCCTTAAGCCACTGGAGATGCATCGTGGGACACACAGCAGAGAGGTGAGAATTAATTTTTTATTTTTAACCATTCCTTGACTTAATTTCACTTTAGCAGCGTATGTAAAAACACTGCTAAAGTGAAAGTGGACAGCGCCGACACCACTTGCCAGTGCTTAGCAGGCTCGGCTCCCCTTTCTGTGTCCGGATTCCTCAAAATCCCGGACCCAGAAATGGCATCTGGAGTTTGCAATCTGAGCCTGTCTGTTCCTGTCCTTGGGGTCGTGCAAAAAACAGGATCCCACGGACAGGAACAAAACCGTAGTGTGAAGCCAGCCTAAGGCAGCGAGGTACACCGGTCTGACAACTACTACCGGTAAGCTCATCTCCCTCTACATATGTAAATGAATGACATCCAGCCAGGGCCTTGTCAGCATTTAATTTGCTAAAACACAGCTGTACAGTGGAACCTTGGATTACACGTACCTTGGTTTGAGAGTGTTTTGTAAGAGAAGCTAACCTTTTAAAATATTGTCACTTGGTATAAGAGCAAGATTTAGAATAAGAGCAAAATGTGAGCTCTCTGCAGTACTGTACCCCCATCCCTGCACAGGTTCAGTACAGTGCTAGTAATACTGCTTCAAGTGCATGAACATAAGCCATCAAATGCAGTCTTTTACGCACTTCTTTGTTCCAGCCTTTGCATGTTCACTGAACTCTGAACATGGAGCCTCCATACTTGATACTGTACATATGTGACGCCGCTACTAAACCAACTTTAGGTGCTGTAACTGATTCCCTTCCTGCAGATATGTATACTGTATATACCATAGAACTGCAAATAATTGCAGAACTGTAATAATTTTATATGAATACAGTAGAAACTTTTGGGAATATTTGCTTTGTTATACAAGTGATTTCCATTACAAGCATATTCTCGTAACGAATTATGCTCGTAATCCAAGGTTCCAATGTACTTTTTTGTGTTAAATTAGTTAATTTGAGTGTTGAATGTTTACTTTTCCTTTCTGAATGATACCTGTCCCAGATCAGGACTGGGCTCTCTGACACTTTCCCCGTGTCGTTTTGTTCTGTTATCCTTTCTCCTCCTCCATATCACTGACTCCATGCTCGGTGAGCTCTGAACTCCCCTCCAGGTTTGCAATGCTCCTGGGTATTGCAAATTGCACATTTAGATCTATAATCTGAGCTTCCAAATATACAACACGCTGACATCCAACCAGATATTTTCACTCTCAAACAGCTGTTCTAGGTATGAATACATCCCACAAGATACACACTAGGTAGTATTATCCATGGAGCCCATATTTAGATGAAGATGAAAAGTACTATAAAAAACTTTCCATGTTGAACTGGCCACATGACATATTGGCTGCTGCAGACCAGAATAAAATGTGTGTTTTGTTTTGGGATGTGTCTTTTTTCCCCTTTGAGTATTGTAAACTGCTTATGATTGATAAAAGTCATAAAGAGGAAGAATCACATGCCCCTAGTGAAAATGTTCTGACACACAAATGGACTTAACCAAAAATTAACTTCAGTCACCAAATACTTTGCCAATATTAATATCTATGTGACTATTATGTTGTGTGTACAGTAAAACATAAACAATTTGGTGGGTGTTGTCATATCCCCGTCCAGAGCTGATGCAGAAGATCCAAAAGTTTTGTGCAACTCCATATTGTAGACTACGTTTGTGGTTTTTCAAAGATTGTATGCCACTTTTGGGTCATAAAACCTTTCAATCTGCTCTAAGAGTGTAATAGATCCACACCCGTCTGTTTTGAAAACTAGTCCATGTCTCCAGGAACTCAGCATATCCTAGATTTATCCATTTTGCCAGGGTTCATCATGTTCAAGTCCCATGAAGGATAAGGCTCCCTTCACATAACGTTTTGTTCCTGTCCGTGGGGATCCTGTTTTTTTGCAGGACCACACGAACAGGACCGTGTAACTCCGGATGCCATTTCTGTGTCCGGATCCGTGATTTTGAGAGTTCCGAACACAGCAAGAGCTGGGAGGAGACGAGCTTGCAAAGCACAGGCAAACATGGCTGTAACTTTCACAATGTATGTACATACATTGCAAAAGGGAAAGGAAGCAATGTGTTTAAAAAAAAAAAATGCTCACCTCTCCGCCAAGTGTCCTGCAATGCGAGGCGTCCACCTCTGAAGGCTGCAGGACCTTCCTTAATCAGCTGACCGTGCGGGCTGCAACCCGATCAGCTGATGTCACATGACAGCATCAGCTGAGTGGTTTAAATCGCCCACCCGCCGATCGGTCAGCTGATTAAGGTCCTTGCAGCCATCAGACTTGGATGCCTCGCATTGCGGGAATCTCGGCGGAGGGGTGAGCATTTTTTATTTTTAACCATTGATTTGT
Organism: Allobates femoralis; assembly: GCA_033576535.1. Classification (NCBI taxonomy): domain Eukaryota; kingdom Metazoa; phylum Chordata; class Amphibia; order Anura; family Aromobatidae; genus Allobates; species Allobates femoralis. Next base: position 465,040,564 of record JARQOC010000001.1, read on the forward strand.
TTCTCTTTCACAATGTAACAGCCCCGACACCACTTGCCTGTGCTTTGCAGGTTCGGCTCCTTCCAGCTCTTTCTGTGTCCAAATCCCTCAAAATACCGGATCCCGTCACAGAAATAGCATCCGGAGTTACACATCCGGTCCTGTCCGTTCCTGTCCGTGTGGTCCTGCAAAAAAAGAGGATCCCCACGGACAGGAACAAAACGTGATGTGAAGGGGGCCTAACCTACACATCTCTGAAGCACATGCTATGGTCAGCCCACACGTGAATATCACTCCAGCTACCAACTATCCTCTGGGGTTATTGATGTTAGTTTGCTTTAAAACACTTGCTCTTTAGTGTAAGGACTCTTCACAAAGAGAAAAAACCTGAGACTCTCGGAGCGGTCAGGCTCCAGTAAATGAGGACGTGTGGAGAATATGGCTCCAGCATTTATTCTCTGCAATTATTCTGCAGTGAAGAAAACACATTGAAGCTGTGTCTTGTAACCACTACTGATAAATAGCGAATTGTTTGCACTTACTTTGCTCCAGGGTTTAGAGACCTCTACAGAAATGTGTCATCATTGTTGGAAACATAGAATGACCATTCATTTTTACAAGTGGCTGATTTTTATCTCTGAGAAATGACTTCCTTTCCAGCTTTTTTTTGTTCATTGGCTCCAAACGTTTTACAATGTTTTCTGTATCTTCTATTCAGTAAATTCGTTTAAAACAAATTTTCTGATTTTGTATCATTACTCACATATCTGATTGTAACAGACGGCACAGCTTCAGCACTGTTGGTAACCGTGTGCTGACTGCACATTCATTCAGACATGTAAGCATGGTGCGTAAATAAGAACAAGCTAGATTGATCTTTAATCGGGAAAAAAAAAACATAATGGCAGACAATTCAAACGAGCCACAGACTATATTGTGTCTGTATGCTGATGAATAAAAAACAAATATAACGAAGACAGCAAAAATAGATGCTTGATGGAAACCTAAGTGAAACTCCTCTTACCCACCCTGTAGACAGGAGTAGTTGCATCATTAATTTTCCACTTTATTTCTCCATAGCGTAAAACCAAATGGCGAGATCCGGTCTAGTTATACAGAGGTCAGGACAGACACTGAAACAACCTGTCCCACCCGTAGATTCAACCAACGGTCAATTTGCTGGCAAGTGAAGGAAAAACAAAACCAGAATTAAATGAGCTCTGTCAGTAGGAATGACTGAAGGGTTACAAAAAATTGTATTATGTATTATAAAACTAATGTAAAAATAATACAGTTATGTATTGTAAATCTGTATTATGCAATTTTCCACCATCTTGTTTTCTTTTGCAAAAACCTGCTGCCAGATTCCCCTTAAAAGTGCACCGGCAGCAGGATTTACTCCTAGAAGGTATTAGGAGTGGTTTTTCAGCCTTGTAATGGTCACTTTTTTTTTTTTTTAAGCGTTGCTGCATTATGTTTAATGCCAGTATGTGTGCACCCAGACTAATGCACCATTGCTGTCACTTATTCTAACCAGGGCCGTATTTAGAGTTCCTGCCGCCCTAGGCACTTTCGGTGGCTGCGCCCCCCCCCCCCCTTCCTCCCCTTATTTATCCGTCAGACTAAGCATATGTGCACACAGTATTGTATTTTTCAGGCAGATCCACTTGGTATTCTGCCTGAAGAAGCAACAAAAAATGCTAAAGGGAATGATCTCATGCACAGCAATGTAAAAGTGACCTGCTGTTCATATGTTCAGTCTTTTGAGGTTTTTCTTTTTAACTGTGTGTCCTATTCCAGCACTCAGGCGGTTCACAGATGTCAGAGCCTGTAGCCTTCAGACAGTAGTGAGGACCTCCATACACATGAGACTAAAGTTGGCTAAACCCGAAGATATGAACAGGTTGTGAGGACAGTCTAATGTGTATGCGGGCTCTAACTGATGATTGATTGAAGGAAATAAGGATCCAGCATGTCCGATTACAGGCTGTAGATCCTTTTATCCTTCAAGTAATAAGCTGCAGCCAGAGATGTCTAGCAGCAGCTTCCATACAGTATACAGGAACACTTGGCAGAATGAACGCTCCTGTATATGGGAGACCGGAGTAAGATCGCTGCTGACCAAGCGATCGGACACCTATCTATAGCGCTTGGGGGCTTTAATCAAGTGTTTGGCCGACATTCAGCTGTATTTTTAGTCAAGTACACTTGCCCTATAATGTTTTTAGGATCACGTCTGTTAAATTAAATATTACAACATCCACATGACTACATCGCAAGAACCACCGGCAATACAATAACACATCACTGTAACTTTATCACCAGAACCACTGTCAATACAAAAATACCTCACCAGAACCACTGTCAATATAATACTAATTCACTAAAACCACTAAATACATCACCAGAATCCCCGTCAATACAATAATACATCACTATATCCACCAATAGTACATCACCAGAACCACCAGCAATACAATCAATCATCACCAGAACAGTATGTTCCCTATATACATGTGTATGCAGATTCATTAGCATTTTGGGGGCTAAAGACTCCATTAAAATATCACCAATCATAGGATCCGTGTACCTTATTCCCATCCATCCGTGTAGCTTCTCCCCCATCCATCCGTGTAGCTTCTCCCCCACCCATCCATGTAGCTTCTCCCCCACCCATCCATGTAGCTTCTCCCCCATCCCCATCCATCCATGTACCTTCTCCCCAATCCCCCCATCAATTCATGTTACATCCATATTCTCCCCCCTTTTCATGCCGCTCCCCCATCCATCCATCTTCTCCCCCCTTTCCCATGCCGCCCCCATCCATCCAGCTTCTCCCTCCTTTTCCATGCCGCCCCCATTCATCCATTCATTCATCCATCTTCTCCCCCCGTTTCCATGCGGCTCCCCTCCCCTCTCCCGCTGCTATCTTCAGCTGTAACATCGCCTTACCTGACTCCACGCTCCTGGATCCTGGCATCGGCACCCGACATCATCTTCTTGTGGCTACATGACAGCGACCTGCAGACCTGCACCATACTATTTGGGAGGGGGGCAGCCCTCAGATCTGCTATATGGGGTGGGTGGCCCACAGACCTGCACCATGCTATATGGGGGGCGGGCGCCCCAAAGATCTGAACCATGCTACATGGGGGACGGCCAAAGACCTGCATCATGCTATATGATATAGCATGGTGCAGGTCTATGGGCCGCCCCCCCTAAGCTATATGGGGGGGTGGCCCACAGACCTGCACCATGCTATATCATATAACATGGTGCAAGTCTGTGTGCCGCTCCCATCATCACCCCTTCATGTTCCATACACAATGCTGCCAGTCTGCAGCCTTATCTGGGGGCTGGGCAGCAGATTCTGGGCTTGCCTGCCTTCAGGACCATACCAGACAGTGCACTGCAGCCTTGCACTGTCCACTACAGCATCCCTAACAGTGCCAGGCTGCCTCACTGCTGGCACTGTTTTCCTGGGCTGGCCTGTTCACACAGGACAGCACACACATCCCGGCGCCACCCGCAGCTGCCGGTAATACATACCGGCCGGCGGCTGTCGGCGATGTAGCTGCTTGGACTGGGCTGTTCTGCGTGTGCACACAGGACACACAGGCAGTACACACACCCCGGCGCCGCAGCTGCCGGTAATACTCCCATACCGGCTGGCGGCGATATAGCTGCCTGGGCTGGGCCTCTGCGGTGCCGGAGCAGGATGTCCTCACCTCACTACCCCTCAGTGCGCCAGTGTGGGGAATAAGAGACCCAGCTGCTAGCAGCCAAAGCAGAGGTGGGTGGGTGCAGGTCGGAGTGTGAGGTGGGTGGGCGGGCGCAGGCTGGAAGTTTGGGGATGAGTGGCCGGGTGCAGGGCCGGAAGTTTGAGGTGGGTGACCCAACGCCAGGAATTTAATGAAAAGAAGGAAAAAAAAATGTTGCTCAGTTGCCGCCCCCCACATCCTGGTGCCCTAGGCACGTGCCCACAAGTGCCTAATGGCAAATACGGCGCTGATTCTAACAGTGTGCACTGTCATCATGCCCACAGCTGCATGATTGACATTACAGTGTGTGTTGGGAGAACAAGTGAGAAGGAAAAGTAGTCCAACATCCCCTCCGTGCCCTCTTTGCACTCGCTGAAATCAGGACTGTGGAGTTGTAGTCTGTCGATTATGGCGGAGCTGGAGTCCATAAAAAATGGTCCAACTCCTAAAGTATATAATAAATTGGGTACAGTAGTTCAATGCAGTATGTGCTGAATGTTATAATGTTCTTGATTATTGTATCATAATGATTAAAAGCCTTATGTTCACATTGTATTACAATAAATTTATCACTAACCTGATTCATGTTTGATGGAGTCAGATTCATGGAAACTGAGGAGTCAGTGGTTTCCCTTTTGAACTTTTGGTCCCATGGGAATGGTCACCTGAGTTCAGAGTTATATCTCAACTAAGGTGAGCCAGATTATGACATCATCCCGCTCACAGCGGTAGCCAAAAATCAGTCCGTTTCCGGTCCCACTGTGATGGGACATTGCAGAGGATTGTGGATGGCTTGTGTGGGAATAATAAAGATGGCAATAAGGGATGTCTTTGTATTATTTGTCCAAATTAATTATTTCTGTGTGGCGTATTATGTAATGTTTACTTAGAGGTTCCAAATGGCTGGGTCTAACATTGGCCCGACAATATGAACCTTGAGCTTAGTGCCAGCTGGCAGTACATAGCTGGCATTAACCCCTTTATCACTCAGTTTGCCACCAGCACCAGGGCAACTGGAAGTTGGGTTCAGCTCCAGATAATGGTGCCTCTATGAATGTACAATTTTCTGCGGTGCCTTGGGGCTGCAATTTGCAGCGGGGATGGGGGGGGTGGAGTTTGGGACAGAAGCCTGGGCCTCCCTATGCTGAGGATTCCAGCTACCATATTTTTTTTTAAATTCTTTCAAGAAATAAAAATAGGCCGGGTTTTGCCACATTTTTTATTTCCAGCCATGTAAAACTAGGCAGCTGCTGGTGGGTGGCAGCCTGTACCTTCCTTCTGTATTTAGCTGGCAATCAAAAATACGACGAAGCCCCGTGTTATTTATTTTTTTTATTATGTAAAGAAATAATTGAAGATGATGTATTTTTGGTTCCCAGCCAGGTAAAACGAGGCAGCTTGGGATGGGTGGCAGCCCCATAGCTGCCTGCTGTACCTGGACTGGTGACCAAAAATATAGTGGAGCACCATGTCATAAGCGCAAAAAAATACACAACAGATACTTGGGATCATCACATGATGGGTCACCATCTGTCTGAAGTGCAATATAACCTATGCTGTAAATATGTATAAATTTATTGCATTACGTTATATTGCGATGAAATCGAGTCCAATGTAAAAAAAATTAACGTTTAGTACACATTTCATTTACAGGACAGAAAAAATGGGTAGTCCAAATTTTCATGTACGTTTCAAAAAACTTATACTTTGCCCATTCTGACATGCGTTAGTATGCGTTTGGAAGCCTATTGGATGCATTAAACACTCCGTTACATGGTGTTTGAGTTGCTTTTTAACAGCCCTGTTAAACGGATAGCACAAACTCAAGACCAACCACTTAGACAAGACTTAGAAATTGACCATAGAAACAATTTTTCTTTCATGTGTTCAATAATACATAAAAAATATTTTAAAAGAATGTTTATAAATATTTTTTTTTTTTTTTGAACGTAGGCTGGTTGCTGACCTGCTACAACCTTCTTTCTATCATGATCCAAAAATGCTTAGCTCTATTTAAGGCTTAAATATTTTTGAGCTGTTACAACTTTGGGTTTATAGAGGATTCTTCTCCTTCTATGTAGCCCTTTGTGCAGCAGCACTGCTGTGAAGGAAAGTGGCTCTGTTAATAGGTGGGCGTTCTAAAATGTTGCCTATATTTATTATTTGTTTTAGCTGCAAAGGTGACTTCTTGCTCCTGGATTTATTTTAGACCAAATTAATGGTTTAGGGAGCCAAAAAAACTGCTGGAGAAACCGACATGGGCAATTTTTCTTTGAGTATGCAGACGGCATGGGATGTTATGACTCGGTAATATAAAAAGAACAGGTACATGCTCATACTTTAGCCTTCTGTTAGAGTGCTGAAAGTGGGTGCAAAAAGATGGCTGAATTCAACATCCTGTCAAAAATGATAAACTACTCCCAGTATTCATTCAGCATAAAAAATAATCAAACCCTCACGTTGATTGAAATGCATGTTTTTTTAGACCGCTTGTTGAGCAAGTAGTTCAGAAAGTCTGGTATTAAGTGTGATCCCCCTTTTTTTCCCCTCGTCTTTCAAATGTTATATACACTACTTACCGTAACTGTTTTCCTAAATGTACTCCTGTTAATTTACCCTTTTTTTAAAATGATGTCTAGTATGGAATTTTTACTCGCCGTATGAGTGTGTGTGTCGTCTATCTTGTCTATCTATCTGTCTACTATCTATCTTCTATCTATCTATCTATCTATCTATCTATAATACACATAATTAATATGTTTGCTTGTATATATGTGTGTATATATAATATATATGTATAATCTACTTCCATAATAGCCAAGTTGCTTCAGCTTCCATCAGGTTGTTTACCTATGTCACTTCTGCCGTACTATACACCCAAGCAATGGGTATGATGGGGCTCCCTTGTGTATGGTCCTGACACACTGCCACCTGCGGCTCGCTAAAAAAAACACCCACACGCCCGCATAGCATGCCGAAAACACTGCCGCATACATAGTCACTAACACCACCCGCTGCATACAGTTATGGCCAAAAGTATTGACACCCCTGCAATTCTGTCAGATAATACTCGGTTTCTTCCTGAAAATGATTGCAATCACAAATTCTTTGGTATTATTATCTTCATTTAATTTGTCTTCAATGAAAAAAACACAAAAAGAATTGTCCTAAAGCCAAATTGGATCTAATTCCACACCAAACATAAAAAAGGGGGTGGACAAAAGTATTGGAACTATTAAAAAAAATCATGTGATGCTTCTCTAATTTGTGTAATTAACAGCACCTGTAACTTACCTGTGGCACCTAACAGGTGTTAGCAATAACTAAATCACACTTGCAGCCAGTTGACATGGATTAAAGTTGACTCAACCTCTGTCCTGTGTCCTTGTGTGTACCACATTGGCATCTGACAAAATAGACCAAAGAACTGTCTGAGGACTTGAGAAACCAGATTGTGAGGAAGCATGAGCAATCTCAAGGCTACAAGTCCATCTCCAAAGACCTGAATGTTCCTGTGTCTACCATGCGCAGTGTCATCAAGAAGTTTAAAGCCCATGGCACTGTGGCTAACCTCCCTAGATATGGACGGAAAAGAAAAATTGACGAGAGATTTCAACGCAAGATTGTGCGGATGGTGGATAAAAACCTAGACTAACATCCAAACAAATTCAAGCTGCCCTGCAGTTCGAGGGTACAACAGTGTCAATCCGTCAGCATCTGAATGAAAAGGGACTGTATGGTAGGAAACCCAGGAAGACCCTACTTCTTACCCCAGACATAAAAAAAGCCAGGCTGGAGTTTGCCAAAACTTACCTGAGAAAGCCTAAAACGTTTTGGAAGAATGTTCTCTGGTCAGATAAGACAAAAATAGAGCTTTTTGGGCAAAGGCATCAACATAGAGTTTACAGGAGAAAAAAAGAGGCATTCAAAGAAAAGAACACTGTCCCTACAGTCAAACATGGCGGTGGTTCCCTGATGTTTTGGGGTTGCTTTGCTGCCTCTGGCACTGGACTGCTTGACCGTGTGCATGGCATTATGAAGTCTGAAGACTACCAACAAATTTTGCAGCATAATGTAGGGACCAATGTGTGAAAGCTGGATCTCCCTCAGAGGTCATGGGTCTTTCAGCAGGACAATGACCCAAAACACACTTCAAAAAGCACTGGAAAATGGTTTGAGAGAAAGCACTGGAGACTTCTAAGGTGGCCAGCAATGAGTCCAGACCTGAATCCCATAGAACACCTGTGGAGAGATCTAAAAATGGCAGTTTGGAGAAGGCACCCTTCAAATATCAGGGACCTGGAGCAGTTTGCCAAAGAAGAATGGTCTAAAATTCCAGCAGAGCATTGTAAGAAACTCCTTGATGGTTACCGGAAGCGGTTGATCGCAGTTATTTTGGTTAAAGGTTGTGCAACCAAGTATTAGGTTGAGGGTGCCAATACTTTTGTCTGGCCCATTTTTGGAGTTTTGTGTGAAATGATCATTGTTTTGCTTTTTGCTTCATTCTCTTTGTGTTTTTTCATTGAAGACAAATTAAATGAAGATAATAATACCAAAGAATTTGTGATTGCAATCATTTTCAGGAAGAAACTGAGTATTATCTGACAGAATTGCAGGGGTGTCAATACTTTTGGCCACAACTGTACATTGCCGCGTGAGATCTTGACTGCACCTGTGCGAACCCGCCGCGCAGGCGCAGTAATGATCCCGCCGCCATCTTCAAGTCCCGCAAGATTAGATCTGTAAGCCTGCTCCCCATACTCTCCTCACTGCAGCTTCCTCCCATTTGCATTCCACTCTGGAATGCACAGAGGATTAACTGTTCTTTTATGCATTCCACAGTGGAAAGCACAGTACACAGGGGCAATAAGATGGCGTTCAAAATAGCAGAGAGACAGCACCAAAAAGGGCAGAGAGAGAGTACAAGGTGGAAAAGAGACCAGCACCAAAGAAGGTAGAGAGACAGCACACACGGGGATAGAGATCATAAGTGAGATCACTAAATGCAGCGATGTTTGTGGCGTTGGCGACAATGTGTGCGGTGTGCTATGCAGCGTGTGGGTGTTTCTGTAGCATGCCAATGGTGGTAGTGGGTGCCAGGGATCACTTCCGCTAGAAGACGCCATGTTTTTATACTGATTATTTGGGTGTATGGTGCGGCGGAAGTGACATAGGTAGACATCCAAACGGAAGCAGAAGTCACTTGGATGTTATGTAAGTAGATATATTAGTGCGTTGAAAAATTTTTTGCCTGGTGAACTTACATATTTATTAACTGTAAACATCTTATGACATCTTAAGGCTATGTGCATACCCTGCATTTTAGTGCATTTTTGCATGCGTTATTAATAGCAGACTTTCCCAAAACCTGCAATGGAAACTCTTACCACAAAGTCTATGGGTTTTCTGAAGAGCTGTGCCCACCTTTAGGAGTTTTCACTTGCAGATTTGCCTGCAGAAAAAAGCAGCATCATGTTCATTCTTTGTGCATTTTTCCCTGTGGTTTCCGCATGGACGATGATGGGGAAAACGCAAAGGACAAAACACGCCAAGAAATGCATCAAAAAGCAAAAAAAACTACGGATTGACTGCTGTGGTTTTTCTGCCAGGAGATGCGTTTTTGTGTGCAAAATGCTGCAGAAATGTTTTGCTAGGTGGGCACATAGCCAAAGACATCTTATACCATGCTTTCAAGAATGGCTTTCTTCTTGCCACATTCCATAAAGGCCATATTTGTTGAGTGGGTGATGAATTATTGTCCTGTGGAAAGATTCTCCCACCTGAGCTGTGGATCTCTGCAACTCCTCCACATTGACCATGGGTCTCTTGGTTGTTTTTTTAATTAGTGCTCTCCTTGCTTGGGATGTCAGTTTCGATGGACATCAATGTCTTGTTGGTTTTCAGTTGTGCTATACTCCTACTATTTTTGGACGATGGATTGAACAGTACTCCGTAAGAGCTTAAGTTATTTTTTTGTGTAAGCTAACCCTTCTATAGAAGAAATTAGTGCTCTGCTCGCCTTTGCCTACAACGTCAAAACACTTTATTCCAAATAATTAAAACTACAGCGTGGTAGAACATGGTATACTAGGAAGACATACCTGCTCTGTGTGAAATGACTGTTGTCAATATCTAGAAGTATGCCATTCCCTACCACACTTTAATATTTTTATCTACCGAGTTTTTCAGCCCACAAATTGGGCTGAAAAGTCCCCCCCCGGCTTATACACGGATCAATACGGTAGGGGCTGAAAATAAGACAGGGTGGGGGGGGGGGCACTGCACAATATAGGTCCGGCCTGGCGGGGGGGGGGGGGGGGCGCTGCGCAATATATACTACCTTGTCCGGTGGTGTCCCGGCTCCTCTCCTGGTCTGCGGTGCGGTGTCCGGTCCAGTTGCATGCTGATCGGTGCGGTGCCAGTCGACTTGATGACGTTGGGCCAATCGGAGGCCCCAACGTCATCTGGCCGCGTCTGGCGGTGATTGACGGCACGGGTCCTGTGCTCTCATTGGTGCAGGGCCTGACCTGGGCAGAGATTACAGGAGGAAGCAGGAAGTCGACGGCACCGCACCGATCAGTATGCAACTGGACCGGGACACCGCACCGCAGACCAGGAGAGGAACGGGGACACCACCGGACGGCCGGAGGAGCGGGGCATGACAGCGGGACAGCACCGGACAAGGTAAGAAGCGGTGCATATGTGTGTATGTGTGGTGTATATGTGTGTGTGTATGTATCTGTATGTATGTGTATATGTGTGTGTGTATGTATGTATGTATGGATGTGTGTGGATGTGTGTGGATGTGGCTGGGGCTGCTGTATATACCACTGGGAGGCTGCTGTATATTCCACTGGGAGGCTGCTGTATATACCTCTGGGAGGCTGCTGTATATACCACTGGGAGGCTGCTGTATATACCACTAGGAGGCTGCTGTATACTACCACTGGGGAGGCTGCTGTATACTACCACTGGGGAGGCCTGTATACCACACTGCTGGGGGCTGTATACCTGTGCTGGGGTCCACCCTCGGCTTATACACGAGTCAATAGGTTTTCCCAGGTTTTGGGGGCAAAAGTAGGGTGGTCGGCTTATACACAGGTCAGCTTATACACGAGTATTTTGAATAAAAGTCTATTAATTATTTTTGCATGTGTGAGTGCCACAATTTCTCTTCCTTAAAGGGAATCCATCACCAGGTTTTTGCCATCCCATCTGAGAGCAGCATAATGTAGAGACAAAGACCTGATTCCAGGGATGTGTCACTTACTGAGCTTATTGTTGTTATTTTTGATAAAATTACTGCTTTCTCTGCTATAGATTCAGCAGTTGTTTGAATGTGGAGCTCTATAGCCCCGCCCACACCAGTCATTGGCTTTTTTCTGTGTATATTGTAATCAGTGGAGGGGGAGGGGTTATACAGACATCATGAATATGCTGGACTACCTGGAAACAAGACAAGCATGTAGTCCTCTAATGATACTCTCCAGGTGAGTAAACAGTGATCTTATCAAAACTACACTGAGCAGCATAGTAAGGATAATCGCTGAAATCAGGATCTCTAGCCATACATTATGCTACTCTCAGGTTAGGTAGCAATAACATAGTGACAGATTCCCTTTAACAATATTGCTTAATTTTTTTTACATTATATTTGCTGTGCGCCCTCCAAGTAGAGGGAAGCATTGTATATGTGGAGTGCTGATATTTTCACATAATAATAGACTAACCCTGTTTTACTTGTCTCCACTACTTTATCCTTCACCTGCCTGGTGTTTACTTGGTTTTCATGATGCTGTTTGATCCCTAATGTTCTCCAACAAATCTCTGAGACCTTCACAGAACAGCTGTGGTTACACCGAGAGTAAATTACACACAGGTTAACTCAATTTACTACTTACGTGATTTCTGTCAGTAACATGAGGTGATCGATCCACAATAAGCTGCATAATATAATTGATTAACTCAATAAATACATTACATTTTTTTACTGATCTCATTTTTGCTATATTCACAATTCCAAAGGCTTCAGAGCAGAAATCTCTCAGAATTCTTTATTACTCAGTCTGGGTTCTTTACATTGTGTGCTCTGTACAGATATTGGATACAGACACACATTTCCTAACGCGTTCCTCTAGATCAAGGCTCTCCAAACTGCATTAGCACTAGGTCTAACAAACTGCTATGAAGAGCAGATCTCCAGATGGTGATCTTGTGATTAGCCCCAACATAGTAGATAGAGCAGATCTGAATGGGGTAAAGTAGGAGCCACTGGATCTTGGTATACTGCCTCAGTGTGATTTCTGTGGAAAAGCTTTGGCTGTCAGTATACTGATAATCAAAAGAGATGATGGGAGTGCAGGTGTATCACGGTCCGCGCTGCTCCAATATAAAAAAAACTCACCAAAGAGTCAGATAATCATCAGTCAGATTTCCATCCTTTTATTACTCCTTCCAACGCGTTTCGGCGCCCCACCTGGCGCCTTCCTCAGGGATATCCCTGAGGAAGGCGCCAGGTGGGGCGCCGAAACGTATTGGAAGGAGTAATAAAAGGATGGAAATCTGACTGATGATTATCTGACTGTTTGGTGAGTTTTTTTTATATGGAGCAGCGCGGACCGTGATACACCTGCACTCCCATCATCTCTTTGGATACTACCACTGGTTAGTGGTCGGTGGAGGTCCTGCAGCAGCTCAGATCATCTTCTTAACGCTTTCAAACCAGTTGTGGGGATCACAACTGAATCAGGTGAGTGGCTCCTCAGCACCACTCTATTGCTTTTTAGTGTCACTAGTGATAGGGCACTATTGCGCCTCTTGTCCCCCACCCTCTTATTTTTGCAGTATACTGATAATGGGGGCTTTGGGAAACATGACTGTAAAGGGTGCGGGTGCTGGAGGTGGCTCGCGACCCTCTGTCAGAGCTGGAAGTGTCTCTCAAGGTTGGGCTCCTCTGTTCTATATAGTAAAACAATTAGTGACAACCTGTTGGCCAATTCATCCTGGTAGGACCAGAGGAGCGTGAATCTAAATCTAGCTCCGGCATCCTGCTTACTCCTGTACAGTGCTTTTAAGAAAATCATCATTGAAAGCAGGTCTTGAAACAAGATGAGAGGGTAGGTCCTGAACAGATACTCGCCACCAACTCAGCTAGACTGTATAGGGAGACACTTGTCAGGCTGATTTCACATTGCGTTTTTTTGCCATCCGTGGCTGTCCATTGTAGAACTGACAGCCACGGATCCGATTTGGCCCCCATCATGGACAAAACTGAATTCATAGTCTTCCCCCAAGAAATTCCACCCCACCTCCCAACCTATCCATCTGTATCAACGACTGGCCCTCTCCCCAGTCCCCCAAGCCAAGTGCCTCGGGGTAATCCTTGACTCCTCACTATCTTTCAAGCCCCACATCGAGGCCCTCACCACATCCCTCCGACTCCAGCTGAAGAACATCTCACGGATCCACTCCTTCCTCACCCACGACACCGCTAAAACACTCATTCATGCTGTTATCTCCCGCCTTGACTACTGCAACCTCCTTCTCAATGGCCTTCCGGCTAACTCCCTCACACCTCTCCAGTCTATCCTCAATTCCGCTGCCCGACTAATCTACCTGTCCTCCCGCTACTCCCCTGTCTCCCCCTCTGCCAAGCCCTTCACTGGCTCCCCGCCTCCAAGAGATCCCAATTCAAAACACTAACCATGGCGTACAAAGCCATACACAACCTGGCCCCACCATACATCTCCGACCTGGTCTCCCGATACCTACCCTCACGCAACCTCCGATCCTCCCAAGAACTCCTCCTCTGCTCCCCCCTCATCACCTCTTCGCACAACCGAGTCCAGGACTTCTCCCGGGCATCTGTCTTACTCTGGAACTCCCTGCCTGAACACGTCAGACACTCTCCTACCCTGAGAAGCTTCAAGTGTCACCTGAAGACTCACCTATTCCGTCAAGCCTACAACCTGCCATGAGACCCAGGCAACCGCCCCATACCCAACATTCCCCCATCCTACTGTATCCCAACCCGCCCCTCGTAGACTGTGAGCCCTCGTGGACAGGGTCCCTGCCCCTCCTGTACCTGTACGTCCTGATCGCCTAGATTTAGTGTACTTGTTCTTGTCTCCCTTATCCTCATGTAAAGCGCCATGGAACCTAATGGCACTATATAAATAAATAATAATAATAATAATGTATCCCTATGAGCACGGATTGGTTCTCTATTGCCGTCCGATTTGTCACTGATCCAAGTCTGTCCGATTTTTTGCTGTAACCAGAATCTGAGACATTCATGTTACATTCATGTGACCGATAAGCTGATCGAGTAGCCCCGCCCCACCATTTTCTTAAGCCCTCGGAACTTGATGGCGCGCATCGTGGGACACGCCGGAGAGGTGAGGAGATTTTTTTTTTATTTTTTTTTAAACACTTGCTTTTGTTAATTTCACTTCCGCAATGTATGTATATACATAGTGAAAGTGCCCCGCTTGCATCTCCCAGCTTTTTCTGTGTCCGGAGCCATGAGAATCACGGACCCGGACACAGAAATGGAATCCGGGCAATATCCGATCTTCGATCTGGTCTTGTCCTGTCCGTCGGGTCTTGCAAAAAAAAAAAAAAAAAAGTTAATAGGATCCCCACAGACAGGAGAAAAACGCAATGTTAAACCAGCCTCATTTTATTCCAAGTAGCATGTCTCTTCTGGCTTCACCCTATCTCCGATCTGCGGAGGTGCCGTGTGTCACCCCCTTACCGATCAGCTGTTGATGACCTACACTATTAATTAGCCGGCAATAGAGAAGTCACTGATAAGCACTTTAATGTTTGGGTGTTGAGCAGGTTGCACAGTATGTGCTAATAATGACAATGCCCCTGGCACTTTGAGAAGAATCATAACTAAAGAACTTTTCGGGACATTTTGTGATGGAGGAAGGTTCTTACAGTCTAGCCTCTCCTCTCCACCAGTGCTTTTAATTTGCATGTCTCTACATTTTGTATGACTGAACTAATGAATACCATGAAATAAATTTATTAGAATAACCTGCATTGGAGCCAAATATATGAAAATATAACAGAAAGCTGAAATAGTGAAGCTGGTGAAGCTGTGTTTGCAGAATAAGGCTTTTTCCATTCCATGCACAGACTGCCGGTGTTTCGTATTTTGTTATTACTGCAATAAATCAGTTTCTTGGTTGAGTTACTGCATGACATCTATGGGACCTAATGACACTCCGTATATTACACAATAAAGCTGGGAACTGTTGGGACGATAAACTATTCATCGGCCCATAAATAACTCTAAATGAATTATGAACGCCTCTTGAGAAGGCAGGTTTTATTTTCCACGTGGACATTATTAATGACAATCCAAGCTTTTCCTCTGTTGTCAATGGAATATCTAAATGGAAAAGTAAACTTATCCACTGTTCTTTTAGTCACCTTTTTAGTCGTTGCTGTAAAATTGATGCTATTTACTGTCAAAACAAGCTGTGCGTGCTCGTCCCAGCTGCTGGCGCTTCATCAGATCTTATTAATTAGAAGAATATTCCGTTTAGACCCCACAAGTGGAAAAATGGCATGAATGTTCTGCCTGTGTCATCAAGAAAGAGAAGACATTAAAACTGACAAGACATATTTATGTGACCTTTTAAAATCTGGTCTAAAACTATTTTTATCTTTTTCCGTTAGTATTAAAGAAGTCTAATCATTCGAAGATCATTTTAGGTCTATCAGACTTATGAAGACAACTACTGATATAATCTAATTTGCTTAATACGCAATAAAGCTGTAGAGTACATGTCACATTGAATGGGAAGGCTTGTATGGGACTTATGCATAACTGATTCTCATTGGTGCGAGAAAGGAATCTGGGCAGTAATTGCTTCTAGAGAAAATCTAGAAAGCCAGCTGTCTATTGCATTAAAGGGTTTGCATCCTTAAGAAAAGTGGTCCCAGGCCAACGAATACTAATAAAAAAACCTAAATGTAGATGGTAATTTCCCACCCTGCGGACAGCAATGGCTCCTTGTAGCGCACCTCTCGGCTGAGGCCAATCACTGAGTGCAGAAGCTCTGCCGCTGTAGACTGAACGTGAGATCACTGATTGGCTGAAGCTGTGGTGTGTGCTGTCGGTGTAATGTCACCGCTGCAAGCAAAAAACAGACTGGGGCTGTGGTGGAGAATAGTCACTAGGCCAAGGAAAGGTGAATATTATCTGTATTTGCAGTTTGTTATTTTTAATTAATTTGAGGGTTTTTTTTCTTTTATGTTGGGTTTTGTTTGAACTAGTCTTCATTGAATCCAGTCTTTTTGGAGAGCACCTTCACAATATAGTGGGAAAACATTCGTTATTGCATTTGCACAGTTTCCTGGTCATAAATGCATTTTCAAAATTAATCCCTTTTTTTCCACTGTTCAGTACTTCATTATAGGGGTTGTGCGGGCTTTTTATATAATCTCTATACATAGCTAAAGGGTGCAAAATGCTGACAGTTTGTAATTTACACCATGTCGGCATTTTGCAGGGTTACGTAGATACCACCTTTCTGCACATGTGGAGGACACCGACCAGAGGTGTTTGTTTTGCAGTTTTGATGAAAACCTCACAACTGGTTGCTTACACCCAGACTCCTACAAGTATCCCCCTCCCCAGTCTCCAGCATGCCAAGCCACCCCAGACTCCTACAAGCTCTCTCCAGTCCAAAGCATGCTGGCTCCCTCCCCCCCCCCCCCCCCCTTCCCAGTCTTCAGCATGCCCGGCCACTCTAGACTCCATTCCCTCTATTAAACTCTGATAGAGCCGCATTGCACTGAGCAGTCATCTCCTTCTCTGAAACACTGTGCCAAATCAGCAGCTCAAAGAGAAGATGACCGCTGTCAGTGCTGCGGTGTGTCTGCTCTCACCTTCATCTGTGCCCTCGCTGATGAGATCTGAAGCGCACTGATGCAAACTTAACAGCTGCTTGCTTTTGGCAGTGAGCAGTTCATTATGTCTCACAAAGGGGACAGGGCGGCTGTGAGGTTAGTAATGGCGCGCTTTAGATCACATCAGGGCGGGCACAGGGGAAGGTGAGGTATACACACCGCAGCACTGAGAGTGGTCATCTCCTCTGAGCTGCGGATTCGGCACAGTGCAATGCAGCTCTATCAGAGTTTACATGAGGAAATGGAGTTTGGAGTGGCCGGCATGCTGGAGACTGGTAGGTAGGGCCAGCTTGGGACTGGGAAGGGCTTCTTGGTGTATAGGGGCATAGTTGTAGGTGTGATATCTAGGTAACCCTGCAAAATGCGGACAATGTGTAAATTACAAACTGTCTGCATTTTGCAACCTAGATATACACAAAGATTTTTATAAAAATCCCGGACAACCCCTTTTAATATGGTTTGAAGAGCTAATAAAGAATGAGAAAAGGAGGTGGCATCAAGTACATCTTTTATTTGTTGATGCATTTCTATTAAAGTCATATGTCCTAGACCTGAAAATAAAAGCATAGAACAAATACTTGTGTTGTAATCTGCATAAATCATAGCAATTTTTTCGAATTCAGAAATTCTCTGTTAAAATGCCACATCTGACACATTGATCTCCTTACCAGGTCATTATATCACAATGAATACTAGGAAAAACAGCCCCCCAAAAAAATCACCATTTCACAGCACTTGATTTTTTTTCTCTTTTCTTTTTCGTGTGCATTACTATAGTAAAATAAATAGTAACCAAATATCCATAAGGTCATAGCAAAAGAACAACAATCCACCCTAAAACATCAATAACTCATATAATGTATAGAAAATTAAGAGGACCGGGTAGTTGAAAAGATGAACATACAATTTTATTGATTACATAGACGAACATAAAGCAATATACCGTAAAATAGTAGAGGACGGTACAGACAGACAGATTGCCAAATCATATATAGGGTATGTTAACACCATTTACACACAATTGCTGACTGTACATTAACATGCTAAAATTCACTGTGGGAGCATAAAAGCTTCTCTACTGAACATGAACAGCAAAATAAAGAGAAAAGTCAGCAATAAAGTGCATTAGTGCTTACATAGTCATATTGCACAACCTATATAATGGTAGCACAAAGTGCAAACAGTATTAGTATCAGGTCATATTACACATAACCATAATAAAGTACAAAATGCAGGCAGACGGTATCAGACCAAAGACCCCAGATCCGGAACCCCCAACGTACATTTCACAAAAGACTCGTTTGCCACATAGAGAGTGGGGGTTCGTCAAAAACGTCAGCATCAGGGGAAGTTTTTTAGAATTTTTGCTAGTTTTTTATATGTCTGGTCTAGTCGGACTTTTTATTATATTTTTATGATGCTGTACAGTTGTTCATGTGATTAATGTTGTTTTTTAATGAAAAATGCGCCAAAACTACTAATCCTTCCCCTGATGCTGATGTTTTTGACGTCATCACGGGTGGGAACTCCCATTAATCATCTGTTTGGGGTTTGCTATATATATGGGGTTTTTTTGGGGTGAGGTTATCCCTGAGGAAGGTGCCAGGAAGGCACCGAAACGCGTAGGATGTAATAAAGGCTTTTGGATATACTTCATCTACTCGTGCATTTTCCTTGGAACAAGTGGATTTGGCAGCGCGGACCATAGGACACCGTTTTTTCCCGTATTACCATCTCTATCTATGTAGCAAACGAGTCTTTTGTGAAATGTACGTTGGGGATTGCGGATCTGGGGTCTTTGGTCTGATACCGTCTGCCTGCATTTTCATGAGGTTCAACAGGCACTTTGAAATCAGTATGGAGTCCCATTGGTCAAACTTGGCCCAAACTTGTACAACCCTGTTAAATTAGAGATTTCAGGAAGTCTGAGCAGCATTTTTTGGATACCTTTTACATTTCATTTCAATAATTTCACATTTTTTAAAAGTCCATTGTAGGTTATTTTTTAATTAGCAGCAAATCATGGGAATTAAACTTGGTCTTTAATATATTATTAAAGTACACTTTCGATCTCTTGGTCATTAACAACATATTATAGAACAATTTTGACAAAACAATACCCCCATAGAAGTTCAGGTGAGAGATAGATATAAGGTGAGAGATGTTAAAATAAATATATCTATCCAACAATGTCCACTTTTTCGATAGATGTTGGAACAGTCTCACCCTTTAGATATGGGTAGTCATCAGAATCGGCCCCTCAGGCAGTTGGCTGGTGTCTCTTCAGATCCCAGCACTACTAAATGTAAGATCTAAAATTAAAATACCTCTCATCTTTTAGCACCTCCTGTCCTCATCACATCTTATCACAGCCATGAGTGCTGAAATTTTCCAGCCTCTTTACATTAGAACTTCCAGCCCTGATGAGGTCCAGCATGGTTCTACATATGAGCGTGTAAGGTCGCAGCATACATGTGCTTAAAGAGGTGGTTTACTCAAAGCCTTGTGGCCACATCAATTTAAAGCTGTGAAATAAGTCTTCTGCCAAATACTCTCCGTTGTCAGTTGGATCTCTGAGTAGATATCACTGTCCGCTGATCCCTTTTGCAGTAACTTCTAATGACCGGTGATGTCACATCAGCTTCTGCAATTAGAAGTTGACCTAGCATTACAGTGTCCCTGAATGATTTGGTTGTGGGCAGAGTTTGCTTGCACCCCAGTGCTGAGTATTGTGGCGCTCTCTCCTTCGCTACTTTCATTAAGAGAGCGACTTGGTGCTGAGTTGTGACGTTCGGTGAAACTCTGCCGACAGCCCAGTCATTCAGGGAGAATGGGTCCCACTTCAATGATGCCAGGTCAGCTTCTAATTCTGTTAGTTGACGTGACCTCACCAGACTTCAGAGGTCACTGCAGCTGAGGGTCGCGTGATGGGGATGAGCGGACAGCGATAATGCCGCTCACAGGCACAATTGGCCATGGGAGATATTTGCCAAAAGACTTAGTTCAGAGCTGTAAATCCATGTGGCGACTATACATTGTAGTGAACCACCTCTAACTGCCAAGGGTATGGTCAGAACTGGAGATCTCAGCGTAGGGTGAAGTTATGGGATTTTAGTGCTTGTGGCAGAGATAAGATGCTCGGAGGATGCTGAGGGGCAGAGGGGCTGTAGAGGTAAGCAGTAAGGGTTATATGAGCGTATTTTATTTTTAACACTTTAATGGTTATTTTTGGTTCAGTTGACCGCCATTTTGCTAAACTTGGTAAATGTGGATTTTTACAACATTTGAGTAGAATTCAATTCCACACAAATTATCTTTAGTTGCTTATTAATTATGCACCTAAAAACATTGTGCATTGTATCTGGAACAGCATTCCTATTATTTATGTCAAGATATTACATCTTTATTAGCAGCACGTCCTAATTAAGAGCAAATAATCCTCTGTTTATGTTGTGTCTTGGGTTTTATTTGCTTGCCTGTGTGGCACAGACATTGCTGTGTGTGCAGCTTGTGAAATATATAAATGTCCAAGGTGTTAGAGTCAACTGTCCATCTTGGCTTCGTGTCAGCAGCCATGAAGTATCGGTGTATCCTGAGCAGAACACGCCGTCTAGCACGATGCTAACAGATCCCAGTGCCAAGTTAGTCAATAACCTAACATTTCTCCCTCAAATAGAAACCGTCCAACCAAAATCTGGAGAGGGTGAATTAATAAATCAGGGAACGGTTAAAATTAAATACACATGGCCATAAACTATTTTCTCACATCCAGCCATCTGAACAGACTGTTTTGTATTGCTGTTTTTCTATTCCGGTAGTGTGGTAGCAGAGGAAGCAGATCCTTTTTAATGTGTTTATGGAATTCTAGGTTAATATGTATACATTATTCTATATTGGAAAATAAGCGGAGGAAAAGTTCTGCTCACGTTTCTTCTTGAGGCTTGGTTCCACTAGGTCAGATGGCAAGAACAGTTACTTTTTGTCAAAACGATGGCCAGCATGGTGGACCAAGAGTCAATGGTGGCCGTCATAAATATAAAAAATAAAAAAAGCTATGTTAGGACCCTTTCACATCAGCGGTTTTCATTGATTGCGGCAGATTTACCGCATCTGCCGCTTAACGCTCGCACTTGCAGCAAGCCCTATACATTGTCTATGCGGCTTTTGGCAAGTGCGGTATTGCCATGATCCGGCAGTTGCGGCCGTGCAAAAAAAACCCCACTGCTGACCTTTTTTTTTTCGCAGTTGCAAGTGCCGGATCGTGCCAATACCGCACTTGCCGCAAGCCCCATAGACAATGCATGGGGCTTGCCGCAAGTGCGACAGATAGGAGGCAGATGCGGTAAATCTGCCGCAATCAGCGAAAAATGCTGATTTGAAAGGGGGCCTTACAGATATGAAGAAGCATCAAGGACAATTTTTTTTTTTTTTCTTACAATATTTTGATTAACATTTTAATATGGTATGTGGGAGTACAAAAGAGAAGTGTCATTATATATCATGGATACAACAATGAATGTCAAGAATCATAGATCAGGTTTCAAGTTTCTCACTGAGTTTTTGCCGCTCATCATTCCTACATTCTGCTACATACATGTTCTTTTTTGTAATTATGATCCCCGTCTACACATTTTTGTATATGAGCTTTGCTTGGCGACATAGGTACATCACATTGGCCTTAAAGGGAATTTGTCGCCAGGTTTTTGCCATCCCATCTGAGAGCAGAATAATTTTGAGATAGAGACCCTGATTCCAGCGATGTGTCACTTACTTAGCTAGATGCTGTCATTTTGATAAAATTACTGTGTTCTCTGCTGCAAATTGAACAGTTCATAAATATACTGGACTACCTGGCAACAGGCCAAGTAGGCCTCTAATTATAATCTCCAGCTGATTAAACAATGATTTTATGAAAACTACACTGAGTAGCCCAGTAAGTGATACATCGCTGGAAACAGGATCCTTAGCCCTACAATATGTTACCAGGTTTTGCCACCTATTCAGAAAGTAACGGATTCCCTTTAATGAGAGGTCATGTTGGAATGTGAGGGACTGAAGTAAGATTTGTGGCATAGAGGAACACCACTGCTAGTCATGAATTTGAGTGGGGTCTCTATCAACAGCCCCGCTTACTATTTGCACTTTGTCAAATTGCACAAACGTTTTGTGACTTTTCAAAGCTTTTTCCTGGGGTAAAATCTTTGTTGAATTGGGTTCAAAGTTGGTAAGAGATTATTAGGAGTTAATGCATATCTTTTGTTTTAAAGGGAACCAACCACCCCAATGACCCCCCCGGACTATTAATATCAGTCCCTACACACAGCACATACATGTGCTGCAATGATTTTTGCTAAAAAAACTGTTTTTTAAAACTAAAGATAATGATTTTTAAAGTTTAAACCGAATGGACGGATGGGCGGTACTTATCTGTGGTAAAAGCCGAGATATGATGCCAATCATCCTCCCGTCTCCCCTCGCAGCAGTTATGGACAGCCCTTTGTGCAGCGTCACTGCCTGGTGCACGGGCTCGCATGCCCGTGCACACGTCATCATCTACAGCCGGGAAGCGAGCGCGCGCTCTGACTTCCTGCGCTCGGCTATGGAAGACAGAGCGCGCGCTCGCTTCCCGGCTGTAGATGATGACGTGTGCACGGGCATGCGAGCCCGTGCACCAGGCAGTGACGCTGCACAAAGGGCTGTCCATAACTGCTGCGAGGGGAGTCGGGAGGATGATTGGCATCATATCTCGGCTTTTACCACAGATAAGTACCGCCCATCCGTCCATTCGGTTTAAACTTTAAAAATCATTATCTTTAGTTTTAAAAAACAGTTTTTTTTAGCAAAAATCATTGCAGCACATGTATGTGCTGTGTGTAGGGACTGATATTAATAGTCCGGGGGGGTCATTGGGGGTGGTTGGTTCCCTTTAAATATGTTTAGTATATTACGTGTAAGTTTTTTTGTAATGTTTACCATAGGTCCCTATCTCTCCTTATGTGCTGGTTGATCTCGTTATGGAGAAATAATATTGCTCAAGGCTATGTGCACACGTGGCGTAATTGCCGCTTTTTTTTTACATGGGTGTTTTTCCCGCATTTTGCGGCCGTGCTATTCATCGTCGGTAAAATAAAACGCAGTGCATTCACACACCGCTTTTTTTATGGCCACATTTTTCCCCCAAGAGCGCAGGGGGTAGTGATGTCACACAGGGGCAGGAATAATGCTGTTCCTGTGTGACATGTATGTGTACTTTTACTTTCGCAGTGTATCTACATACACTGTGAAAGCAAACTAAAAGCAATGGGTATTAAAGATTTAAAAAAAATACTCACCTCTCCGCTGAGTGTCCCAGGATGCAAAGCGTCCACGTCCGCTGCAGGACATGAATCAGCTGACTGGTGGCAACCGATCAGCTGATGTGTCACCTGACAGCATCAGCTGATCAGTTTAAACCACGCGGCAAAACCGATCGATTTTGGTGGATGGTTGAAACCGATCAGCTGATGATGTCACGACACGATCAGCTGATGATGTCACGACACGATCAGCTGATGATGTCACGACACGATCAGCTGATGTCACGTGACACACCAGCTGTTCGCTACCACCCAATCGGATGATTAAGGTCCTTGCAGCGATCAGACGTCTTCCCCTCGGGTCCCAGGACAGCCGCCGGAGAGGTAAGTATTTTATTTTATTTTTTAAATAGTACCTTTTGTTCACTTTTATTTTGCTTTCACAGTGTATGTAGATAAACCCTGGCATGTCACATGGGGGGAGGAACACAGGATTCTTCCACCCCCTGTGTGACACCACTTCCCCCAGTGCCCGCGCTTATAGGCATTGTCTGAACGACAGTGCGTATTTCGTCTCCTTATAATGGGTCCTATAGGAGAAAGCGCGCATATTTGCACAAAGAATTGACAAATTCATTCTTTTTACACACTCGCTTTCTCCCATAAAAGCGCTGACGAAAAAAGCGCAGCGTCTGAACAGCAAAAGTGAATTTCCATTCACATTGCTGGCAGACCCAGGTGCACTTTTGCGGGAAAAGCGTGTGTAAAAAGGCGCGAAAATCACGCTGTCCCTAAGGCCATCCAAAAATCTTTGGATGTCCTTAAGGAGCTTGTATTTGGACAAGGCAGTATACATTGCTGAGCCTCGCCATGACCCATGGATGTCTTATAAACAGTGGAGATATGAAGAGGCCATATTGTGTGCATAACTCGGGCTGTAGTACGGAGTAGTCCCCCGGTGTTTACCTTTAGGTGAATATCTCCAGCAGGCCAATTTGGCCATCCATCTGTGTGCTTTATGGAAAGAGGTGCCAAAGGTTTTAATATAGTAAATGTCTAGCCTCCAAGATGAATTTTTGCTCATGTAAACGCGCTAGAAAAACACGAGCCATCCATTACTGAAAGCCCCTTTTACAGTGTCTTGGCAGTGTGAAGACTGAGGGCCAGTGTGATGTGCGATAATCCTGTTTTTTGTTTTCTGGAGCCTTCCTCTGGTGAACAGTGCGTCCATTTATGAGCTCTAAGTCCACCTGTTGTAACTGGGCTGCTGTTATTTTGCTTTTTTTCTTTATTTTGTTTTATTAGGAAATCCGAGGCCTCTTGTAGTCTGAGATCGCATCTTTTTAAAAGAAGTCTTTCAATTACTGAAACAGCAGTCTATTTAATCTTTAAGTTACTAAACCGGTCAGAGCAGTTCACCCATTTTCATCCCAGAGAAGAAGGGACATGGGGATTAGCCTATTCAACCCAATGCCATTATTACATTACTGAAATGACAATTTGATACCGTACTTGTTACTTATCTAAATCTATTGTAAATAAAGGTATGAAATGTATGTGCAGTGGTAACTGCTGATTACTGCCAGCTATTCGGTTATCTCTTCAGTAGACTCCATGAGTGTTTAATCATTTGTAGCTAAATTGAAGATCCACTTAGAATTCACTATATAATTACCAAACTCTGGCTTTTTACAATCTTCAGCATTGAAATTGCACATCAAGAAGGTAAAGTTATGTAATTCTGAAAATCACAGTATCAATAAATATGCTAATGATATGCAAATGAGGAGATAAAAGAAACAACATTTTCAAAACATGAGCGCCATTTGCAAAAATACACTTGAACTCCTCGACGGTTAAGGAATGTTCTGTCACAATGAATACACTTGGGCAAGATCCGCCGTCGGCAACTGTCTTGGTAAATGCCAACCAATGACACCCCAGAAGTGCTCGATGGGAGATGCTATGGCCATAGTAGGACATTTGGGCCATGCAGTGCTCACAGGAACACAAGCAAAATGTTTTTGTGTATATCTTGTAAACCAAGGATTGGAGAGCGCATCTAAAGAAAATTACCTGGTGGTCTAGTGGGGCTTTGTTTGCAGGTGTGGGGAGATTTTCCTCTCACCTCCAGAGGACGTGTAGCCCTGCTCAGCCTCATCCTGTTGCAGTGGATGGCCACAGATCCCGGCTGTATCGTTCTCTCTCACATCATCCGCCCCTCCTTCTTGTCAGGTGACTGGCTTCAGCCGATCATGTGACCGATGACTTCACCACAGGTCCTTTAGTCTCTTGAATCTTGCTCCAGTTTACAGAAGCGCTGGATTACAAGAGCCACAAGTTTATTACCTATAGTACTCCATAACGCGTTTCCACGGCGGTTTGCCATCTTCATCACCTGATGAAGACAGCGGACCGCCGTAGAAATGCTTTGTGGTGTACTATAGGTAATAAACTTGTGGCTCTTGTAATCCAACGCTTCTGTAATTATCCTCTTTGTGTATTTCGGCCCATTGTGCACTAGAGAAGTAGACATTCCACTGGTTTCACTATCAAATTAATGTAAATCAGATTTGTTAGTGTACCTAAAATGAACACTAGAGTGGTCCTGATGCCTACATTATGCTACCCCAGTAATCTCAGGAGTAGCACCGGTGAGGCATTCCCTTGTGAAGATCTCTCCGATCCACCTGTTAGCTGTACATGTGAGCTGATCAGATCAGGCGACATGTGGAGAGTGATGCGAGCTCAGCACGTGAGCTCACATCAAAGGGAGGGAGGTGACCTAGGACATATAGGATTGACCTAGGTCGTTACCAATGTCTATTGAATGGCTGCCATTTTTGTATTCTATAAAACGTTTTGCTGTAGTTCTGAAACTGCAGTTATGTAAGAACACAAGTGTTTGCTTTTTTGAACTTTAACTAATATGACACATGGTACAGTGATACATAGTGAGGGTTATCTGTTTTGTTTTGTTAGATAGAAACACTGAAATGCTAATATTAAAAACATTTTTCCATAACTTCCTACAGCAAAAGAAGCAGCTTGGCGACTGTGACTCGATAACTCAGGAAATTGTTGGCAGTGCCCATGTGGAGAATTATGCATTAAAAATGTTCCTATATGCAGACAATGAAGATCGAGCTGGAAGATTTCATAAGTAAGTAACTGTACATAACGTATTCATTTTATTCACTGCGTCATAAAAAAAGCATTTGGCCGGGTTCAGATAAGCGTTTGCAAAATAGTCCTTTTTTCATCCAATATGTATTCTAAACGTATGAGCATATTTTAAATGTGTTTGCTTTTTGGTCTTTACATGACTAAATAATAAGGGGTCATATTTCCTATGTTAATCTGTGAGTATGTTTTTACTATCTAATTTGATAACAGCATGATATAGGGCACAAGAGCCTGACTTCAGCGATGTATTACTTATTAGGCTGTGTTGTAGCTTCAATAAAATCAGTGTTTCATCAGCAGAAGATTAACACTGCAGGACTACATCTGGTGTGCCAAGCAGTCAGGCAGAGCTTTGTAACTGCACACCCACTACTGATTGGCAGCTTGCTGACCATTCACAGTGTACAGGTTTTGGTAGGGTTATACAAACAGCAGATCTTAGCTCTGCTACATCTACATCAGACAAACATGGATTCTATCAAAGCTACAGAATGCAGTTCAGTAAGTGACACATCGCTCAAATCAGTCTTCCTTGTCCTATATAATGCTGCTCTCAGATTAGATAGTAAAAATGTGCTGACCGATTCCCTTCAGTTCTCTCAAATATGGAAAAAAAAACACATGACATACAAACCAGCACGTGAACTGTCCGTTACATCCAATAAGTTAAAATAGGCTAGCCTAATTTATAATGCTGCTCTTCTGTTTTGCAACATATATATATAATATACAACAGGTTAAATAAGCATTAAACACATCGCTAATTTTCAATTTACTAAGTACCGTATATACTCGTGTATAAGCCGAGTTTTTCAGCACAAAAAATGTGCTGAAAAGCCCCCCCCTCGGCTTATACACGAGTCACTAACTAACAAGCACTTATGTGCTTGCTTTAAATGGCTACTCACCCCCCTCAAAGCCTCCCCCACCGCTTCCCTCTGTCCTCCTGTCATTTCATGCCTTGTGCTGCCCCCCGTTGAGCATCTTGTGCCCATGCCGGTCACCGCCATCCTCCAGCTCCTGGATCACATCTCTCCCTGGTTACAGCCATCCTCCTGCTCCTTGCTGTGCAGTGTGGGTACCGGCCCGGATCCCTCCCCAGTTACGGTACCTGCATCCTCAGACCTCTCAGGTGTGCGGTCCCGGTCCCCCGCCGTTTCCGTCCATCCTCGGTCTCCCGCGCTCCTGTGGTTCCTGTGCAGTGACCTCAGAGGGCCCGGATCCCTCCGCCTCATCTGCACTGTATTGATGGGACGGCCTGTATCCCTCCACCCTCCTATAGCAATGGGCGGCATGTATCCCTCCGCCCTGCTTGTAGTGAGGGGGCGTCCAGTGTCCCTCCGCCCTGCATAGGTTATGGTAAACCCCTGTGTCCAGCTCCGCACACACCCAAAAAGTCCCCTGTGGCCGGACATTGACCTAATACAAGGTGACAAGGTGGGGCCACAGGGGACTTTAATTACAGTGCCTGGCCCTAAGAGGAAGGAGGTGAGGCACCATTGTAGTAATGTACCATGTGTTTAGTTACGGTAGCATAATAGAGCAGGGGAAAGAATAGAGCAGGGAAAGTGCTGGGTTGTCAGGGAAAGTGCTGGGTTGTCAGGGAAAGTGCTGGGTTGTCAGGGAAAGTTCAAAATTTTATTCTATTTTCATTTTTGAAGTACCGGTAGCTGCTGTATTTCATACCCTCGGCTTATACGCGAGTCAATAACTTTTCCCAGCTTTTGGGGGCAAAAGTAGGGGGGTCGGCTTATACACGAGTATATGCGGTAAATATATTTCTAAAGATGCTATTTACATTAATTTTTCACCAGATGTCAGAGACAATCCATCCAATCTACACAGGCAAAGAAATCAAACCGTATATGTCTATATATCTAGTGATGTGTAATAATAAATGAAACCGGGTAAAAGTATTGAACATGCTTACATTTATTTACTACTTCATGCAAAATCCTTTGTTAGTGATGACAACTTCAAGACGCTTCTTGTATGGAAAAACTAGCAGCATGCATTGCTCAGGAGAGATTTTAGCCCATTCTTCCACGCAAATACTCTTCAAATCCTGAAGGTTACATGGGCTCCGTCTATGAATTCTGAACCTTTGTTCCATACATTTTCTATTGGATTCAGGTCAGGTGATTGGCTGGACCATTCTAGCAGCTTTATTTTCTTTCTTTGAAACCAATTGAAAGTTTACTTGGCTATGTGTTTGGGATCATTGTCTTGCTGATTTCATCATTATTCTGGTAAATGGTAACAGGTTTTTATCAAAAATGTCTCTGAACATTTTTCTATTCATCTTTCCTTCAATTATATGAACATTGAGAGAATTTGGGAGAGCAGCTTGGCTGCACTTGTCTAAGTGTGACAGTTGCATATGAATGAGCAGATCACATGACGACTACCCAAACAGCTTGGGGGTAGAGGTGGGGGGCAAACAGAACTCTTGGTGTCTGAAAGCCTAGATAAACCTCTGGCTCCAATGCTTATTGGAACTTTCAGTAGTTCAGAAATCCTTCTGTAACCAATACCATTAATATGTTTTGCAACAACAAGGTTGTGAAGGTCTTGAGACAGCTCACTGGTTGCACCCATCATGGGATGTTTCTTGTGGGGCACCTTGGAAATGATTAATTATTCCTATTTACAGGCCCAGTTAAACCAGCTGATTTTTTTTTCCCAATAAGTGGCAGGATAGCTTTCTAATTAGTGATAGATATCAGTTGGTGTCATGACTTTCCATGCGTTTTTGTATATTTTTATTCCTGTGTTCCTAACTTTTTTCCTGTGTAATTTCTGCCTATTACACATTAATCAACGCACATCTATGGTGTGACATGGGATGTTACTGACATCAGGTGAGAATTTCATGTCAATAGCACATGTAGAAATATATTTACCGTATATACTCGCGTATAAGCTGAGTTTTTCAGCCCAAAAATTGGGCTGAAAAGTCCCCCCCTCGGCTTATACGCGAGTCACTGTATACTGTATACAATGTATACAGTATACAGTGCCCCCATCTATATACAGGCCCCCCGCCGCAATCCTGTAAAGGAATAGATTAGTATACTTATCCATCCGCTGCAGCTGTCCCGCTGCCATCGCGATCCAGCATCTTCCGTCTTCCAGCGTCTCGCGTCTTCTTCCGATGGTCGCAGGCAATGACGTCATTGCCTGTGCGACCGAGGAGGAAACCGGAAGAAGACGCGAGACGCTGGAAGACGGAAGATGCTGGATCGCGATGGCGGCGGGGACAGCTGCAGCGGATAGATAAGTATACTAATCTATTCCTTTACAGGATTGCGGCGGGGGGCCTGTATATAGATGGGGGGCCTGTATATACCTCTGGGGCATATATATGTGGGGCTGCTGTATACTACCACTGGGGCTGTATTTACCTGTGGGGCTGCTGTATACTACCACTGGGGCTGTATATACCTGTGGGGCTGCTGTATTCTACCACTGGAGCTGTATATACCTGTGGGGCTGCTGTATACTACCACTGGGGCTGTATATACCTGTGGGGCTGCTGTATACTACCACTGGGGCTGTATATACCTGTGGGGCTGCTGTATACTACCACTGGGGCTCTATATACCTGTGGGACTGCTGTATACTACCACTGGGGCTGTATATACCTGTGGGGCTGCTGTATACTACCAATGGGGCTGTATATACTTCTGGGGCTGCTGTATATACCTCTGGGGCTGCTGTATACCACACTGCTGGGGGCTGTATACCTGTGCTGGGGTCCACCCTCGGCTTATACACGAGTCAATAGGTTTTTCCAGATTTTTGGGGCAGAAGTAGGGGGGTCGGCTTATACACGGGTCGGCTTATACGGTACTTGGAAAATTGTTGACGTGTTTGATACTTATTTCACCCACTGTATATATGTGTGTGTGTGTAAGTAAATATACATATATGTGTTTGTGTGTATGTATGTGTATGTATGTATATATATATATATATATATATATATATATATATATATATATATATATATACATATATAGATATAGATATATACACACACAGGGCCTGAAATATTTGGACAGTGACACTAGTTTTGGCATTTTAGTTGTTTACCAAAACATATACAAGATACAGTGGGTACAGAAGGTTTTCAGACCCCTTTAAATGTTTCACTCTTTGTTTCATTGCAGCCATTTGGTAAATTCAAAAAAGTTCATTTTTTTTTCTCATTAACCCCTTAACGACATAGGACGTTGTGCAACGTCCTGTTTTTCTGCCCGTTCCCGACACAGGACGCTGCACAACGTCCTGGCAGATTTGAGCTGCTGCAGCTCCTGTGAGTGGGGTCGCTCAGGTGTCACAGATGCTGCTGCTCTGTGACAACCTGCAGATGACCCCACAGGGGGTGGATTAACCCCCCCGTGCCCAGGACCCCTCCGATCGGCAGTTTAAAAGTGAAACTGCCGATCGGAGGGAATCATAGGGATTCACCCCTCCAGATCTGATTGAAGCTCTCCAATCAGATCTGGAGGGGCGGATCGGCAAGTGCCCACCCCTCCACAGCCCCCTCCAGCACCAGGACCTACAGGGGCCCCCCAGCACCTCCCGCCCCCCCCCTCTATTGTTATGTATATGCCGGCGGGCTGCAGCCGCGGCTGCGCCCGCCGACCACAGTGCCTGGTCCCCTCCTACGGCTTCCCCTAGGCAGCCCCCCCCCCTAGGCAGCCCCCCTCCAGGCAGCCCCCACCCCTCACCTCCTGCGGCGGGCTGCACACATCGGTGCACCCGCCGCTGCGTCCGGCTGTGCAGCTCCTCTGCCGGCCGGTCGGTGGCCCCGCCTCCTCTCCCGGCCTCCTCCTGCTGATCGGTCTATCGAGAGGGAGGTAAGTATGTATGTTTGTATGTATGTATGTATGTATGTATGCATGTATCTATGTATGTATGAATGAATTGATGGATGGATGGACGGATGGGTGAATGGATAGATGGATGGGGGGTGCATGCGTGTGCGTGCGTGGACGTGAGCGTACATGAGCGTGGACGTGTGCATAGATGGATGTGTGCGTGGATGTGCGTGCGTGGATGTCAGCATGCGTGCGTGGATGTCAGCATGCGTGAATGTCAGCATGCGTGCGTGGATGTGTGCTTGCGTGGATGTGCGTGCGTGGATGTGTATGTGGATGTGCGTGCATGGATGTGCGTGCGTGGATGTGTGTGTGGATGTGCGTGGATGTGGATGTGCGTGCGTGCGTGGATGTCCGCGTGCGTGCGTGGATGTGCGTGCGTGGTTGTGTGCGTGCGTGGATGATGGGTGCATAGGTGGATGGATGGGTGCAACAAGGGATCAAGTGTCCTCTTGTTGTAGTCTCTGGGATCATAGTCATGGTGCACTGTATGACAGATCATTGTCATACAGTGCACCATAACTCTGACCCCAGAGGCTGTAGGAAGAGGACACTTGATCCCTTGCTGCAGTCTCTGGATTGAGCACAGGCGATCGAGCGTCGTGGGACCTTCGTTGTGGACTACGTCGGAGGCGATCGAGCGTCGTGGGACCTTCGTTGTGGACTACGTCGGATCTTTATAATAAAGATGGAGTCCGAATTTTGTTTGTGTTTTTTTTTCAAATAAAAAGATTTTTCTCTGTGTGTATTTTCTGACTATTTACCAGAGATTCCTAATGGCGGGTCTAACATTGGCCCTATATTATGAATCTCGGGCTTAGTGCCAGCTGCCAATAAAAAGCTGGCATTAACCCCTTTATTACCCAGTTTGCCACCGGCACCAGGGCAACTGGAAGAGTCTGGGTACAGCGCCAGAAAATGGCGCTTCAATGAATGCGCCATTTTCTGGAGCGGCTGCGGGCTGCAATTCGCAGCCTGGGGGGCCCAGAACGCTTGGGCCTCTCCATGCTGCGGATTCCAGCCCCCAGCTGCCTAGTTATACCTGGCTGGACCAAAAATATGGCGGAGCCCCACGTAATTTTTTTTTCTAGAATTAGTTCTAGAAAAAAAAAAAAAGGGCTTTGCTGTATTTTTAGAAGCCAGCCAGGTACAACGAGGCAGCTGGGGGTTGGTGGCAATCCGTAGCTGCCAAGTTGTACCTGGCTGGACCAAAAATGTGGTGGAGCCCCACGCCATTTTTTTTCTAGAATTTAGTCCTAGAAAAAAAATAAAAATGGGCTTCGCTGTATTTTTGGTTGCTAGCCAGGTACAATGAGGCAGCTGGGGGTTGCTGGCAGTCCGTAGCTGCCAAGTTGTACCTGGCTGGACCAAAAATATGGCGGAGCCTCACGCCATTTTTTTTTTCTAGAATTAGTCCTAGAAAAAAATAAAAATGGGCTTCGCTATATTTAGATGCATAGTGAACACTTTGAACCCCCAGGTGCTTCACAAATTGATCCGAAAAAAGAAAATTTGTGTGAAAAAAAGTACTTTTTCCTTATTACGGATCAATTTGTGAAGCACGTGGGGGTTCAAAGTGCTCACTATGCATCTAGATGCATTCCTTGGGGGGTCTAGTTTCCAAAATGAGGTCAATTGTGGGGGAGCTCCAATGTTTAGGCACACATGGGCTCTCCATATGCGACATGGTGTCCGCTAATGATTCCAATAGTTAGCGGACACCATGTCGCGTATGGAGAGCCCCTGTGTGCCTAAACATTGGAGCTCCCCCACAAGTGACCCCATTTTGGAAACTAGACCCCCTAAGGAACATATCTAGATGCATAGTGAGCACTTTGAACCCCCAGGTGCTTCACAAATTGATCCGTAAAAATTAAAAAAGAAAATTTGTGTGAAAAGAAAAGTACTTTTTCCTTCTTACGGATCAATTTGTAAAGCCCATGGGGGTTCAAAGTGCTCACTATGCATCTAGATGCATTCCTTGGGGGGGTCTAGTTTCCAAAATGAGGTCACTTGTGGGGGAGCTCCAATGTTTAGGCACACATGGGCTCTCCATATGCGACATGGTGTCAGCTAATAATTCCAATTGTTAGCGGACACCATGTTGGGTATGGAGAGCCCCTGTGTGCCTAAACATTGGAGCTCCCCACAAGTGACCCCATTTTGGAAACTAGAGCCCCCAGGGAACATATCTAGATGGGTTGTGAACATTTTGAACCCCCAGGTGCTTCACAAATTCATCTGTAAAATTGAATAAGTACTTTTTTTTCCACAAAAAATTTCTATTTTCATTTCTACAGATTATGTTGTGAAGCACCGGGGTGTTCAAAATGCTCACCACCCATCTAGATAAGTTCCCTGGGGGGTCTAGTTTCCAAAATGGGGTCATTTGTGGGGGAGCTTCAATGTTTAGGCACACAGGGGCTCTCCAAACACAACATGGTGTCCGCTAACAATTTGACTGAAAAATCAGCTCAAATTGTTAGCGGACACCATGTCGCGTTTGGAGAGCCCCTGTGTGCCTATACATTGGAGCTCCCCCACAAGTGACCCCATTTTGGAAACTAGACCCCCAGGGAACATATCTAGATGGGTGGTGAGCATTTTGAACCCCCAGGTGCTTCATAAATTAATCCGTAAAAATTAAAAAGTACTTTTTTTTTTCCATAACAATTTTCTTTTTTCATTTTTACAGATTAATTTGTGAAGCACTGGGGTGTTCAAAATGCTCACCACCCATCTAGATATGGTCCCTGGGGTGTCTAGTTTCCAAAATGGGGTCACTTTTGGGGGAGCTCCAATGTTTAGGCACACAGGGGCTCTCCAAACGCAACATGGTGTCCGCTAACAATTTGACTGAAAAATCAGCTCAAATTTTTAGCGACACCATGTTGCATTTGGAGAGCCCCTGTGTGCCTACACATTGGAGCTCCCCCACAAGTGACCCCATTTTAGAAACTAGTCCCCCCAGGGAACATATCTAGATGGGTGGTGAGCTTTTTGAACCCCCACGTGCTTCACAAATTCATCTGTAAAAATGAAAAAGTACTTTTTTTCCACACAAATTTTCTTTTAGCCTAAATTTTTTAATTTTCACATGGGGAACAGGATAAAATAGATCCTAAAATTTGTTGGGCAATTTCTCCTGAGTACAGCGATACCTCATATGTGGTCATAAACCACTGTTTGGGCGCACGGCAGGGCTCAGAAGGGAAGGAGCGCCATTTCACTTTTTGAATGGAAAATTAGCTCCAAAAGTCAAATGGCGCTCCTTCCCTTCTGAGCCCTGCCGTGCGCCCAAACAGTGGTTTATGACCACATATGAGGTATCGCTGTACTCAGGAGAAATTGTCCAATAATTTTTAGGATCCATTTTATCCTGTTGCCCATGTGAAAATGAAAGAATTGAGGCTAAAAGAACATTTTTATTAGAAAAATTAAAATGACCATTTTTTCCTTCCACTTTGCTTTAGTTCCCGTGAAGCACCTGAAGGGTTAATAATCTTCTTGAATGTAGTTTTGAGTAGCTTGAGGAGTGCAGTTTTTGGAATGGTGTCACTTTTGGGTGTTTTCTGTCATGTACACCCCTCAAAGGGACTTCAAATGTGATGTGGTGACAAAAAAAATGGTTTTGTAAATTTTGCTGGAAAAATGAAAAATTGCTTATGAACTTTGAACCCTTATAACGTCCGAACAAAAATTTTTTTTTTTCCCAAAATTGTGCTGATGTAAAGTAGACATGTGGGAAATGTTATTTATTAACTATATTGTGTCACATACCTCTCTGGTTTAGCAGAATAAAAATTCATAATTTGAAAATTGCAAAATTTTCAAAATTTGTGCCATATTTTTGATTTTTTCACAAATAATCGCAAAAATTATCGACCTAAATGTAATATTAACATGAAGCCCAATATGTCACGAAAAAACAATCTCAGAATCGCTAGGATCCGTTGAAGCGTTCCAGAGATATTACCTCATAAAGGGAGAGTGGTCAGAATTGACAAAAATGGCCTGGTCATTAAGGTCAAAATAGGCCCAGGGGTGAAGGGGTTAATGTACACTCTGCACCCCATCTTGACTGAAAAAAAACAGAAATGTAGATAATTGTGCAAATGTATTAAAAAAGAAAAACTGAAATATCACATGGTTATAAGTATTCAGACCCTTAGCTCAGTATTGAGTATAAGCAACCTTTTGAGCTAGTACAGCCATGAGTCTTCTTGGGAATGATGCAAAAAGTTTTTTACACCTAGATTTGGGGATCCCCTGCCATTTTTCCTCGCAGATCCTCTCCAATTTCGTCAGGTTGGATGATGAACGTTGGTGGACAGCCATTTTCAGGTCTCTCCAGAGATGCTTAATTGAGTTTAGGTCAGCACTCTGGCTGGGCCAGACAAGAATGGTCAGAGTGTTGTTCTGAAGCCACTCCTTTGTTATTTTAGCTGTGTGCCTTAGGATCATTATCTTGTTGGAAGGTGAACCTTCTGCAAAGTCTGAGGTCCAGAGCACTCTGGAAGAGGTTTTCATCCAGGATATCTCTGTACTTGGCTGTATTCATGTTTCCTTCAATTGCAACCAGTCATCCTGTCCCTGCAGCTGAAAAACATCCCCATAGCATGACCATGTTTCACTGTTGGGATTGTATTGGGCAGGTGATGAGCAGTGCCTGGTTTTCTCCACACATACCTCTTAACATTATCATCAAAAAGTTCTATCTTCATCTCATCAAACCAGAGAATCTTATTTCTCATAGTCTGGGAGTCCTTCATGTGTTTTTTTTGCAAACTCTATGCGGGCTTTCATATGTCTTGCACTGAGGAGAGGCTTCCTTCAGACCACTCTGCCATAAGGCCCAACTGGTGGAGGGCTGCTATGATGGTTGACTTTGTGGAACTTTCTCCCATCTCTCTACTGCATCTCTGGAGCTCAGCAACAGTGATCTTGAGGTTGTTCTTTACCTCTCTCACCAAGGCTCTTCTCCCATGATTGCTAAGTTTGGCTGTGACGGCCACGTCTAGGAACACTTCTGGTGGGCCCAAACGTCTTCCATTCAAGGATTATGGAGGCCACTGTGCTTTTAGGAACCTTGAATACTGCAGAAATTCTTGTGTAACCTTTGCCAGATCTGTGCCTTGCCACAATTCTAAAATGTGAGAGAATGCGCAATAGGGTCTTATCCTTTATATGAAAAGGGCAGTGTAGAAATTGTTGGAATCTGCTCATCTGATTCGGTAGTGTTGACCCACTACCAAGTATGAGCACGAGAGGTCACCTGCTGCAGGATCCACACATCCACGGGTCATCGCGGTATAAGAATCAATCTGTAGAACGATGTGTCGCACGATCCGCGCTGCTCATATTCCTTGCATGACGAATGTCACTTTCTGCTTGGTTGCTGATGGATCTGTTTCCACTTCACAAATTCGTGATGTAGCCTTTGTTTGCTGTCTGAGCTGTAGCTTGTGCTTTTTAGGAGTTCTAGAACTCCTAGAAAGCACAAGCTACAGCTCAGACAGCAAACAGAGCCTATATCACGAATTTGTGAAGTGGAAACAGATCCATCAGCTACCAAGCAGAGAGTGAAATCCCTCATGCATGCAATTTAAGCAGCGCAGATCGTCCTACAGATTGCCACAATTCTGTCTCTTATGGGGATGTCACACGCGTCAATATCGCGTGCACGATCGCTGCTGCACGTGACGTTGCAGCGATATCGACGCGTGTGACAGGGCACATCAACCAGCGATAAATCGCTGGTTGATGGTTACCAGGTTTTAGAACCTGTTCTAAATCCTGACGACGGTCGATCGGTGGACACGCAGCATCGCTGCGTGTGACATCGGGAGATGCGATCAGCCAGCTCCCAGCACCTCTCAGCAACCGCTGGGAGCTGGTCTCCAAGGTAAACTGCAGGTAACTAGGCATCTCGCTCTGCCTAGATACCCGATGCATACCTTGGTTACCAGCCTTCTCCGCACACTGGCTGGTATCCAAGGTACACAGCGGGTAACTAGGGACCCTAGTTACCCGCTGTGTACCTTGGATACCAGCAAGTGAGCGGAGAATGCTGGTAAGCAAGGTATACATCGGGTATCTACGCAGCGCGCGCTGCCTAGTTACCCGCAGTTTACCCTGGATACCAGCCTGCAGACATTGTGAAAACGATATTTAAATAATTTCCACGATGTCGCTGGTCCAATGAATGCTGGTGAATCTGCCTGTGTGACAGCTCACCAGCGACCGATATGGGGCGATGTGCACACATCGCCTCATGTAACCGGGCGCCGGCGAGCTGACAGGCGATGGGAGCCGCTGGGGTTTTGAGACACGCCGGTGGCGATGCCACCTGTTAGCTCGCCAGGGCGCCGCCAGAGGTGTCGCCCCGTGTAAACACTCCTGCCTGTTGCCGCCGACATCTCCGGCGGTGTCGGCAAGTATAACAGGCCTTTAAATATGAGTGTCTCAACAAAGGGTCTGAATACTTATGACCATGTGATATATCAGTTTTTCGTTTTTAATATATTTGCAAAAATATCTACATTTGTTTTTTTTTCAGTCAAGATGGGGTGCAGAGAATGAGAAAAAATAGAACTTTTTTTGAATTTACCAAATGGCTGCAATAAAACAAAGAGTGAAACATTTAAAGGGGTCTGAATACTTTCCGTACCCACTGTACATAACTAACTTGGCCCTGCACTAAGTTAGGCTCTAAATTAGACTATTAACCCGAGTGATGGAGCCAATTTCAACCTTAATGACCAGACCACTTTTTGCAATTTGACCGGTGTCACTTTGAGGTTAAATCTCTTGAACACTTCTACAGATTCCAGTGATTTCAAGACTGTTTTTTCGTGACATATTGGACTTCATATTAGTGGTAAATTTAGAAAGATGTTTTTTGTTTATTTGTGAAAAAAAAAAAATTTGGCTAAAGTTTAGCAATTTTCAACTTTTGAATTTTTATCTTGTTGAACCAGAGAGTTTTTTTCACATAAAATAGTTAATAAATATATTTCCCACATGTCTACTTTATATCGGCACAATTTTGGAAACACATTTTTTTTGTTAGGAAGTTATAAGGGTTCAAAGTTCATCAACAATTTTTCATTTTCACAACAAAATTTACAAAACCATTTTTTAGTGACCACATCACATTTGAAGTCCCTTCGAGGTGCGTACATGACAGAAAACACCCAAAAGTGACACCATTCCAAAAACTGCACCCCTCAAGCTACTCAAAACTACATTCAAGAAGATTGCTTCAAGAAGATTCAGGTGCTTCACAGGAATGAATGCAAAATTACCGTATATACTCGTGTATAAGCCGACCCGTGTATAAGCCGACCCCCCTACTTTTGCCCCCAAAACCTGGGAAAATTTATTGACTCGTGTATAAGCCGAGGGTGGACCCCAGCACAGGTATACAGCCCCAGCAGTGTGGTATACAGCAGCCTCCCCAGTGGTATATACAGGCCCCAGCAGTGTTACAGCAGCAGCCCCAGTGGTATATACAGCAGCAGCCCCAGTGGTAGTATACAGCAGCCCCAGAGGTATATACAGCAGCCCCAGTGGTAGTATACAGCAGCAGCCCAGTGGTAGTATTACAGCAGCAGCCCCAGTGGTAGTATACAGCAGCAGCCCCAGTGGTAGTATACACGCAGCCCCAGTAGTATATACAGCCCCAGTGGTAGTATATAGCCCCAGTGGTAGTATATATACAGCCCCAGTGGTAGTATATAGCCCCAGTGGTAGTATATAGCCCCAGTGGTAGTATATAGCCCCAGTAGTAGTATACAGCCCCAGTGGTAGTATATAGCCCCAGTGGTAGTATATATACAGCCCTCAGTTTCTGGGCCCCCCCGCATGCAGCGCTGCACATATACATTACGTGTCTAGCAGCTGTTACCCTCGGTGGCAGATCGCGGCTCCCGGCTCCGGGCTCCATCTTCCTCGCTGTCTATACGACTATTTTTCCCCACTGTGATCGGTGCCATTTTGGTGATGGATCCAATAGACTTTTTTACCAGGCTATTTGCGCTCCCAGAGGTCTATGATCCAAAACTTCTTGTAATTTCATAAAGAGTTTTTTATTATTTCTTAAGAAAAGCACATACAACGCGTTTCGACAGTAAAAAATGTCTTCCTCAGGTATATTGTTAAACAATATACCTGAGGAAGACATTTTTTACTGTCGAAACGCGTTGTATGTGCTTTTCTTAAGAAATAATAAAAAACTCTTTATGAAATTACAAGAAGTTTTGGATCATAGACCTCTGGGAGCGCAAATAGCTTGGTAAAAAACTCTGTTGGATCTATATTCCTATGGTAACTCGGTCTGAGCTATATACTAGCTACCAGGGATTTGCAGCATACCGACTACTGAGGAAATCTACGCCTGGATACTTAATGGTCCCTAGTGACCGATACGCAAGTAAACAAGACCTAAAAAAGGTGAGTGCCATCTACATCCACCTGCGATCTAATTATACATTTACATTTAGATCGGTGCGCTTTCTTCCTTTCCTTTCCTTCTACCAGAAATTTTGGTGATGGGGGTGATTTTAGCGCTAACTGGGAACTGGGGGGACACCGGGGCAGGACGTTTCTTTGTCATCTGACATGTTTGACTATGTCAGATGACAAATTATTTTTTTACTGGCGATGCAATGTATTTTCATGTGATTATCATTATACACCGGTATATGGTGTATGACTGCGATCACGTGATTGTGAATGGAAAAAAATTGCCTAATTCCTAATCTGCAGGGTTTCACCTACCCCTGGTAGCTGACACCCCGGAGATTTTCTGCCTCTGCGGGGCACTACAAATGCTTTCCCTGCTGCTGTCGAAAGACGTCAGCAAGGAAGATGTACCCTCATTTCCCGTAATTATGTTGCTATTGGG
Source organism: Allobates femoralis (assembly GCA_033576535.1). NCBI lineage: Eukaryota > Metazoa > Chordata > Amphibia > Anura > Aromobatidae > Allobates > Allobates femoralis. The sequence goes on from JARQOC010000001.1 coordinate 465,080,507, forward strand.
TTAAACCAAAGAGGAGAAACGGAACCCTGACAATAATATAAAAATTAAGAGCAAGACTTTGATTCACAGTACTTGACAATAAAAACATATACATAAAAGACTACTGTGATATTTTATAAAGAAAAAATTGAGAACACTGACAGTACATGACCGATTGGAATGATTATTCATAGACAGTTATATCAATAGCAATATCTCATGTAAATTATATTAACAGTGCTTAGTGCAAAAAGGTAAATACCGTATATACTCGCGTATAAGCCGAGTTTTTCAGCCCAAAAATTGGGCTGAAAAGTCCCCCCCTCGGCTTATACGCGAGCCACTGTATACAATGTATACAGTATACAGTGCCCCCCCCATATCCGTATACAGGCCCCCCCCCTTGGGTAGTAATCCTGTAAAGGAAGAGATTAGTATACTTATCCCTCTGCTGTCCCGCTGCCGCTGTCCCGCCACCATCGCGCTCTTCCGTTTTCATCCAGCGTCTTCCGTCTTCTTCCGGCTTCCTCCGGTGGGCGCAGGCAATGACTGCAATGGCGGCGGGACAGCGGCAGCGGGACAGCGGAGGGATAAGTATACTAATCTCTTCCTTTACAGGATTACTACCCAAGGGGGGCCTGTATACTGATATGGGGGGGCTGCTGTATATACTCTGGGGCTGTATATACCTCTGGGCTGTATATACCTCTGGGGCTGTATATACCTCTGGGGCTGTATATACCTCTGGGGCTGTATATACCTCTGGGGCTGTATATACCTCTTGGGCTGCTGTATACTACCTAAGGGATGCTGTATACTACCTAAGGGATGCTGTATACTAACTCTGGGGCTGCTGTATATACCTCTGGGGCTGTATACACCTCTGGGGCTGCTGTATACTACCACTGGGGCTGCTGTATACTACCACTGGGGCTGCTGTATACTACCACTGGGGCTGCTGTATACTACCTAGGGGCTGCTGTATACTACCACTGGGGCTGCTGCTGTATACTACCACTGGGGCTGCTGCTGTATACCACACTGCTGGGGCTGTATACTTGTGCTGGGGTCCACCCTTGGCTTATACCCGAGTCAATAGGTTTTCCCAGGTTTTGGGGGCAAAAGTAGGGGAGTCGGCTTATACACGGGTCGGCTTATACACGAGTATATACGGTATGCTAAAAGAGCTGTGTTGTGTAACAGCATGCAGATGTATGTGCAAATAAATCCCAGGTCGGTGTAGTGCTTTAAATGCAGCTACCTATAAGGGAGTATACTCCATATCATATCTTCTTTTTAAATGCATAAAACCTCTAGTAAAAGTAGTTGTGCAGATGAAGTAGGTGTACAAAGCATAAGCAAAGAAAACTAGAAATGTATCCTGAAATATGGATTTTTTTCTTGCTTTCATGTAAATCCCGTGTTCTTATTGTTTTTATGTATGTTTTGTGATCAATAAAGTATTATTTTAATTTTATATTGTCAGGTCTCGGGAAACAGTTGTATCAACATGGGCTTAAATCAACTCGTTTTGAAGATCCAGATCAAAGGCCAGATGTTTATGACGTCAGTGGTGAAGCTACACAGGCATTTCATAGACGCCTTATATTCTGCATCGCCTTATGTGTGCAGTATTATTTCTTATTGTTATGTTCTATGAGATCTGGAGAGCGTTCATTTTATTGCATTCCATAACAGACTGTGGTCTCCTGGTAGCTGGTATTGTCTATCTGATAACTTCTAGTAATTGTAAGCCCTCATTGTAGACCAAATAATTACAGGCAAAGTTGATGATTTTGATGAAATCTCTATTTTGTTAATAAGCCCATTTTTCATGGCGCTTTAGTTAAAAGGATACAGGACAAACAATATACATGACATACAAGGCACACACAGGTACAGAAGTAGAGCGGGCCCTGCCTGTGAGGCCACAGTCCAAGTTGGGTGAGGATAAGTAGCTGAGGATGAGATACCCTGCCGAAGGCTCACAGTTTCAAGTGATAGATGAGGATACATAGTAAAGAGAACGACTCTGCCCTCGATGTTCACAGTCCTCAAAGGATGGATGAGATACGTAGTGAGAGAGGACCTGCCTTGAGGGCTCACAGTCTTCAAGGAAGATAGGATACAATAGTGAAGAGAGGGACCTTCCTCTGGTGTCACAGTCCTCAAGGGATGGATGAGGATACAGGGAGAGGAGAAACCTGCCTTGAGGCTCACAGTTTCAAGGATAGATAGAGAAGGACCCTGCCCTCAGTGCTCACAGTCTTACAAGGGATGGGTGAGGAGAGAGACCCTTCCTTCGATTGCTCACAGTCTTACAAGATGGTGAGGAAAGGACCTGCCTCGAGTGCTCACAGTTACAAGATGGTGAGAGTAGGACCTGCGCGATGTCACAGTCTCTTGGGATGGTAGGGATACCTAGCATCTATTCTTTCAGATGTAATGTATCCATCCTTTAGACCTCTTTTGAAAATCTGCTTTAATATACAATGTCTGAATACGCTGTATCAACCCTGGACCTTCTCACAAAGCTTCTGTCTGTTACTCTTTATTAGTCCTTGAGCATTGGCTATTTCTGTCATGGTTTGTGGTCTTGCCGGGATTTTTGTCTCGCTTGTAAGCACCGTCTTTCATGAGATCATGTTTACAGTCATCCATCTGGACTGCTGATTGAAGCAGGAAGGAAATGGTGTTATAGCCATTCTGTATAAATAGCACCTATTCCCACCATCTGAGTCCTCCTGTTTATGTTGTCAATCTCCAATTCTCATAAATCTATGCAGTAAACACCTAAAATGTGGAAAGACCTTAAACAAAAAAGTCTTCTAAGGCCTGAGTTCTCTCGCCTATGTACTCGATTTCTTATGGTCTTTACCAGGTTTTCAACATGTGCAACTGACTGATGGTATCAACATGGTTGAAAGTTACTACAGATTTTATTTTTTTAACCATTAGGTAGTAGACTGTAGAATCTACTGAGCTTGCTTGCTCTGTTTGCTTCCACAATCTCTGATACCTTTGTTGCATAAGTTATCAGAAAGTGTTGTTATAAAGGTGCGAAAGGTGCCCATGCAGTGGTTCATGTTACATTGTGATTGATTTTGCTTATTTTAGAATTATTTTGTATATAGAATTTTCTGTTATAGCAGATTATCTCTAGTGAGTGCCAGATTACAAATAGCAGGTTTGACCAGCATGTATTCACAGGGTCCGAATGCTGTGTTGTTAGTACAAGTAAGCCAAGGGAAGGTATGCACTCACCAGTGGATTGACATCTGTATTTCCACAGTCAAAGTGACATGCGGGCAAGGTGCGGCGACTATAGGATTTTGTGTCAGACATGACAGCGTACAATTTTCTCACTTGAGCTTCTAGGGGCCACAACAGGTGTGGACCCGGGTAGAAGTCTAAAGTGAGCGAAGATTGTTAGCTGTACTTGTCGGATGAGTTTGTTTCCATAGACTGCCACATATCACTTTTTAGCTTGTTAATAAAGATGTCTAATATCGGTGATGCATCCTTTCCTTCTATGTGCGATTGCTGAACTGTTCTTTGAGATTGCACCGTCCATTTTTGGTGAAGCTGTCGGCCTTTCTCCCTTACATACAAGGATTTTACTTAAAATCTGAGGGTTGTCGTGGACAATTCCTCACATTAACTGTTGCACTGTACAAGTCACAGTGATTGATTTAAAAAATGCATGCCACTGTGTTTTTATCTCCTCAGCGTAAACTGCAATGCTTGGTTTTCGAGCCGGAGCATGTCAATTTAGCTTGCGTAGACACAAGTGTTCTTGGCGGGAGATACACGGTGGAAAATCTGGGGCATCAAACGTGATCACGTCTCTGCAGTGTAGGCACTCTGGTCTAGGATGCAGCGTGTCTGATCCTGGAAATGTAAATTTGTGGCCAGAGTGACAATACATTGGTTATCGAACATAATCTGATTGATTCTTATATAGTTACATCACATTATATTCAAAATTCTATTGCTTTAAAATATTTCTTAAAGAAGCCAACATGAAATTTTTTTTTTTCCCACTAAGCATGTGTATTTGTGCACGTGGTTTTGTGTGTGTTAAGATACGGCCACTTCTCTGGGATCCAGTGCAGTCACAGCTCTTCAGACTATCAGTCTATGACCTATATGTGAGCTGGAAGTCTTTTTTACAATGTAACCTGTGGAGCCTCATTTGGAAGCTCCATTGGTTTACATTGTAAAAGCTAGTTCCAGGTCACACACCGCTCAGTGTGACAATGAGAGTCTAAAGAGTGGTGACATCACTCAGAAGAAGAGTGGAGTATTGTTGGATCATGGAGAAGGTGACGGTAAGTGAGTATATTAACGCATACACATTATTCTACATACATATACACAGATTTAGTGGGAAAAAAAACTTAATGAGAGCATTTCTTTAACCCCTTCACGACTTATGACACACATGTGCTTCATAGGCCACCTTCCAGCCTTTGAGGTGAGCTCATTCTGTGAGTTTGCATCCTCCCCTCCACATCTCTGCTAATCTCATCAACTGAGATGTGTATTTAACTGTGCCGATCAGATCCGCGATCTGATCGACGCTGTTAACCCAGCGGATCGCGCTGTAAGTCACTGACATGCGCTGATCCGCTATGATCAGAGGTCCCGTGATTTACCTGGACAGCCCGGGGTCCAGTGATGATCTCGGAAGCTGTCCTGAATCACTTCGTGCTGGGGATGGCCCAGTGAGGTCACCAGCAGGAAGTGATCATTTCTCCTGTCTTTAGATGAGCAGCAGCTCATCTGAAGGCAAGAGAAGTGATTGCAGTGTGCAGCACTGCAGCCCCTAGTGGGCCAAGTAAAATAATGAGACAGAAAAAAAAAAAAGTTTTTAAAAGTATGAAGAAAAAAAAAAAGTTCAAATCACCTCCTTTTGCACTATTGAAAATGAAACTATTAATAAATACACATTTGTATTACCGTGTTCAAAAGTGTCAGTCTATCAAAATATAAAATCAAGCAGATTTGTAAACTCTGTAATGGAAAGAAAAGTCCAAACGCCAAAATTATGTTTGTTGGTCGCCACAACTTTGCAATAAAATGTAATAACAGGCGATCAAAACATTGAATCTCTACGCAAAAATGGTATCATTAGAAATGTCAGCTCAAGCCACAAAAAATATGCCTTCACACAGCACCAGATCCCAAAAAATGAGGACACTATGGTCGCGGAAGATGGATGAAAAGCGCAATTCTTTCTCATTAAAAAATTCTGAATTTTTTTTTCACCACATAGATAACAGTAGGAGTATATATGTTTAGTATCTACAAACTCGTACTGACCCAAGGCAACAAACCCACACTTCAGTTTTGCCATATAATGCACATGGTGAATAGAAAACCTAAACAACAAATGTGAAATTGCACTCTTTTGCATACTATATCCTACTATATAATCATCTTATCGTGTCTCTCTGTAACGGAAATCCCGCGTCGCTAATTGGTCGCGCCAGGCCCGGCCGCAACCAATCAGCGACGCGAGATTTCCGTTACAACGAAACAGACAGAATTAGCCGCAGATGCCCCACCTACTATTCCCTGGCGCTCTGCGGCGGAAAATGGCGGAGCTGTGTAGCAGGGCTGCCGTCAGAACCCGGCGTACCCGGCCAAATGCCGGGGCCCAGGCGTGACTGAGGGGCTCACCATCGCCCGCCTGCCCGCATTAAAGGTCAGTGGCAGTGAACGCCCTGTGTGACTTCTCAAGCACTGAGAAGCCGCAGAAAGCAAGGTAATAAAAGCACTTTTAGATACTTTACAAATACCCTTTTTTACACAAAAGGATGCCTACAATGCATTACTTAATGTGCAGGGACAGGTATGGTCTGGGGGCTGATTTTTAGGGGTCAGGTTCCCTTTAACTATTGTATTTTCTGTAACTGTTACTTATGACTGTTTGTATATGAACCTCTGAATTGTTAAACCCTGTGGAATATGTTGGTGCCATATAAATAAAGGTGATTATTATGTAATATTAGCTCATTATATTCTTGTATTTTTGTATGGAGATGTAAAGTTTGCTGTTTTCCTTTTCCAACACCTCGGTGCTCAGCTGCTCTTTTCCTTCTCTCTTTTAGGAATATGATAAAGTCTTTTTACACAGCTAGCCTTCTGCTTGATACATTAACTGTATTTGGTGAACTCACTGAAGAGGTAAGCCAGAACTTCATGGTCTTTTAGCCACAATTTTTATGTTAATATTTTTCTACTTCGATTCTGTTTACAGGATGAAATGTTCTGAGATGTTGAAAAGTAAATGCAGCTTTCACAGCAAAAAGCTGTTGATACAAAATATACACTGACGAGCGAGAGGGTAAGAAGGTTTTGAACTTTTGACTTTCAGGCTCTGTTTCACCAACCAATGTGAGACTACCTTTATATTATAGACCATTATCTTGGCTATTTCATACATCATTTCACGTCTATTTAGCATATGATCTGTTATGCAGATTGTTGTCAGATTACTGCAGTTGCATTTTGCTCCTGAAATTCTAAATTTAAATTTTTAGTATTTTTTAAATTCACCTCTGTCATTGTCATCACACCATTTCTTCTCCAATACCCACATATATCTCAGGCCGTTTCCTAATGAAACACTGTTGTCCTTTACACACCTATAGCACTCCAGTTCACAAAGTAACTTGTCTTGTAGGATACTTGCATATTGAGACCATTGATCCTGGTCAAGTATCGAGCACCTTTGGCTGTGAAACATCAGGCTTCTTGCACCAAGCTTGACAGGTCCTTCAATTTCTTGATCAGTTAGCCCCTTTTCCCATTGTCTCTTTCAGACCCATTTGCATCCATCAGAGCCTAGTTTATTGATTTTCAACTCATTGCTCCAAATTACCCATTTCTAGTCAGCAACTATCCACTTTTAATACTTTTTGTAAACTCAAATCGACACTTCTCTTGGCGATATTGATGTCGAAGTTTCTTCACTGTTTTTCGGGCCACCATTCCACACCTGTGTAATGTGCATTGCACAATGCTTGCATGGACATCTGTGATCTCACTATTACAAAGCTTTCAAGCCACCTCCACTACAGTGTTTGTCACACAGAATTGATAGACATTTAGGTGACCCAACTTGTTGATTCCAACATTTAGCATTTTACCTGGACATCTACCTCTTGGCTATTGGATGATGGACAGACTTTATTTCGTGTTCTTGAAACTGTCACGGCACGCGCATGATGCAGTTTGGCAATTTTCTTGGCCGACCGACTCTATCGATGAGCTGGATGATGCTGTTTCACTTTTCTTGGGAAACCTTCTTCATGGCTGCTCTTGAATTCAAACCAATGACCTTTTGTTTTTAAATCAACACTGATCTCTATTAGGGAATTTAGGAAAAGGTTGTAATTTGTAGTGTACAAGAAGAAAGATTTTCCAAAGACCAGGAACAAAACATTAGCAATGAAGTGACATGACCGGAATCGGCAAAACAAATGATATGCTAAACAAATCCTACCCTTGAAAATAAGCCCTAGCATGATTTTACAGGATTTTTGGGGCATGCTTGAAATGTAAGCAGTTATGCAAAAATAAGCCCTTGTTATAGTCAAAGCTGACATTACGGGGAGGCAAACTGTGCAATTTCTCAGGGTCTCCACTCTTTTCGAGGCCCCTTACGCTTGTATTCAAAAATTAAGATTGTTTAATGACCTTTGGTGACTTTACAGTCATGTGACCATAATGTAACCAAAGGTTGCAGGAGTCTAAAAGAACTGAACAAAAGACAGACTGGTATGCAGGACTGGCATTAAGTGGATGGGAGAGCAAACTGGGCAAGGTCCCCATTCTCCCAGTTCCCACAGGAGTTATACTCTGACTGCTTACGAACCCCTTAGATGGACATATGGATATGTGTGACTTTATATATATATATATATATATATGTATACTAGAATGGGGAACATATACCAGAATGGGGGAACATATATACCTTGAAGGGGTCCAGGTTACCGCATTATTTGCTTCAAATTTTTTTGTCCTCCTCTAAATCTGGGTGTGTCAATTATTATATGTTTTATATATAATAATATATACTACAAGATGTTGAGGACGAAAACGATTACATTTGGAGCAAATAATATGGTCATAACACAGTTATGTGGGAATGATCTGCTGCGGATTCCGTTATGAGGGTGATGACCCCAAATTCTGTACTAATATCTCCCCAACCTGGACCCCTTCAAGGTATGTATGTTCCACATCCTGATATGTGTTTCCTCCATCCTGGTATATGATCCCCCATCCTGGCATACTGTATATGATCCCCCATCGTGGCATATATGATCCCCCATTCTGGCATATTTCCCCCATCCTGGTATATGGCCCCCATCCTGAAAAAGGCCCCTATCACGGTGCACATATGAAAGAATTAGATTATACTAACCGTCCATCGCTCCACTGCAGTGTGACATCCTCTTCTCATGCCGACAGCTGACCAGTGTGTAAGTGCACAGTTCATGAGATCACTGTCCTGTACCGTGCTCACACACGCCGTCAGCTGCCAGCATGAGAAGGGTCGTCACGCAGTGGGGAAGCGATGGACGCTAAGTATAATTGTCTGTCCATTGCAGTTATATTCACTGCTCCCACTCAGTGAATATCCACTTTTATAATCGTTTGCGGCGCAGCTCCTGCTGTTGATCATGTGTGCCCACTGTTTAAGAAAATTTTATATGTGCTGCTCCCCCAACCTCCTCGTGATCCCACCCACTTCTTGGCACCACTTCATTGTTGAGAGTTGATGGGTGGAAGGAACAGTGCATATTAGATTTTCTTAAACAGTGGGCACATGTGATCCTTGGGAGGCGCTGCTGCAGCCTGGTCCTGCCTCTGGTGACCCGCTCTTTCTTCAGGTTATCCGCTCCACCACTGCATCCCCCCGACAGCCAGGTACATCTTATAGTTCGTAACATATGGTAGAAACACATGTGTTACACATAGGGTTTGGAGTTGTATTGTTCCAGAATGAGATAGGATTATATTTGAATAAATGTTGATTTGGTTTTTTTTTGTTATAAATGAGGATGATTGTTCATGGAAAAAAATAGGACTTCCCCCTGAAAATAAGCGCTAACCCATCTATTCAAATAAGAAAAATATACCACCCTGTCTTATTTTCAGGGAAAAATAATAGTTGCAAGTTAAATTTATGTATAAGATAGCCAAAATGATTTTATAGAAAATGAAGGGTGTCTTGAGCTCAAAGCTGTAGTGGATGGTGAGATATGAAGTCTGAAAGTCTAAAGTTCAATACGTTGTTACCTTTTTGTTAATCTGTATACCTATACATAATCTGTAAAACCCTAGTAATAGGGCTTTCGTTCCCTGCTACTCCACCCCACACAGTGTCTGTAGCCAAAGGAATGACCACAGACACCGGTCTCGGGAATAACAGAACGTTTACTTTTGCAAGAACGTGAATAAAACATGGAGGAAATGCTTCACGTTTCACTTGGGTAATCCATGGCAGGTACAGTTTAGAGTTAAATTCTGACATGGAATCGAGGTTCCGGAGCTTTAAGCACCTGATTCTTTAGATTAGTGCTTGTAAGTTGTTATTGAGAAGTTCAGAGTCTTTTTGTAGCGTTATGCAGAAGATAGTATATAGCAAGAGTATTTACAGGCCTGGGATTCTTGAGGTAATTTCACAGCTTGTCACAGCCCATGCAGAAATATGTCTGAAGCACATGTAGGTCCAGACAGTGAGGATCCAGGGTAGAAAGCTTTTGGCATACTTTCTGTGGAAGACAGAGAAGGATGCTAGGCCTTGTGGCCTGGCAGGAAAACTTGTGATAAGGAAGTATCGTCATGTGCTCTGCTCCGTGTGGCATCTTGTTCCAGACTGGGGAATTTTTCACCCTTGTCTTGTCTAGACAAGACTGAATTAGCTCCCCCTATTTAACCTTGTGTCACCGGCCAATAGAAACAACACTCAGTTCACATGTCAACTCTTTACAATACAAGGTACCTTTCACCAGCAGATGGTGCTGGAACATAACAGATGAGAAGTGCATTGATAAAACAAATGAGAAATGCTTGGAAAAATATGAGATTTGATTTAAATGAATCTAAAACTCACTATTAACAATAGAGGGATAGTTAAGGAGTGAGCTGCAGTGTAAAGGGTTACTCATGGTCCAGGGGTACTTAAAAGGGACAGACATAATCTGGACCGGGTCACTACATACTCCCCGTCTTAAGGTGAGCCATCCTTGGCGATTGTGTGAGTGTAGGACATCTAAAGAAAGGAAAGATACATGCAATGTTAAGCAACAACAAGGCAAAAATATTCAGACGTATGGAAGAAAAATATGCAATAAACAAATGTAAAACATGAAGGTGGAGGTGCCAATATGAAATAGATTCTAGTACACTATCGCCCATTTGAAAGGCTCTGGAATGCCACTTTTTCCCAGAGTGAATAGAATTTCCCTTATGGTGGTACTTCTTGAGCCATACTCTGTCTCCAATTTGAAGTGGGGAAGCACTAGCGCTTTGATTGTAGCTCTCTTACTGTCGACGGTGAGCTTCATCCATGCGGTAATCAATGATCTGTTGGGCTTCGTGTATTTTGCGCTGATGTTCCGACACCCAGTCAGTTTTAGGCAAGGGATTGATCATGTCGGGAACTTGGATTCCAAGAGCACTATCTTTTGGGAGCTGGCCTTGTCTTCCAAACATCAGGTAATATGGCGAGTGGCCTGTAGAACAGCGAGCAGTATTGTTGTAGATTTCCACTAACTCCTCAAGTAATTGAGGCCATTCAGCTTGTTTGGTAAGAGATGCTGTTCGCAGCATAATGTTGAAGGTCTGGTTAACTTTCTCGCAAAGGCCATTCCCTTGGGGGTGATAGGTAGTTGTTCTTTGCTTCTTGCACTCATGGAACTGGCAGAGTTCTTGAAATAATTGTGACTCAAAGGCAGGTCCATGGTCTGTGAAAACTGATCAGGGCAACCGTAATGTCTCACATATTCATGGTAGTAGGTGATGGCTGTAGTCCGAGCTGTACGCTCTTTCACTGGAACAACAGCAACGCACTTAGTATAGTGTTCCACCATAGGAAGGGCATATGTGTAGCCTGAACAAGTTGGCGCCATCCTCACGTGATCAATAGCAGCTAGCTCGTTTGATATCTGAGAATGGATTGGATGAACATGAGTGCTGACATCCTTTTACCAGCTTTGGTGAGGTTGCAAGCTGAACTTTCATTGCAGTAATTTTCTATGTCCAAATGCATCTCAATCAAATAGAAGTGTTTGGCATATGGTGGCTTCAGTTTTGTGCATCCCGAAGTGCTCAAACTGATCTTGCTAAGCATCAAGAACAATTCTGGCATCTCACCGTGGAATTAGAATCTGATGTAACCTTTCACCTGAAACTTGTGATAGTACCGAGGTCTTGGCAGCTGGCATCTGTGTAGAGACGGAAATGATGGCGGTAATCAGGATACGTCGGAATTGGAGGTGATATCAATAGGCTTTTCAACGTCTGAATGGCAGTTTTTTGTCGTTCAGACCAATTAATCAGAAGTCTTCTGTTGAAGTTTTCTTCAGGACAACTAGTAGCAGATCGCTGAGGGGTTCGTCAATTTGTGCAAAATGAGGTATAAAGCGACGGTAGTAGACTGCGAAACCTAGGAAACTTCTGACTTCTATCACGGTTCTTGGGATGTTCCAGTCGTTCACAGCTGAGATCTTTTCAGGATCAGGCTGGATACCTTCGGCACTTCGAACATGACCAAGATAGTTGACCTTCAGCTTCAGCAGATGGCACTTCGATGGCTTTAATTTCAGGCCATGTGTAATGAGTACTTGAAATACCTCTGCAAGGTGGCATAAGTGATCTTCATAAGTGCTGGAATACACGACCACAACATCAAGATACAACAAAATGCTCTGGAAGTTGAGGTAACCAGACATCTATTGCTCGGTCGCTGAAACATAGCAGAGGCATTGCATAACCCAAAGAGCATACTGCTAAACTCCTAGAGTCCCATCGGAGTGGTGAAGGCTGTCTTCTCTATTCTCATCAGCCATGAGTACCTGCCAGTAGCCGCTGGTTAAGTCTAGAGTGGAGAAGTATTCAGCTAAGTCAAGAGCAGTGATGAATTCTTCAATCCATGGGAGAAGATTAGCATCTTTGTGTGTAAGATTGTTCAACTTTCTGTAGTCGACACAAATTATGTTGGTGTCCTTCTTCACCAGGACAATGGGTGCAGCCCACGGGCTTTGACTTTCTCAAATGACTTTAGAATCTTTCATCTCCTTTAATAGCTTCTTTACTTGCTGATAGTTAGCAGGAGGTACTGGACGTTGTCTTTCTTTGATATTAGGATGATCACCTGTTTTGATCTTGTGTTGGATCAGAGAAGTCTTGCCAAAGTCTAGGTAGGTGCTTTCTGAAAGCTTTGCTGTGTCGCTTAGCAACTTTGGTGACACCATGGATGTGTTAGATGGGAGTATTATCTCCAATATTAAGGTAGTTCCACCAAAAGGTAGTAGGTGAAAGCCACTGCCAAAGGCTCTAATACATCAACTTTTGATGAGCCACTGTACCTTCATCTAGGATGTCTTCTGGTTCAAGACTGTACAGTTGAGCAACTGAATTGAACTTGTATAGCTCGATGGGTGGATCACTCAGGTTAACTAGCCATACTTCTACTCCGCCATTTGAGACGGTGCCAATACTTCTGGCAGCTTTTACCCGTCCTTCCATCTGGTTGGAGTAAAGAAGAGCTACATAGTCTTCGTTGTTAATTCCTGTTTGAGCTTGTCGCCAGACTAGAGTTTGGCTGTTGGCCGACAGGGTAACTGGTCATGTGTTGGTGATAAGCACACGGCAGATGTCACCTTTCCAGTTGGCAAAAAAATAAGTCTAGTGGTCACATGATCTTAAAAGTCCTCTCTGTACGCAAGTGAACAGATAGTTTCCAAGGTTACCAACCACCTCTGCAGTGGAAACCTGTTTCCTAGGCAAGGAGCAAGCACTAGCAAGCTCTTTGCTTTAAAGCTTGCCAGTGTTGCTCTGCTGGTGGCTGAATAGTTGAATCCGGTCAGCTTTAGTGTCCCTGGACTTGTCCGATGCTGCAGAAGTATAGCTGACGAGCAGCGTTGCAGAACACTGTGTCTGTGATACCTACACAACCATTCCCAAGCTGCCAATATTCAGGTGTGCACCGCCCCACCAGTGTGCTCCTAAAGAGAAAATAGAGAATAATGACTTTTAAAGAATATACCGTATGTTCTGTCACAGTGGCAACAGAACAGCCACTAGGAATTTCACTGCAGTAAAGATACACAGAATGGCTGATTTTTCTGCTAGTGTATTTAATTGAACTGTGGTCTGTAATTCATATGTTTTGGTATTTTTTGGTTTGCAATGCTACATTTTTACATTTTTTTTTATATTTCATAATTAGACTGTCCATATTGAGTACAAAGTTAGCTTTATTGGTATCTTAAATGAAATGCCAGTGCTGCAGCACTTTTCTGAGCATGTTACTAACCCTCTCCTGTTGGTCTGTGAACGGCCATTATCTTGATTTATTTATAAAGCTTAAGCCAATTAATATTACATAGTCCTAGAGATTTTGACATATTTCTTTTGCAAGCAAATAAAAGGTAAACATGACTGAAGTTCTGTTTGAATTAGGAATACGGCATGTCTGAAGACGGTGACCCCGAGTGACTCTTACCTTATTACAAACCCTGGCCAAAGCTCTAATGCTGGGTGATATTTTGTGGCTTCCCAATGTTATATTTTGGAGGCCTAAACACATAGTGACCACATAAATGAAATCTCTTTTTTTTCCTATGAAGGTAAATGTATTCTAATGTTGCACAAAAATGCTATTTTTCATAGCACTGCAAAAAGAAATATTTCATAATATAACTGACAGCAAATATATGTATATATATATACACACACATATATACATACAGGTACGCATGTGTATGCATATATACAGTATATTTATTTATACCGTACATTTGTGTCATCATGTAGACTGGTATATCTATCCAAATGTGTGATACTTTATTTCACATACGTATATACTATTTTAGTCTGATAACAAGAGGGGGATAATTGAAAGACATTACTAAGCAGCATTATGCATTACTTTAGGTTTTAAAAATCTCCAGTACATCAAATACTTTGTTATTAATCCAGCGGTGACCTGTGTCACTCTTTGGTACAATGGTCCATTCAGTTTTCCGCATCACCAGAAGGGCATATATGGTAACTGTAAGATGGCTGTGTGGGAAAAGTTACATATGAGTCTAATTATAAGAGATTTACTCACACTATAAAACAAGACATAACAAAGAACCTTTAGACATCTGTTGAGATTCAATTACACTTTTTAGAACTCCATTAGGACAGCGGAAATGAAGGCTAAAAGGGTGATATATGTGCACAAGAACACCATGTGATGTTTCAGATCTTTGCAAATTATTTCATTTTTAGCAAAGCTGTGCTTTTGTAGTACCAGTGTATTAAGCCAATATTTTATAAGCTCATAACTAATAATGATAATCTAATTTGAGCAGCATGACATCACGATTTTGTTTTTTTTCCCACCCCTGTGGGCTTGTCTTTCTGCTTCAGGCCAAACCCCCACCCCCTCCCTTTCTTCCAGGGAAGAGAGGGTCGGCTTACAGTAGAAAACCAAGCCCTTATTAAATCTCCAAAGAGTGCACATTAAGATAACAAATTTTATTTAATTATTATTAAAACGTCAGTAGTGTGTGTATGTCCCACACCTGTATCTAGTAAAACCGAGCAGTCGGGGAGGGAGGAGACTATAATCCCACACTCACCCTATCCACTGCCCCTGCCTGACTACGGAGATTTCAACACATAACGTATCAGGTGTCCCCGTTCCACGGTGGCTTACCCTAGTGTCCCTGTTACTCCACTATGGCACCTTCCACCGCTGGATACTATCTGGATCTGCGATGTATCTCTAGTTTAGATGTGGGTCAACCCCCATCATCCTCCCTGTGTATGTATGAATTAAGTTCAGAGGTATGTCTTCTATATGGTTCTGGAGATATACCGTATATACTCGTGTATAAGCCGACCCGTGTATAAGCCGACCCCCCTAATTTGCCCCAAAAATCTGGAAAAAACCTATTGACTCGTGTATAAGCCGAGGGTGGACCCCAGCACAGGTACACAGCCCCCAGCAGTGTGGTATACAGGCCCCCCCAGTGGTATACAGGCCTCCCCAGTGGTAGTATATAGCAGCCCCAGTGGTAGTATACAGCAGCCCCAGTGGTAGTATACAGCAGCCCCAGTGGTAGTATACAGCAGCCCCAGTGGTAGTATACAGCAGCCCCAGTGGTAGTATACAGCAGCCCCAGTGGTAGTATACAGCAGCCCCAGTGGTAGTATACAGCAGCCCCAGTGGTAGTATACAGCAGCCCCAGTGGTAGTATACAGCAGCCCCAGTGGTAGTATACAGCAGCCCCAGTGGTAGTATACAGCAGCCCCAGTGGTAGTATACAGCAGCCCCAGTGGTAGTATACAGCAGCCCCAGTGGTAGTATACAGCAGCCCCAGTGGTAGTATACAGCAGCCCCAGTGGTAGTATACAGCAGCCCCAGTGGTAGTATACAGCAGCCCCAGTGGTAGTATACAGCAGCCCCAGTGGTAGTAAACAGCAGCCCCAGTGGTAGTATACAGCAGCCCCAGTGGTAGTAAACAGCAGCCCCAGTGGTAGTAAACAGCAGCCCCAGTGGTAGTAAACAGCAGCCCCAGTGGTAGTAAACAGCAGCCCCAGTGGTAGTATACAGCAGCCCCAGTGGTAGTACCCAGCAGCCCCCTGGGGGTACACAGCAGCCCCCTGGGGTACACAGCAGCCCCCAGGGGTACACAGCAGACCCCTGGGGGTCCCCAGCAGCCCCCTGGGGGTCCCCAGCAACCCCCTGGGGGTACACAGCAGCCCCCAGGGGGTACACAGCAGCCCCCAGGGGGTACACAGCGGCCCCCTGGGGGTCCCCAGCGGCCCCCTGGGGGTCCCCAGCGGCCCCAGGGGGTCCCCAGCAGCCCCCAAATGCTGGCACTCGCCCCCCCTTGAAAGGGCCCCCCCGCTTCTCTTACCATTCCGGACTTCTGATCCGCGCCGGTCCTCGGTGCTTCATCCTCGCTGCTTCATCCTCGCTGCTCCGTCCGTCTTCTACATCCGGGATCCCCGGCCGCGCGATGACGTCATATGCCTGCGACGGCCGGAGATCCGGATGTAGAAGACGGACGGAGCAGCGAGGATGAAGCAGCGAGGATGAAGCACCGAGGAGCGGCGCGGATCAGAAGTCCGGAATGGTAATATAACCATCGGGGGGGGGGGCCCTTACAAGGGGGGCGAGTGCCAGCATTTGGGGCTATATGCACTGGTTCCCCCTGCCGCTGATTGACAGGGGGAAGCAGTGCATATTTAATGAGCGGCCCCACGTGACGGGGCCGCTCATACAGCAGCCTCCCCCCGCCTCCTCCAGCCTCCACAGCCCCGGACACAGCCCCCCCCCGTATTGACTCGTGTATAAGCCGAGGGGGAGACTTTTCAGCCCAAATTTTGGGCTGAAAAACTCGGCTTATACACGAGTATATACGGTAGTTATGCCATTCAGCAAAAACTATCATAAACGGTGTGTTAACTCTCTACATGCCGTATATATCATCAGGCTAATGTGTCTCAAAACCCACTTGATGCCAATTACAGGGGTCAAGTCTGATGTCTGCTGGGTCTGCTGTTTATCATATTCCCATGGTTATCACATATTTACCATCTATACCCATACCGGACAGTATGAAGAGGCCTCCCTCTGACATAAGTATACAACTTAATAGTTACCAGGGTTCAGAGATTAACATCACAATCGAGATAGATTAGTTATTCCCACAGGCAGGTATTTTGAATCATTACTCCACTTATCTGATACATATGGTTGATTTGTCAGTCCCAGTCGTTCTCTCGACGCGTTTCTGCCCGTTGATGTTGCTGAGCGTCCTCAGGAGAGACTGTGCTATCAGATACCGGTTCACCTTATCCAAGTCACCGGGGGCCTCCTGTGCAGGGTAGTGTAATAGCCTTCCCTCCTTCCT
This sequence comes from Allobates femoralis, assembly GCA_033576535.1. NCBI lineage: Eukaryota > Metazoa > Chordata > Amphibia > Anura > Aromobatidae > Allobates > Allobates femoralis. The sequence goes on from JARQOC010000001.1 coordinate 465,097,645, forward strand.
CATTGGTGTCAGCGTCTTTGCAAATTATTGCATTTTTAGCAAAGCTGTGCTTTTGTAGTACCAGTGTATTAAGCCAATATTTTATAAGTTCATAACTAATAATGATAATCTAATTTGAGCAGCATGACATCACGATTTTGTTTTTTTTCCCACCCCTGTGGGCTTGTCTTTCTGCTTCAGGCCAAACCCCCCACCCCCTCCCTTTCTTCCAGGGAAGAGAGGGTCGGCTTACAGTAGAAAACCAAGCCCACAAAAGAGGTGGATGAAATAAACCCAAATAGTGATGTCAGGCTGGCCACGTCATTCGCCTACTGCACTGATTTATACAGTGTCTTGTGAAAGTATTTGGCCCCCTTAAACGTTTCACCCATAAAGATATAAATTCTAATTTTTTTGTGAAGAATCAACAACAAGTGGGACACAATCGTGAAGTGGAACAAAATTTATTGCATATTTTAAACTTTCTTATCAAATAAAAATCTGAAAAGTGCTGCGTGCAATATTATCCGGCCCCTTTACTTTCAGTGCAGCAAACTCGCTCCAGAAGTTCAGTGAGGATCTCTGAATGATCCAATGTTGTCCTAAATGACTAGTAATGATAAATAGAATCTACTTGTGCGTAAACAAGTCTCCATATAAATGCACAGCTGAAACAGTCATTATACAAATTCATGCGCAATTATCGCAATACGCCACATTCTACTACTAATGCGGCTCCAGCTAGCTCATCTAACTTTCAACAGAACTCCGCTCATACGTATCCCTGACGTGACCAGTCATCCCTTACCAAGTGACTCTTCTGTGCGATCAGCAGACTCTTCTAACAAGCTATGAAACGTTATGCAGACAGAAGGCGTAGGGCACAGCCAAGTGCCGTCAAAAAAGGAGATGTTGACGTCGTGCGTCAAAAAACAACCAGCAAGACCTCAGCTACATATAATCCTGCATAATACAATGCTACTGATAAGAAAGGCAACATGGTCACGGCTGAGAGAAATGGACACTTCATAACTCGAAATTCATCACGTTTTAAAATCATACCGCAAAATGATGGTAATGATCTTCCTCTGGTAGAAGACTTGGTACTCGATGGTGGAGTGGATCGTCCGGAAGTGAACAATTCATCAATAATGGACGCACTCACGGAGCCCAGACGCTATCCAACACAGAAAGGACGGCTCCATCGCGGCTTATTGAAGAAGTGTAAGGCTGCGTTCACACATCGCGTATTTTGCGCGTTTTTTTACGCGCGTATTTGCTCCAAAAACGCATGTGCGTCTGCGTTTTACAGCAAAGTGAATGGACATTCACTTTGTGCCTTGCAGACATCGCGTAATTAAGCGCAGCGTTTTTGGAGCAAAAAACGCGCGCGTAAAAAGAATGAACATGTCAATTCTTTGCGTTTTTTTACGCGCGCGTTTCCATAGGCCCCATTATAAAAACGCGCGTCTAAATGCGCGATTGAAGTAGAAGCGAGTTGTTCTCTCGCGTATTCTTATCGCGTTTTTAAACGCGCGTTTTTCCCTTGAAAAGACGCGCGTAAAAAAACCGATAAAATACGCGAATGTGTGAACGCAGCCTAAAGAGAAAAAAAGAAAAAATATACATACCGTAATTCTTTTTGGTTGTTTGTTTTTTTTTGTTTGTTTTTTCTTCCGTGCCTGATTTGAATAGACTAAATAGGCCAAAACCGACATATATGTTTCTTGGACATTTTCACATTGTTACATTGTCAGTGTATTTCTTCTAGGGTGTTTACAAAAAAAAAAAAAGAGGGGATAATGTAATGTACAATAATTAGATCTGTCTCTTTAAGAAAACTAGGTCTGGTGTATCATGGGTAACGATAAGAAGGAGGGGGTAAGTTAAGTTTTAGTTTCACTTTGGAGCATGCTGAGGAAAGACTGCTATGTTATATGATGGAGAAAGATGGAAGAAAAGAATAAAGTACAGTTAAAGTTTACCCTTGTGAATGCCTCATATCGTGCGGACATTACAATGATGATTTGGTGTCAGCAGCCATAGGTCTGAGAGGGCAGGACTATTGGGCATTAGTGGAGCTATCAGCGCAGAGCACAGATCTACACTGTTAACAGCCAGGGGGGTGGTTGATGTACACAATGGGAGAGTACCTGTTCACATCTTAAATTGTGGCAGTGAGGAGGTTAAATTACCCAGGTATGCAACCGTTGCTAAATTGTACACAGTCAGCAACAACGAGATCCAAACAGTGGGACCCATACCAAAGGGGCAAAACCTGATCAAACAACAGGGCCACTGGAGGACTGGTGCCAGCAACTTCATGTCGGAACTGACACCACTCCTGTGTACGAAAAGCAAGGTTTTTACCGAGTAGTTCAAGAATCTGAACAAGTCTTTAATAAGCATCCACTTGACTTTGGTAGGATAAAAGGGGTACAACATCATACCCCACAGGTACACATCCAGCAATCAAACAGCAGTACAGGCCTATTCCACCTGCACATTATCAGAAAGCCAAGGAAATGTTACAGGACATGAAGGACGCAGGGGTTATACGAGATAGCTGTAGCCCCTGGGCAGCCCCATTAGTCCTAGTCAGGAAAAAGGATGGCAGTATGAGAATGTAAAGTAGTTATGAATTACCAACTTTTAGATTTTGTTAAAAAATGCTTTATTAACAATCCGTTAAAAAGGTCATAGACCTACATAGAAAGACATTACAAACAAGACGATTTTGAATCTATAGAGAGCGTGATAAAGGGAGGAGGGGGACAGAACTAAATTTCCCTTATTTATGATCCCTACCTACCAATGGGGGATTTTCACTCTAAATTGTTTTGGTGCCTCCATACCTGGTCAGCTCACCCTTATCTTACACTATTCTCCCTCATAAAGGGGTCCTAAGGGGAAGAAAAATTCCCAAACCACTTAACTTGATGACGTCGATTGTGGTTTTCCCTACAAAACCACAATTGATGTCATCAAGTTAAGTGGTTTGGGAATTTTTCTTACCCTTAGGACCCATTTATGAGGGAGAATAGGATAAGATTAGGGTGAGCCGACGAGGTATGGAGGCACCGAAACAATTTAGGGTGAAAATCCCCCATTGATAGTTAGGGGTCATAAATAAGGAAAATTTAGTTCTCTCCCCCTCCTCCCTTTATCACGCTCTCTATAGATTCAAAATCGTCTTGTTTGTAATGTCTTTCTATGTAGGTCTATGACCTTTTTACCGGATTGTTAATAAAGCATTTTTTAACAAAATCTAAAAGTTGGTAATTTATAACTACTTTAGAAACCTAACATATTACCTCCTAAAAATTGATAATTCTAAGTAATCCGTATGAGAATGTGTGTAGACTATAGGCAAATAAACCGCATAATACACAAGGATGCTTACCCGTTACCTCGTATAGAGGAATCCTTAGCTGCGTTGAAATCCACTAATTACTTCTACACCTTAGATCTCACTAGTGGGTATTGGCAGGTGTCCGTAGCCGAGAAAGACCACAAGAAGACTGCATTCACGAAACCTATGAGCCTATGTGAATTCAACAGCATGCCCTTCGGACTATGTAACGCACCTGGAACCTTCCAGACACACACAGTCTCAGGGTTCTGTTTCAAGTGCAGAGAGCATCATGTAGACCAAGGAACAGACCAGGCAGGTCCGAGATACTATTGTGGCGAAGTTTAAACCTGGATTTGGATACAAAAATATTTCCCAAGTCTTAAACATCTCAAGGAGCACTGTGCAAGCGATCATATTAAAATGGAAGGAGTATCAGACCACTCGAATCTACCAAGACCCGGCTGTCCCTCTAAACTTTCATCTCGAACAAGGAGAAGACTCATCAGAGATGCAGCCAAAAGGCCCATGATCACTCTAGATGAACTGCAGAGATCTACAGGTGAGGTGGGAGAGTCTGTCCATAGGACAACAATCTGTCGTACACTGCACAAATCTGGCCTTTATGGAAGAGTGGCAAGAAGAAAGACATTTCTCAAAGATATCCATAAAAAGTCTTGTTTGAAGTTTGCCACAAGCCACCTGGGAGACTCCAAACATGTGGAATAGGGTGCTCTGGTCAGATGAAACCAAAATCGAACTTTTTGGGCACAATGCAAAACTATGTTTGGCGTTAAAGCAACACAGCTCATCGACCTAACATGGTGATGGCAGCATCATGGTTTGGGCCTGCTTTTCTTCAGCAGGGACAGGGAAGATAACCATCTTGATGGGAAGATGGACAGAGACAAATACAGGACCATTCTGGAAGAAAACCTGTTGGAGTCTGCAAAAGACCTGATACTGGGACGGAGATTTATCTTCCAACAAGACAATGATCCCAAACTTGAAGCAAAATCTACAATGAAATGGTTCAAAAATAAACATATCCAGGTGTTAGAATGGCCAAGTCAAAGTCCAGACCTGAATCCAATCGAGAATCTGTGGAAAGAGCTGAAAACTGCTGTTCACAAACGCTCTCCATCCAACCTTAATGAGCTCCAGCTGTTTTGCCAGGAAGAATGGGCAAGAATTTCAGTCTCTCCATGTGCCAAACTGATAGAGACATACCCCAAGTGACTTCTAGCTGTAATCGTAGTAAAAGGTGGCACTACAAAGTATTAACTCAAGGGGGCCGAATAATATTGCACGCCCCACTTTTCAGCTTTTTATTTGTAAAAAAGTTTATAATATGCAATAAATTTCATTCCACTTCATGATTGTGCCCCATTTGCTGTTGATTCTTTACAAAAAAAATTAGAATTTATATCTTTATGCTTGAAGCCTGAAATATGGCAAAAGGTTGAAAAGTTCAAGGTGATTAAATCCTGGTGGTTGGTTTCCTTTAAGTATAAATGTAGGCATATAGCATTTTTTTAAGACTTGAACCATCTTTTTCATGTTTGACTGGACATAGGATGTAATAAATGCAAAGCAAAATTAAATGTTTATTTCTTCATTTTTTATTGTATTTTGCCTCTCTGTTGTTGAGTAATTAGTAATCCAAATATTTAGAACCTGTTAATTTTTGTTAACCTCAAGTGGGTGTTATTATATAGTTTCACCTAGTGGGACTTTTGTGGCTTTGACCAATCATCAGCCCGAGTTTTGTTATGAGCGGGATGCCAGCGGCTGAAACGCCTCCTGCCCGTGACATCAGCGCCGGAGCATGCCTTGCTGTATGCATACAGCATAATCTGTAGCAGGGAAAGCTCTTACACAGACGTCACGGGCAGGAGGTGTTTCAGCCGCTGGCATCCCGCTCCTAACAATTCCTTGCTCTGCACCTGCGTGAGTTGAGACACTGAGGTGCAAGCGAGGAGGGGAGGCACAGAGAGGCAGGGGGTGGTACAGAGAGGCAGGGGGCGGAGAGGACCCCTGTGAACAGCGAGGAGTGCATAATCAGTAAATCCCTCCAGACTTCTTATCTCTAAACTTTCTAAAGTGTTTTTTATAGCTTACAGGGCGGGTAGAAACATGGGGGACCCCTTCCCTGAATGCAGCAGACACGTTGCTTTCAGTGGTGCTTTCAGTTTGGAAAGCACCAGGGGGGATGACATGTCCTCTTTAATAAGCCCTAGGGGGTGACAGATTCACTTTAACTGCCAAATGCTTAACTTACCAATATCTCCGCAATGGAGAGACAAAATAAAAAAAAAATTAAATGATTCTGCTCTGCAGCCACTATTACATTATATTGCTTGGCCAGTTCAGCATGATTTATTTGTTGAAAGATCCCCTTTAACTCTTATGGTACCTTTACACGCCGCGACGGCAGGCTGGATACATCGCGCTACAAGCTACAATTGTAGCTTGTAGCGTCCATATCGCCTGTAGTAGCGGCGTCTGAAGAGGCGACGCTACAGCCGGCGACAGATACATCTGTTTATGGTCTCTGCTCATAAACTTAAGGCAACATCGCCGATTGTAGCGAGCTGTATCGGCGTGTAAAGAAGCAACGGAAGGCAACTCTGGACACCCGGCGATGTGGCTGCCATGTATCTAAGGCGTGACACAGTCGCCATGTTACCACGCCCCATCTGCGATCATTGGAGGTCGCTCCTGCTTTATGATTGGTAGTCGCAGCATAGGGCGGGATATTTAAGGAGCTGACCAGTCACACTACACAATTACTCGAGCGTGCTGTATTAATCAGCCTACTGCGATGCCTGGCCAATCCTGATGATATTGCGCTGTCCTATCATCGTACGGACGGATCGTAATCCAAGATTGTTGCACGCCTATGTGCTATCCCTGCTGCACCGGGTCCGCCCATAGTAGCTTGTTGGAGCAGTGTGTAAACATGGTACGCTACGCTACAGCTGGCTACTTGAGACACCCGGCGATGTAGCTAGCTATAGATGTAGCGTGGCGTAGCGCACCTTATGGCGGCGTGTAAAGAGAGTGCGTTGACCGTTTGTAGCCGTTCGGCCGTGCTCGTGCACGTGAAGTAGCGCGATGTATCCAGCCTGCCGTCGCGGCGTGTAAGGTACCATTACTTATAACTTTATGGATTAGAAAAAATTGACGCTGCACATGGTGACCAATACATTGTTTCAAATTTTGTATTGAAAATCTAATTGGCTTTAATTTGCTTTTTAAATAGAACATTCAGCACAGAAAATATGCCAGGTGGAAGGCCACATACATACACAATTGTTTAAAGAATGGAGCGACTCCGGAGTCTGGACCTGTTGGATTTGAAGGCGAGGAAGACTACAGTAAGTTAGCTGTACTAAAAACCTTCAGTTATTCCGCAACTACATTTATTGCAAAGTTAAAACTCCATTCATGACATTTTTCCCACTATTCAGACTATTTTCCCATTTGTGTGAATGAATAAGCCCCTGTTCACACTTGTCATTGCCTCGAGCTATAATGAGCTATGATTGCTATGTAGATTTGTTTTCAAAGTAATATCAGCAAACCCTGTCAGAACAGAACTGCCCTAATGGGCTCCAGTGGGTTTTTTCCACCTAAAGTTCTACAGAATGCAATAATATTAAAACGTACAGTAAAGTTTAGAAAGGTATTAAAGAGGACCTCCCCAAAGATTTCAATCTAAAGGCAACACTGAATGCAGCATGTATGCTGCATTCAGGCAAAGGGTCCCCCATGTGTTTGTGATGTTTTTATCCCTAAATACAGCCTTATGAAAATGTGTAGCAAAATGTCAGGAGGGCATTACCAGCTCCAGGAGTCAGCTCCTTCCCGGGGGCTATTCCTGCCCCCTGCATCTCTGTTCCTCCCTCCTCCCTCTCCTCGCCGCCTCCTTGATGCCTTGTCAGCTTTCCTCGCTCTGCGCCTCAGCCTCCTTGTGCTACTTCACGCAGGCGCAGAGCGGCGAGGTGTTGCTATTGTCGGCCCCACGCTCCTAACCCGCCTCCCACCCTGATGTCAGCACTTGTTCCCGCCCTGCTCAGTGTTATACATGGAGCAGGGCGAGAAGAAATGCTGATGTCAGGGCGGGAGGCGGGTCAGGAGCGCGGGGTCGACAATAGCAACACCTTGCTCTGCGCCTGCGTGAAGTAGCACAAGGAGGCGCAGGCGCAGAGCAAGGAATGCTGGTAAGGCATCAAGGAGGCTGGGAGGAGGGAGGAAAAGAGAGACGGAGGAGATGGGAATAGCCCCCGGGAAGGAGCTGACTCCTGGAGCTGGTAATGCCCTCCTGACATTTTACTACACATTTTCAGAAGGCTGTATTTAGGGATAAAACACCACAAACACGTGGGGAACCCCTGCCTGAATGCAGCATACATGCTGCATTCAGTGTTGCCTTCAGATTGAAATCTTTGGGGGGTGGGATACAGGTCCTCTTTAACCCCTTCACAACCTTGGACGTATGGGTGTATCCAAGGTTGCCTCTCTCCCTTTGATGTGCTCATGTGAAGAGCTCGCCCCATTCCCTGCACATGTCAGCTGATCTGATCAGGTGACGTGCAACTAAGGACGCATCGGATCAGTGATCCGATCAGCAATGTTAACCCTTAAGATTGTGCTGTCAATCGCTGACAACCAGGGGTGTAACTACAATAGGTGCAGGGGTTTCAGTCACACCTGGGTCCTGGAACCCAGGGGACCCCAAAAGTCCCTTTGGCCTATAGAAAAAGACTGTTAGTGAAGATTTGCAATAATTGGGAGCCCTGTTGGAGCTTTTGCATCGGGGCCCATGAACTTCACATTATGACACTGCTAACAACGGAGTCTAAAGCACCATGGTGGGGATTGCGCCATTCCCCACTGGCATCGGCGATCTAATGATGTGATTATGAGGCCTCGATGTGTTGCCATGACAGCCCTGGGTCCTGTGAGGACTCTAGATGCAGTCATGACTCACTTCCTGTAGATGCCTGGCGAGCGCCTGCATCCTCCAAAATTGATCATTTCTCCTCTTCAGAGTTGTGGATCATCATGGCTGTAAACAGGAGAAGCGATTGGAGTGTGCAGTGCTGAGGCGTTCTGATGGGTCAAGTCGAATATAAAGTAAAAAAACTGATGGAACAATCAAGTTATGGCTCTTGGAAGAAAGGAGGAAAGAATAAAATTGCAAAAAAGTAAAAAGGCATGAACAGAATTAATTAACATATTGTTATATAGTCTGCAAAAACAAGTAATGATCATTATAAAAAAATGTCTCTATCTTGGTCTTGTCCAAATGGCAAGGTGGAAAGAGTCTAAACGGAGTTGGCTAAAAATTACACATTTTGTATTTTCCAAAACATTACGTTTTTCTTAATAAAGCTTGCTGAAAAAGGTTTTCCATCCCTCCCTCCCTAAAAAGTCCTTGCTTTGAAAAAGATAGTCATTGAGATAAATTGCCATCCTCCCCTTCTTCAGAAGAAAGAGTAAATGGGTCCAAGGCCGAGCTCAAAAATGTTGGCCGGCATCGGTAAGTGTGAGTATGGCTTGTAACCTACTGGTGACACCCATGCTATTAGATCGAGTTTGCTGTCCAGCCGATTCTACGGACTCCGCAAAAATCGCTTGCATCCCATTCTCCCCAACGTGACAGTCATCCGCCACATAAACAATGTGGTATTAGTTGATATTTGGCCCAAACCTGAACTCTCAAAACACACAAGCTCATTGTATTGCAATTCTTTGGACCAACATTGCAAGCAAATCATGAAAAAGTGTATCAAATTTGCTTGAGTTTGTATTCCTGTGTATTAGAATTTGAAATGTAAGTGTGCACTAAATCATTGTTTTCCTGCAAATGGGTATTGTGAGTAATTTTGTACTTGATCAGTGGAATAATTCTGTGCATTTCGGTATATGTAACAGCACACCATATAACCATATTTACTACATACCATATATACTTGAGTATAAGCCGAGTTTTTCAGCACACTTTTTCTACTGAATCAATCAATGAATTTTTGTGTGCTCAATCGGTTGTTATTTTATTATGTGCAACAGCACAGGGGTCATTTACAGTGATGGGGGCCGTATACCAGTGATGGGGGGGCTGTACACCAGTGATGGAGGGGCTATACACCAGTGATGGTGGGGCCATTTACCATGAAGAGGGGGGCTGTATACAGTAATGAGGGGCTATATATAGTGATGTGGGGCTATATACCAGGATGGGGAGGGGTCTGCTGCATTTCTCACCCTAGGCTTATACTCTAGTCAATAGGTTTCCCTAGTTTTGGGGGCTAAAATTAGGGGCCTCAGCTTATACTTGGGTTGGCTTATACTCGAGTATATATGGTATATAGAAAATCTTTGTAAAGTACTGGGAATATGGCACTGGAAGTGCATGTAAAGTTTGTTTTTGTTTTGCCTTTTTTGTGATGAATATAATTTATTAAACAAAATGAAATGTGCTGGGTGCGTGGGTGCACATTTTGGCTGCCTGACGCTGTGTCTCAGATGTTTTACATATGCAGACTAATTGAAGTGCAAACAAAAGGCTGCAACAAACAAGTCTGGGGAAAGCCACATAATGAATAGTGAATGGTATTGTAGCAATGGTCATTAAAATGTACTATATGGAAAAACCCTTTAAAATATAATAATATTAGATATGCATTAAAATCTCCTTTTGTTATGCATTTAAAAACAAGGTTGACTTAAATATGTGTGAACAAACACACACATAACAAATGGACAGTTAAGGGAACAAAGATCCCTCTGAAACCAGACGACACCAGGGCAACTATGTATACCTACACTATACCTGTATACTGATACTGTCTAGCCGTGGAGGTTGGCACCCTATATGATTATTGAGAGATTGTGCCCCTGCTGAACAGTGACATTCCCTGAAAAGCCCTAGAACACACCCTTTCTTAGGCTACATTCAGACTGTCTGTTGTTTGCAGTGCACTGCAGAAAACGGATCACTCAAATAACATCCCAGCAAAGTCTATGGATGTTCATCTTTGTCATTCAGACGACTGTGCTCTTCTAAAGTGATCTGTGTTTTCACTTGTGGAGAGCTCCATTTTAGAAAAGTGCATGTCAATTTCTGTGGTGTTTTTCTCCAGCGCTTTTCCCATAGGAGCCCTTCAAAATTGGGGAAAAAACGCAGCAGTCAGAAATGGATCCTTTTTTTTTACCATTCAAAAAAAAAATCCAGTTTTTATTCAGACTTTACAACAAAACGCAGCTCAAAACAGAGAAAAAAAATGCACAGTCTGAAAGTAGCCTTATAGTATTATAATATTTATTCACTCCTATAGCGCTATTAAACAGCTCACAATCTAAATATCCTATCAGTATGTCTTTGGAGTGAGAAGAAACCAGAGTGCCCATAGGAAACATACAGACTCCTTGCAGATGTTGTCCTTGGTGGGATTCAAACACAGAACTCCAGAGCTGCAAGGCTGCTGTGCTAACCACTGAGCCATGGTAAAGCAAATGAATATCCTAAAGTGGGTCAAAAACAGATGCAACTGACAGGTAAATACAGTGACTTTAGAGAACCAAAAAACAGGTTTGATATGATATAAAAAGTTCTCATAATAATGGTATACTTGTATAGTTAATTAGCTTTTTGCAATTGACGCCTCAATGTCTCGATGTGATTTTCCAGGAGGCCGGTTATTCTGAAGATGAGTCTATAGGATGAATCTCAAGCCCAGTATTTCATGCTTTAAATATCCCCTCTATGGATTAATAGATTGATTCAAGCCCCCTAAGGAAATAGATACATTACATATTGAGTTGTACTCTCAGTGACCAGTGTTATTGGCTCCTCTGGTGACCTTATTAATGTCATCACTTCTCACAAATGGGGGGGAAGTGGTATAACAGTTTGACTGCAACTGATCATAGACTCGGGCACAGAGGGTCGGTGAGGGAATCTGTGAATATTCATATGGTTTAATGAGTGGGCCAAGAAAGATTCTGACAACCTACAACTAGCTTAATTCTGGTGCCAATCCGAACAGTAACATAGACGTACAGTTAGAAGTCTGTGTTTGGGGTTCGCTCATGCCTACTTGAAAGTCATCCTCCTACTTTTTGCACAGTCATGCAAGTTGAAACCAGTGACCTAAATCCACTGGCATCTATACATGCCCATGTCGCAATTCTACCTCCAGTACATTTGACATATATGTTCTTAAAGGGTTAGTCTGAGACAAGCACCTGTTTTTCCTAACCTCCTATCTAATTTATCCCTGGTCTAAGCTATTTTGTAACATACTTGTGTTATTATTATTATTATTATTATTATTTATTTATATAGCGCCATTGGGTTCCATGGCGCTTTACATGAGGATGAGGGAGACAAGAACAAGTACACTAAATCTAGGCGATCAGGACGTACAGGTACAGGAGGGGCAGGGACCCTGTCCACGAGGGCTCACAGTCTATGAGGGGTGGGTAAGGATACAGTAGGATGGGGGAATGTCATGTATGGGGCGTTCGCCTGGGTCTCATGGCAGGTTGTAGGCTTGACGGAACAGGTGAGTCTTCAGGTGACACTTGAAGTTACTCAGGGTAGGAGAGTGTCTGACGTGTTCGGGTAGGGAGTTCCAGAGTAAGGCAGATGCCCGGGAGAAGTCCTGGACTCGGTTGTGTGAAGAGGTGATGAGGGGGGAGCAGAGGAGGAGTTCTTGGGAGGAGCGGAGGTTGCGTGAGGGTAGGTATCGGGAGACCAGGTCGGAGATGTATGGTGGGGCCAGGTTGTGTATGGCTTTGTAGGTCATGGTTAGTGTTTTGAATTGGGATCTCTTGGAGACGGGGAGCCAGTGAAGGGCTTGGCAGAGGGGGGAGACAGGGGAGTAGCGGGAGGACATGTAGATGAGTCGGGCAGCGGAGTTGAGGATAGACTGGAGAGGTGTGAGGGAGTTAGCCGGGAGGCCATTGAGAAGGAGGTTGCAGTAGTCAAGGCGGGAGATGATAAGAGCATGGATGAGTGTTTTAGCGGTGTCGTGGGTGAGGAAGGAGCGGATCCGTGAGATGTTCTTGAGCTGGAGCCGGAGGGATGTGGTGAGGGCCTCGATGTGGGGTTTGAAGGATAGGGAGGAGTCAAGGATTACCCGAGGCACTTGGCTTGGGGGACTGGGGAGAGGGCGCAGTCGTTGATGCAGATGGATAGGTTGGGAGGTGGGGTGGAATTTCTTGGGGGGAAGACTATGAATTCAGTTTTGTCCATGTTGAGTTTAAGGAAGCGAGCAGAGAAGAAGGATGAGATGGCGGAAAGGCATTGAGGGATTTTCGAGAGTAGGGAGGTGATGTCAGGGCCGGACAGGTAGATTTGGGTGTCATCGGCGTAGAGGTGGTACTGGAGGCCATGGGACTCGATGAGTTGCCCTAGGCCGAGAGTGTAAATGGAGAAAAGTAGGGGTCCCAGGACGGAACCTTGGGGGACTCCGACAGAAAGGGGGTAGGGTGAGGAGGAGGTGTGGGAGTGGGAGACGCTGAAGGTCCGATCTGCTAGGTATGAGGAGATCCAGGAGAGGGCAAGGTGGGTGATGCCTAGGGATTCCAGGATCCGGAGAAGAAGGGAGTGGTCAACCGTGTCGAAGGCGGCAGACAGGTCAAGGAGTAGCAGGATGGAGTAGTGGTGTTTGTTCTTGGCGGTCAGTAGGTCGTTGGTGACTTTGGTCAGGGCTGTTTCGGTGGAATGGAGGGGTCGAAAGCCGGACTGTAGGCGGTCGAAGTGGGAGCACGAGGAGAGGTGAGAGGACAGTTCGGAGTGGACGTGTTGTTCAAGTAGCTTAGAGGCGAATGGGAGAAGAGATATGGGGCGATAGTTAGAGACAGAGGTAGGGTCAAGTGAGGGTTTTTTTAGGATGGGCGTGATTAGGGCGTGTTTGAAGGCCGAGGGGAAGGTACCAGTGCGAAGTGAAAGGTTAAAGAGGTGGGTGAGGGCTGGGATGAAAATGGAGGTGTGGTTGGGAATGAGGTGGGATGGGAGTGGGTCGTGGGCGCTGGTGGTGAGGTGTGATTTTGACAGGAGGGAGGAAAGTTGGTCTTCAGTTATGGGGGGGAAGTGGCTGATGGAGGAGGAGGGCAGTGTAGGTGGGAAGGGGAGTTGTGGGGATAGTGGACTGAAGCTGCTTCTGATCTTGTCGATCTTCTCCTTGAAGAAGGTCGCAAAGTCTTCAGCAGAGATGAGGGGAGAAGGGGGAGGAGCAGGTGGGCGAAGTAAGGAGTTGAAAGTTTTGAAGAGCTGTTTGGGGTTGCGGGACAGAGAGGTTATAAGGGATGAGAAGAACACTTGCTTGGCTGTAGCGAGTGCCGTCTTGAAGTCAGTGATGGATTGCTTGAACAGAGCAAAGTGCTCGGGGGTGTGAGACTTTTTCCCTACAGCTCCCTCCTATTTCCTGCTTCGTGACGTACCATGTGAGTGCCCCAGTGCATCCTGGGATCTTCACACAGAGCATAGTCAAGCTGACAGGGGAGAAGGGAGGGGGCTAGAGACCTTTGTGAACATTTGCCAGTCCCGTCCCTGGAACTGATGTGACAGGGAGGGACTGAGGAAGTGCCTAGAGCCTATCAGCGTGAGGATCCCAGGATGCACTGGGGGCACTCATATGGGATGTCTTGAAGCAAGAATTAGGAAAAAAAAAACAATAGCTGTTAGACAGTATAGAGAGGGAATTATTAAAAGAAGTATTTGAGGAAAAAAACTTTAGATTATAGAAATCAATTTTATAGGGAGTTAGGAAAAAGGTTGCTGGTCTCTTGACTGACCCTTTAAGACTGAGTCCTCCCTACCTTTCATCTAGTTTTCTTTCGATTTCTTTCTAGAGCAGTTTAATGTTTGCTTCATTTGTAAAATGAAATGTAAATTTAACACATGGCATCAACTCCAGACCCTTTATCTCTGTAGCAAACCATGAAATACCAACAAATCAGTGAGTTGTGTAATTATTTTATAGCCTGTGAAAAAATGACTATACATCCTAAACAGTTAATAGTTCTCTGAATCTTGGAGAATTGATCTCAAACCTATTGCTCTCATGTATGTAGCAAAATTTCAACCAATCTCCCACCATGCGGGTTATGGATACTGCAAATGAAAGCTTTGAACTCCCTAACATGATACTGGATTCAGTCCTCGTAGAAGTTGTGTGAACCTAGACTCTCAAGTCTGGAGACAATTTAACAGCCTGCTGGATATAATAAGGCTAAAATAATGTGTTGACATAGAAACGCTACAATGAACAAAATATGTCGCCTACATTTAATGTGAACTCCTACAGAGCATTTCCCCTCGGTTGCTGCAGACTTTCCTTGAGTTGTATGATAACTTTTCTCTCAATTTATACTGTGAGGCACGTTTAGGCGACTTTGTGCGACACCACAAACTTTGTGTGATCCTTTTGACCTGCTATTAAATGTCTTGACTTCTGCTTAGCTGCTAGTCAAGCATCACAAGATTACAATCTGTGAGTAAAAATCCAAGAGGTTTGCGTTAAGTTGTGTAATGACAGTCTGACCATATTGACAAGCACTAAATGGGTTTGGGGTCATCATGTCGCTGTGTAGCTCAATTATCGGGAACAGTGTGATGCAGAATATATAGGTTAAATTTATACATTGAGACAGTGTTCTCATTGTTCTACATCCATCTTAATCGGCTAGCCGTTTCCGTAAGTAAGCAAGAGGATGAAAATAAGCAAGCCAGGGAGAAGCCATGAAGAGCCATGTTTAAATATACTAAACTTACTGCTCCCTTTCTTACCATAAAAAATATGATTTCCCATGTGCTTCTTGAAACCGCACTTCTGCTCCAGCCAATGTTTTCATAGCTACAAAGGTGTTCTCTGTTGAGCATGGTCCTGCCCTGGGCTTAGAGAGGAGGCTCATGTTGTCAGTGTACCACTAATCCATGGAAAACCAAACAGAATGGCACAGCTTAATCTTTCACAGAGGTCAGCTTCAGGTGTCCTCGGTCAGCGCTCCAGAAGCCAGAGTACTTGCACTAAACTGACATAAACAACATAGATTTTTTATGGCACAAGCACATTGTGCTTTCGAAGCAGTTATTTTAGTTATTTTGTTATTAATCTTTTTTATAAACATGTCATGAAGAATCGGGGCTGTTAAATGAAAGATCACAAAGACGCCCTCTTCAGTGGACTCATTGACACTGAAATCAAACGTCTGCTCGAGTCATAGTCAAATACACTTTTTTTTTTCTATGGTTTTAATATAAACCATTGTTGACATTCTGGAACATCTGCCAGGTGGCTATGAACTAGCTTCTTTGCAAAAAGAAATTGAAGATTAATTACATTTTCCATCTAGACTTGGTATAACTAGTAATATGGGGCAGACCAGTGGCTAGAATAAATGCTGGTTGCTACTCATAATGGGCTGTAATAATTAATTTCTTTAGGAACTTTTTAACCATATTTAGCAAATTAAATAATGCAAAGCATAATTTTGTGTGTGAATATACATGCAGTATATCACAAAAGTGAGTACACCCCTAACATTTTTATAAATATTTTAATATCTTTTCACGGGACAACACTAACGTTACTGCACTTTGGTATATTGTAAAGTAGTCAGTGTGCAGCTTGTATCTAATATATAATTGCCGAAGCGCACTTCCGTCATATTCGGCGCTACTTCCGTCGTCGTGGACGTGGCTGCCAAAGTGACGGAAGTGCGTTAGGGACACACACACAAACACACACCACCCACACCACACACACACACTCCAGTATACTTACCCCGCCGCCATCCGCTACACCGCTCCCGCCATGGCTCCGCCACCCCGGGGCTCCCGCCATGGCTCCGCCCACTTCACGGGGCTCCGCCATGGCTTCCGCCCACCTCGCAGGACTCCCACCATGGCTCCGCCCACCTAGCATGCGCTGACCACAGAGCATCCTTCCTGCGCTGACACAGAGCCGCCGTCCTCTGCTGACCACAGGCCTCCTTCCTGTGCTGACCACAGAGCCTCCTTCCTGCGCTGACCACTCGACCACAGAGCCTCCTTCCTGCGCTGACCACGACCGCCGTCCTCTGCTGACCACAGAGCCTCCTTCCTGCGCTGACCACTCTGCCTCTTTCCTGCGCTGACCACAGAGCCGCCGTCCTCTGCTGACCACAGACCACCGTCCTCTGCTGACCACAGACCTGCCGTCCTCTGCTGACCACAGAGCCCCCGTCCTCTGCTGACCACAGAGCCCCGTCCTCTGCTGACCACAGAGCCCCCGTCCTCTGCTGACCACAGATCCCCCGTCCTCTGCTGACCACAGATCCCCGTCCTCTGCTGACCACAGAGCCCCCGTCCTCTGCTGACCACAGAGCCCCCGTCCTCTGCTGACACAGAGCCCCGTCCTCTGCTGACCACAGAGCCCCCGTCCTCTGCTGACCACAGAGCCCCCGTCCTCTGCTGACCACAGAGCCCCCGTCCTCTGCTGACCACAGAGCCCCCGTCCTCTGCTGACCACAGAGCCCCCGTCCTCTGCTGACCACAGAGCCCCCGTCCTCTGCTGACCACAGAGCCCCCGTCCTCTGCTGACCACGGAGCCCCCGTCCTCTGCTGACCACGGAGCCCCCGTCCTCTGCTGACCACGGAGCCCCCGTCCTCTGCTGACCACGGAGCGCCCGTCCTCTGCTGACCACGGAGCCCGTCCTGCGCTCACCACTCTGCCTCCTTCCTGCGCTGACCACTCTGCCTACTTCCTGCGCTGACCATGGAGCCGCCGTCCTCTGCTGACCACGGAGCCGCCGTCCTCTGCTGACCACGGAGCCGCCGTCCTCTGCTGACCACGGAGCCGCCGTCCTCTGCTGACCACGGAGCCGCCGTCCTCTGCTGACCACGGAGCCGCCGTCCTCTGCTGACCACGGAGCCGCCGTCCTCTGCTGACCACGGAGCCGCCGTCCTCTGCTGACCACGGAGCCGCCGTCCTCTGCTGACCACGGAGCCGCCGTCCTCTGCTGACCACGGAGCCGCCGTCCTCTGCTGACACGAGCCAGCCGTCGCGACCACTGCCGTCCTGCGCTTACCACTCTGCCTCCTTCCTGCGCTGACCACTCTGCCTCCTTCCTGCGCTGACCACAGAGCCGCCGTCTCTGCTGCTGACCACACAGAGCCGCCGTCCTCTGCTGACCACAGAGCCGCCGTCCTCTGCTGACCACAGAGCCGCCGTCCTCTGCTGACCACAGAGCCGCCGTCCTCTGCTGACCACAGAGCCGCCGTCCTCTGCTGACCACAGAGCCGCCGTCCTCTGCTGACCACAGAGCCGCCGTCCTCTGCTGACCACAGAGCCGCCGTCCTCTGCTGACCACAGAGCCGCCGTCCTCTGCTGACCACAGAGCCGCCGTCCTCTGCTGACCACAGAGCCGCCGTCCTCTGCTGACCACAGAGCCGCCGTCCTCTGCTGACCACAGAGCCGCCGTCCTCTGCTGACCACAGAGCCGCCGTCCTCTGCTGACCACAGAGCCGCCGTCCTCTGCTGACCACAGAGCCGCCGTCCTCTGCTGACCACAGAGCCGCCGTCCTCTGCTGACCACAGAGCCGCCGTCCTCTGCTGACCACAGAGCCGCCGTCCTCTGCTGACCACAGAGCCGCCGTCCTCTGCTGACCACAGAGCCGCCGTCCTCTGCTGACCACAGAGCCGCGTCCTCTGCTGACCACAGAGCCGCCGTCCTCTGCTGACCACAGAGCCGCCGTCCTCTGCTGACCACAGAGCCGCCGTATACAGTGCTAACCACAGAGCCCCGTATACAGTGCTAACCACTGATCCGCCGTATACAGTGCTAACCACTGATCCACTATATACAGTGCTAACCACTCAGCCACCATACAGTGCTAACCGCTGAGCCACCATATACAGTGCTAACCACTGAGCCACCATACAGTGCTATCCACTGAGCCAGCATATACAGTGCTAACCACAGAGCCACCATATACAGTGCTAACATGATGATGACCCCAAACACACCTCTAAGATGACCACTGCCTTGCTAGAGAAACTGAGGGTTACGGTACTGAACTGGCCAAGCATGTCTTCCGATCTAAACCCTTTTGAGCATCTGTGGGGCACCCTCAAATGGAAGATGGAGGAACCGCAAGATCTTCAACATCCACCAACTCCTTTATGTCATGATGGATTCAGTGGAAGAGGATTCCATTGGCTCCTGTAAAGCTCTAGTGAACTCCAGACTCAAGAGTTAAGACAGTCCTTAAAAATAATCGTGGCCACACCAAATATGGATACTTTGGGGACAATTTGTCCATTTTCTCTTGGGGGGGTGCACTCTCTTTTGTTGTCAATTGTTTAGACATTAAAGGGATCCTGTCACCTCCAAAACGCCTCCTAAGCTTCAAAATCATGTCCCTGCAGCATCCCATCACTAATCTCACACTCCTTTTGTCTCGGAAAAGCATCCTGTGAAAGTGGATAAAAACGTTTTATAACTTACTCATTAGCGATGTTAATTAGCAGGGGCTATATTCTTTAGTCCCTAGGTATCTTCATCACAAGATCACGCCCTAATAGCTGTGATCTTCTATTCATATTGTATTTAGCGCCTCCCTGCTCTCCACGGCGCTGCCTGGCCTGTAATGATGCGAATCGCGTCATTTCCAGCATCGGGTGATGTCAGTACACCTGCGCCGCTCTGTAGGCTTCAAGCATCGCATTGCGCATGCGGCGTGTGTGTATTGACGTCACACGATGCCGGAAATGACGCGATTTTTGTCATTACAGCCCAAGGCATCGCTGTGGAAAGCAGGGAGGCGCTGAATACAATATGAATAGAAGATCACGCCCATTAGGGCGTGATCTTGTGACAAAGATGGCCAGCCCTAGGGACTAAAGAATATAGCCCCTGCTAATTAACATCGCTCATGAGTAAGTTATAAAACGTTTTTATCCACTTTCACAGGATGCTTTTCTGAAACAAAAGGAGTGTGAGATTAGTGATAATATGCTGCAGGGACATTATTTTGAAGCTTAGGAGGGGTTCTGGAGGTGACAGGATCCCTTTAATGACTATGTGTTGTTTTTTAGAGGGCACATAAAATTTATACTGTTTTATACAAGCTGTACACGGGACTACTGTACATTGTATCAAAGTGTCATATCACAGTGTTGTCCTATGAAAAAATACAATAAAATGTTTACAAAAATATGTGGGTGTACTTACTTTTGTGATATACTGTATGTGTGGGTATGTACTATATATACAGTGCCTACAAGTAGTCTTCAACCCCCTGCAGATTTAGGTGGTTTGATAAGATGCAAATAAGTTAGAGCCTTCAAACTGCAAACGAGAGTAGGATTTATTAACAGAAGTATAAATCTTACAAACCAAAAGTTATGTTGCTCAGTTGAATTTTAATAAATTTTAAACATAAAAGTGTGGGTCAATTATTATTCAACCCCTAGGTTTAATATTTGTGGAATAACCCTTGTTTGCAATTACAGCTAATAATCGTCTTTTATAAGACCTGATCAGGCCGGCACATGTCTCTGGAGTTATCTTGGCCCACTCCTCCATGCAGATCTTCTCCAAATTATCTAGGTTCTTTGGGTGTCTCATGTGGACTTTAATCCGGAGCTCCTTCCACAAGTTTTTCAATTGGGTTAAGGTCAGGAGACTGACTAGGCCACTCCATCACCTTGATTTTTTCCCTCTTGAACCAGGCCTTGGTTTTCTTGGCTGTGTGCTTTGGGTCGTTGTCTTGTTGGAAGATGAAATTACGACCCATCTTAAGATCCTTGATGGAGGAGCGGAGGTTCTTGGCCAAAATCTCCAGGTAGGCCGTGCTATCCATGGATGCGGACCAGATGACCAGGCCCCTTGGCTGAGAAACAGCCCCACAGCATGATGCTGCTACCACCATGCTTGACTGTAGGGATGGTATTCTTGGGGTCGTATGCAGTGCCATCCAGTCTCCAAACGTCACGTGTGTGGTTGGCACCAAAGATCTCGATCTTGGTCTCATCAGACCATAGAACCTTGAACCAGTCTGTCTCGGAGTCCTCCAAGTGATCATGAGCAAACTGTAGACGAGCCTTGACATGACGCTTTGAAAGTAAAGGTACCTTACGGGCTCGTCTGGAACGGAGACCATTGCGGTGGAGTACGTTACTTATGGTATTGACTGAAACCAATGTCCCCACTGCCATGAGATCTTCCCGTAGCTCCTTCCTTGTTGTCCTTGGGTTAACCTTGACTCTTCGGACAAGCCTGGCCTCGGCACGGGAGGAAACTTTCAAAGGCTGTCCAGGCCGTGGAAGGCTAACAGTAGTTCCATAAGCCTTCCACTTCCGGATGATGCTCCCAACAGTGAGACAGGTAGGCCCAACTCCTTGGAAAGGGTTTTGTACCCCTTGCCAGCCTTGTGACCCTCCACGATCTTGTCTCTGTTGGCCTTGGAATGCTCCTTTGTCTTTCCCATGTTGACCATGTATGAGTGCTGTTCACAAGTTTGGGGAGGGTCTTAAATAGTCAGAAAAGGCTGGCAAAAGAGATAATTAATCCACACATGTGAAGCTCATTGTTCTTTGTGCCTGAACTACTTCTTAATACTTTAGGGGGACCAAACAGAATGCTGGTGGTTTGAGGGGTTGAATAATAAATGACCCTCTGAATTAACTTTTAACGCTTTAAAAAAAAAAAAAAAAAAAAAAAATCTTTTTGGCTGCAGTGCATTTCCCACTTCCAGGCTGATCTACAGTCCAAATGTCACAATGCCAAGTTAATTCCGCATGTGTCAACCAGCTAAATCTGCAGGGGGTTGAAGACTACTTGTAGGCACTGTATATAATTTTTTAATGTCTAAAAGCATACTTATTAGGCTTTATTCACGCTAATATCATTCCATTTCCCGTTTGTTCTAATCTCTTTGCTATTCGGTGGCAAGAAACCTGTTCATGACTTTCCTCTGTAAAAGATCTACATTGTTAATAAGGAAGGGATGTTAAATTGATCCATGGGTCATGGAAAGCCATAAACTATGACTTTCATCCTTGAGACCTCCAGAACTCTTAGGCTGCTTTCACACTAGCGTTTTTTCAAATCGCGGCAGATGCGGTGAAAAAAACACATCTGCCGCGATTAACGCATAACCGCGACACTTGCGGCACACTTGCGGCAAGCCCCATGCAATGTCTATGGGGCTTGCGGTAAGGGTGCGGCAAGTGCGGCCGCGAAAAAAAAAGCAGTCAGCAGCGGTTTTTTTCGCAGCCGCACCTGCAGCAAGTGCCGAAACTGCACTTGCCGCACCCTTACCGCAAGCCCCATAGACATTGCATGGGGCTTGCCGCAAGTGTGCCGCAAGTGTCGCGGTTATGTGTTAATCGCGGCAGATGCGTTTTTTTTTCACCGCATCTGCCGCGATTGACAAAAACGCTGATGTGAAAGGGGCCTTACAGAGATTGTCCCCTGCCATTAAAGAGAGTACGGAAATCATTCTCATTATTAACCTTTTTTTTTTTTTTTTTTTTTAATTGCATTTCCTTTAAAATATTTGGGACAAAAGTTTATTTTGCAGATTTTACATTAATAAAATCAATATTTTTATAGAGGTCTAGAAGCTATCATTTTACGCAGTTGTACAAATAATAAGTAGAAACCTACACTAAGTTTATTTCACTTCTCAGAATAAGGTCTAATCCTTTAAATCTAATCTTTGTGTGTCTTCACAAGTATCCACTTTCATTCATGCAGTCATTTATCTCTTTAGGTAAATGTGTTTCCAATAAGAGTAACCTAATTGGAGCCATACAAAATTATTACATTTGTCGTTTGCCTTTGAAGCCCTGTTTCTTCTGAAGGGTTTAGGTGAAATGTAGATGATGAAGTCATTTATAAGCAGTGTAGAATTGGGATATTTCGTAAAGACAAGGGCCCTGAGTAATAACATGCACATACATGTTTTTGGACAGCACAATTTACATTATTCTTTTGGGTTAAAATTACATTTGGGAATGATTAAAATGTCCCAGATGGCTAGAGATGATGATTTAGGGATAATTAACTTCTGGAGTGAATTACTATTCAGACATAAGTATGTCAAACTTCACTACAATGTGTGGGAATTGGAAAACCTATTTTGACATCAGCTTTTAAGTTGAAAAAAAAATATATTTTTGAGATTGAAAACACAAAAATAGGGAAATATCTGTATATAGTCATAATAAATGTGCATGTGTGGCCAAGTGGTTAGCACTTTTTTGTCCTGGAGTGCAGAAGTCCTAAGTTTGAATCTGACCAAGAACAGGGCTCCATAGACACTATAAAAGCGACTGCTGGTCTACATATATACCCATGTGTGATTCAACCAGTCGAAGTGACATGGCTTAGAAGAGGACTGGTGCAGCGCTGGAAATGCGGAAAGATGGCATTTGGGCAGTAATATAACTATACTACATTCCATATATACACTCCTCAACATTGAAATTGCAACACCAAGAAAGAAAACTTGTGGATTTACAGAAATCACAGGATCAATAGACATTTTAAGGATATGTAAATTATTAAAAGTTTTAAAACTCTGAGAATCTCAATTTATTCAGTTTTGAGTACAAGCACTGTATGTAGAAATCCACGCCATGAGTACTGTGGCTGCTGTCAGTAAGGTTAGGGTTGTTTGATGAATGTTTTGCAACAATGAATGCAGTTGGGCACTCACATTTTTATGATCTGCTGCTGGCACTCCCTTTCCAATCCTGGCGCTTACTCGGCTCATCCCATAATTCAGCTATCCAGCAGTGGGTTCAACTGATTTCACTGATGGCAGCGTGGATGATGTCACCGCTTCTCATAGCTGAGGACTTGCGTGCAGCTGGCAGTGTATCCTAGAAGCTGCAGTGAGTGGTTGCATATTCCATTACTGCAGCGTCTGCAATGTAGCAGAGCCGGATTCTTCAAGGGACCTCGGGTGGACTACTTGATACCGCCAGGGGTGTTTTGGGAGTTAATAAAAGAGTGAAAGAGCGTGTGTGCTTTTTTTTTTTTTTTTCCAAATAAAAGATTTTTATGTTTGTGTTATTTTCTTTTGAATTACAGGTTAAGTAATTAGAACTCTACCCATTACTAACCTAGGGCTTGTTGGCAGCTGTGATTTTTGACAATCACAACTATCATTAACCTCTTATTACCCGGATTGCCACCGTACCGGGACAATCATGATGAGCCGGGTAAACATAAGTATTAGCGCATCGAATAAATACTTGCGTGGCTGTGGGCTGATATATTTAGTCTGGAAGGGGTCAATATTCATTGCTCATCCCACCCTGATAATACCAGCCCCATCTGTCATCTTTACCATGGCTACGGTGGGTCACACCACAGCATGGTAATTATAGGATCCCCTCTGTTTTTGATAATCACTGCCAGTCATGGTAAAGCAGACCATGGATGTTGCAGCCTGTAGCTGCTGCTTTAACTGCTCATATTATCAAAGAGGGTAGGAGCCCATGTAGGTCATAGGTAGCTGAATAAGATGATACCTTGATATCTGTAATTCGATGTCTTAGTTTAGAGAAATCTGTTTTATTTAATATATAAGCGAGCTGTTAAGATTTAGAAGCTGGATACAGATTTATCTGAATATCTTGCTTCTATCTGGGACATTACCAGTGTAATGACTGACAGCCTGCTTTCCTCATCTACATGTCTCACACTGGTAATGCCACATATCTTTTAAAATTACCTCTGGAAGCAGATTCTCAGGTAGATTTCTATCCAGCCCAAAGATCTTAACAGCTCATTGACATATTTAGAAAAATTTGTATTTTTTTGGATTAAGACATTGGATTGCCAATATCAAAATATAATTTTATTCAACTCTCCTTGACATACATGCCTCTGTTGACAGCTTTGGAGTCTAAAACCTACTGATAGATTCCCCTTAAGGATATCAAGTGTCCATAACTTTAAAGGTATTCCGCTAAATTAGTATTTATGGCCAGGGGAAAAGTAGTGAAATGCAACTGGAGCCACATTCAGACATTTCAGACTTATTATCCACTTTTACAGAAAATTCTGCGATATTTCTACAGTCAATTACATAGTCAAAAATATTGGGGAAGGCGCATGGCACTTCACTAATTATAGTAAATGTGCGTCGGGTGGAGGGACACTCTGCCTGTGGCCCCATACACTAAGGCATCTCAATGAATTAGAATATCATTAACAAGTTAATTTATTTCAGTAATTCAATACAAAAAGTGAAATGCATACATTATATAGAGTCATTACAGAGTGATCTATTTCAAGTGTTTATTTCTGTAACTGTTGATGATTATGGCTTACAGCCAATGAAAATCCAAAGGTATTGCAGAAAATTAAAGTAGGGAGGATGAATGGTTAAACACAGTGCTGCCGTATTCCACGAGACATCAAAGGGTGAATATAATATTGATTTATTAATCAACGTGTTTCAGGCCTCCCAGAAACACCCTGTAAAATGGCAATATGATATTGATTTTTGATCATATTCTAATTCATTGAGATTCACTAGTATAACTTGCCACCTATTGAGGTAATTTGATATAATAACCGTATATACTCGTGTATAAGCCGACCCGTGTATAAGCCAACCCCCTACTTTTGCCCTATTGACCTATTGACTCATGTATAAGCCGAGGGTGGACCCCAGCACAGGTATACAGCCCCCAGCAGTGTGGTATACAGGCCCTTCAATGGTAGTATACAGCAGCCTCCCCAGTGGCATATACAGGCCCCAGTAGTTTATACAGCAACCCCAGTGGTATACAGCAGCCTCCCCAGTGGTATATACAGACCCCACCAGTATATACAGCAGCCCCAGTAGTATACAGGCCCCAGCAGTATATACAGCAGCCCTGAGGGTATACAGCAGCCCCCAGGGGTTATGCAGCACCCCCCAGGGATTATAGAGCACCCCCCAGGGGTTATACAGTGGCCCCCAGGGGGTATACAGCGGCCCCCAGGGGTTATACAGCGGCCCCCAGGGGGTACCCAGCAGCCCCCAGGGGGTACCCAGCAGCCCCCAGGGGGTACCCAGCAGCCCCCTGGGGGTACCCAGCAGCCCCCTGGGGGTATCCAGCAGCCCCCTGGGGGTACCCAGCAGCCCCCAGGGGGTACCCAGCAGCCCCCAGGGGGTACCCAGCAGCCTCCTGGGGGTATCCAGCAGCCCCCTGGGGGTACCCAGCAGCCCCCAGGGGGTACCCAGCAGCCCCCAAATGCTGGCACTCAACCCCCCTCCTTGTAAGGGCCCCCCCCCCCTGCTGCTTATCTTACCATCCCGGTCTTCTGCTCAGCGCCGCTCCTCGGTGCTCCGTTCTTCATGCTCCGTCCTCGCTGGCTGCATCCGGGATTTCCGGCCGTCGCACGATGACGTCATATGCCTGCGACGGCCGGGGATCCCGGATGTAGCTGGACGGGAGGATGAAGAACGGAACACCGAGGAGCGGCGTTGTGCAGAAGACCGGGATGGTAAGATAAGCAGCGGGGGGGGGGGGGGGCCCTTACAAGGGGGGGCGAGTGCCAGCATTTTGGGGTAATTTATTTAGTTATGCACTGCTTCTCCCTGCCGCTGATTGACAGGGGGAAGCAGTGCATATATAATGAGCGGCCACACGTGACGGGGCCGCTCATACAGCAGCCTCCCCCCGCCTCCTCCAGCCTCCACAGCCCCCACCAACCGTAGTGACTCATGTATAAGCCGAGGAGGAGACTTTTCAGCCCAAATTTTGGGCTCAACAACTCGGCTTATACACGAGTATATACGGTACATATATTATTTGGCTACTGTTGATGGGTGGCTTGGAACCTATTGCTGTCTAAGCAGTCACCTGTGGTGGGTATTTATCTCCCATTATATATATACATGCACTTTATCCATTGCACCACATGGTGATTGTAGATCAACTCCTTTACTCCATGGGTATGCATATGTCTCTTTTTATGAAGTTCTTCTCATTTCATTTTTTCTTTATGAGTTGCAGAATCTGCTTGTAAACATTTCTGTATGTCAAATCTGGTAGTTGCCTATTTTTAAATGCTTTATGTTGAACTACTTTGGAAATATTTATCTACATAGGGCCACCCTTAGACTATAAACATTGGGCAGTCCCCACTTCACTCTGTACTGACTAAGCCATAGCAGAGTAGGCAGCTTGTGCAGATGTGGGCGCGGGATGCCAGCTGTCAGACTTCTCACAAATAAGAGAGATCTGGTTCATTACCTTGTTTGGCTTCTTGCTTACTGACAGTACTTCCCCTTCTGGACCCAGTGATCATGTGATCGTTAGGTATAGGAAGGAAACAGGAGGTGCTGGGTCATAGGAGACTCGGGCAGCTTTACTACAAAGGCAGGAGGCTGAAATCCCCCTTTACCAGCCTCAGTTACAGGGAAATCAACAAATGAATATATTATTATCTTATGGGGTTGCTGAAAAAATAAGTAAATGCAAATCTAAAATCTTTGACAATTAAAACAAAATTACCCAAAAAAGATACCACCAGTCTGAATAGCTTTTTGTAGCCCTACCACTGTTGATTTTTTTTATAAATATTATGTATCAAATATATAAGCATCATTTCTACAGAAATTCAAATGTAGCTTAAAATGTTTAGTGGTAGTTTATTAAGATAAAAAATGTGAAAAATACATACACGGTTTCCTATTTTTGTTATCATTTTCCTAATATAATAAAAGAAAGAAATATAAAAATAACAAGAAAATTAGGGCTATGAAATGGTTACAGAAACTCTTTAACCTTCCTAGCGTTATTCCCGAGCCTGACTCGGGGTTAACATTCACTACCAGAAGCGTTAACCCCGAGTCAGGCTCGGGCTTACCCGCGTTCGCGGCAGATGCGGTGAGAAAACCGCATCTGCCGCACTTGCCGCACTTGTGCCGCACTTGTGCCGCACTTGCGGCGCGGTTGCGGTAATCTGCATAGGAACCAACCACCTCTGATGACCCTCATACATTGTTAATATGTGCCCCTGCAGCCTAGTAAACCATTAGCAGCACTGTTGTTGTGTGCAAAGTGGCTGCAGTAGAAGTGCGATAATGATTTTAGACACTTACATGCCTGGTACTTGAGGCCGTCTCCCTGTGTGTGCTGGGACTTGTTGTGCTGTGCTCATCATGTCTGCTCTCCCCCTCCCTTATGCACGCCCCCTCTCAGCCTGCTATAGTGCTGTGAGGCTGATTGCGTCATAAAGGGGCGGGGCTACCGTGATGCCGCGATTTAGCCCCGCCCCTTTATGACGCAATCAGCCTCACAGCACTATAGCAGGCTGAGAGGGGGCGTGCATAAGGAAGGGGGAGAGCAGACATGATGAGCACAGCACAACAAGTCCCAGCACACACAGGGAGACGGCCTCAAGTACCAGGCATGTAAGTGTCTAAAATCATTATCGCACTTCTACTGCAGCCACTTTGCACACAACAACAGTGCTGCTAATGGTTTACTAGGCTGCAGGGGCACATATTAACAATGTATGAGGGTCATCAGAGGTGGTTGGTTCCTATGCAGATTACCGCAACCGCGCCGCAAGTGCGGCACAAGTGCGGCAGATGCGGTTTTTTAACCGCATCTACCGCGAACGCGGGTAGCCCGCTTTTAGCAACAAATTCCAGAACTAAACAGACCGCCAGGGAGGCTAAACATTTAAAAGAGAAGTAAATATATATAGATTACATTTACAGTAAAACCTGAAAATATATCTGATCAAGAGAAATGATAATGGACTGATTCCAAATGACTTAAATTCCAATAGAAAACGTACAGTAATTCCTTGAGTTTGTCTTGAGCCCCAGTTGCTGTGGTCCATTTGACAGTGCATTAATACAATGTCTAAGGCTGCTTTCACACAGCATTTTTGTGCTGTCTGAGGGGATCAGACTTTTTGCTGCTCCCCTCGGACAGCAACGGATCCAAACTGATGCCTGCAATCGGATGCCAAATAGGCATCCGATTCCGATATTTAGCAGCATCCGTTTGGATCCTCTCTCCTATCCCTGCTCCTCCTGTCACCTTTCTCCCCTCCTCTCTGCTCCCTCTTTCTCCCCCTCTTTGCCCCCTCTGTCTCTCCTCTTTGCCCCCTCTGTCTTCCCTCTTTGCCCCCTCTGTCTTCCCTCTTTGCCCCCTCTGTCTCCCCTCTTTGTCCCCTCTTTTGACCCCTCTTTGTCCCCTATTTCGCCCCCTCTTTGTCCCCTCTTTTGCCCCCTTTGTTCCCCTCTTTCCAGGCCTTTAAAAATAAAAATAAATCTTCATTCTCACCTATCCAAGAGGCCCGCGGTGCTTCAGCTCTCTTCGTCTGATGCACAGGACCTGGCGTGATGTCAGTCACATGACCGGTTACTGCGCGTAACCGGTCATGTGACTGCACTGTGACGTCAGGCCAGGTCCTAGAAGCACAGAGCCGAGCACAGGAGGCAGCGCTGGATCGCGGGAAAGGTGAGAATAAAGATTTTTTTATTTTTAGCTCTTTATTTTCACTAGATTTCACTTCTGCAATGTATGAATACACATTGCAGAAGTGATATTAGATTGCACAGAGCGATTTTAGTGTACTGAGCATGCTGAGTACACTAAAATCGGGTCCGAGGAGACATCAGCTGTTTCCTCGGACCCGCGCTCCATAGGCCCCATGTTATTTGGCGCGGATCAGGACGGATCCAACTCGGTCCGATTTGACCCGCTGTGCCATAAATTGCAGCAAGCTGCGATTTTGGGCACAGCAAAAAATCGGCCAGAATCGGATCCGACAAAAATCGGATGCCAATAAGGCCAAATCCGATGTGATCAGTGCCCATAGACTAACATGGGGGCCAATATCGGATCCATGGCTGTCCGTTTTACAACGGACAGCCACGGATCACAGAAAAACGCTGTGTGACAGCACCCATATACTGGACCGCTGTAGTCCGTTGTTGACCACATTGTGAGCTGTCATCCGTCCTGATATTTGTGATTGCCCCAATAGAAAAGCTCCATCTGGAGGCTACAGCCACATTGGGCTGGAATAATGGAGAACTAAGTGAAGCGCAAAGTATGTTTTGATGGAATAAGCTTTTAATCGCTGTGAATTTACTTGAATAATTATACTAAGTAAATCAATTTGTCTCAGATTCCCATTAAAATCTTGAACTAGAACAAAAAGAAATGGAGGTTGAATGATGAAAGGGCAAAGCCAGACCAAAGCCATGTTTAATGTACACACACAGAAAATTCCCTTAAAATAATAATATTTTTTGTGATGATGTATTATATCACTGACATACAGATGCTTTCCTGCACAACTGAGTCCTGTAGGCACTTGGCCTCTCTGTTCCGGATCATGAACAGTTTTTCTTATAAATATTACGATCTAGGGAGTCGTTGTTTCCTTTTAAAACACTGGACTATTTTTCCATTTAGTGCCATTGAAAAATACACAAGCACATTAAACGTTAAAGAGAAATTTTAAATCCCAGCTGTGACTGCTCATATTACAGGTATCCACTGAATTCCAGCTCTTGTAGAGCAGAAACTTTTGAAGTGATTTCTAGGTTTGCCTGCAGCACTGTTTTTTCTGTGGATTTTGGATGAATTATACATTGTTTACTGGGTCTAGAAAATTCAGAACTTCATAGGTAGAGGAGCAATGCAAACGTTTCATTAATCTATGTGTGTGTATGTGTGTGTACACTACCGTTCAAAAGTTTGAGGTCACCCAGACAATTTTGTGTTTTCCATGAAAACCCATATTTTTATTTGTCAAATGAGTTGCAAAATGAATAGAAAATATAGTCCAGACATTGACAAGGTTAGAAATAATGATCATCTGAAATAATAATTTTCTCCTTCAATTTTTGCTTTCGTCAAAGAATGCTCCCTTTGCAGCAATTACAGCATTGTAGATCTTTGGCTTTCTAGCCGTTAATGTGCTGAGGTAATCTTGAGAAATTTCACCTCATGCTTCCTGAAGACCCTCCCACAAGTTGGATTGGCTTAATGGGCATTTTTTGCGTGCCATATGGTCAAGCTGCTCCCACAACTGCTTAATGGGGTTGAGATCTGGTGACTCTGCTGGCCACTCCATTACAGACAGAATACCAGCTGCCTGCTTCTCGCCTAAATAGTTCATGAATAATTTGGAGGTGTGCTTTGGGTCATTGTCCTGTTGTAGGAAGAAATTGGCTCCAATCAAGCGCTGTCCACAGGTATGGCATGGCATTGTAAAATGGAGTGATAGCCTTCCTTATTCAAAATCCCTTTTACCAGCACCAAAACAACCCCAGACCATCACATTACCTCTACCAAGCTTGACAGATGGCGTCAGGCACTCTTCCAGCATCTTTTCAGTTGCATCTCACAAATGTTCTTCTGTGTGATCCAGACACCTCAAACTTTGATTCATCTGTCCATAAAACTTTTTTCCAGTCTTCCTCTGTCCAATGTCTGTGTTATTTTGCCCATATTAAAAATGTTTTGCCTCAAAGAAAGAATTAGCCATCTCATGCTGTAATGTCTGTATAGTCTTTTGCATCCACCCAAAAAAAAGATGTGGTAAGGTCACATCATGTTCCTGTATGGTCGCACACAGCCATTATTATTCAGAGATCTATTGATTAACATGAACTTTAAAATTAACTTTGTTTGTGGGAAAACCTCTTTAAATATATGGAAAATTTTGCAAACCTCTTCCTTCCCATCACGTAAATATGTAACAAAGTAAGAAGGGGTTAAAAAGGACTTAAAACCTGCTGGAAAACCTTATGTGGTAAAAGGGTAATATTTAATTAGGCAATTACATTTTTCAGGTTTAAATTAGTGATAGAAAAACAAAAGCACGAAGATATCAGCTCACTGGGTGGGGAAATCTCTCAAATAGGATGTGGTGCACGGCAGCCTGAAGTCGGGTCCTCACTATATAAGCCATGAAAAAAGAGGGAAAAAATTCCAGCAACCGCAAAAATTACTGTATATACTCGTGTATAAGCCAACCCGTGTATAAGCCGAACCCCCCTACTTTTGCCCCCAAAACCTTGGAAAACCTATTGACTTGTGTATAAGCCGAGGGTGGATCCCAGCACAGGTATACAGCCCCCAGCAGTGTGGTATACAGCAGCCTCCCCAGTGGTATATACAGGCCCCAGCAGTGTTACAGCAGCCTCCCCAGTGGTATATACAGCAACAGCCCCAGTGGTATATACAGCAGCAGCCCCAGTGGTAGTATACAGTAGCCCCAGTGGTAGTATACAGCAGCCCCAGAGGTAGTATACAGCAGCCCCAGAGGTAGTATACAGCAGCCCCAGAGGTAGTATACAGCAGCCCCAGAGGTAGTATACAGCAGCCCCAGAGGTAGTATACAGCAGCCCCAGAGGTATATACAGCAGCCCCAGTGGTAGTATACAGCAGCCCCAGTGGTAGTATACAGCAGCCCCAGTGGTAGTATCCAGCAGCCCCAGAGGTATATACAGCAGCCCCAGTGGTAGTATACAGCAGCCCCAGAGGTATATACAGCAGCCCCAGTGGTAGTATACAGCAGCCCCAGAGGTATATACAGCAGCCACAGTGGTAGTATACAGGCCACCCCATTGGTATACAGGGGTTCCACCTTGCTGCCGCAAACCTGTAAAGGAATACATCATTATACTTATCCCTGTCGCTGTCCCGCTGCCATCGCGCTCCTCCGGCTTCATCCGGCTTCTTCCGGCTTCCTCCTCTGGCGCACAGACAATGACGTCATTGCCTGCGCCCACCGGAGGAGGAAGAAGCCTGTTGTGGCTTTGACATGCGTTGGCAATTAAATCATGAATTGTTTACTTGGACTATCTGAGATTGATCTTTGATCGACAGCAGGCAGGATTATACCTTTTTCATCCTATCCGTCTACTCCATTTTACTCTGTGTGGGTCCGCTGCAGCTGTCTTTTATGTACTTATAGTGGTTGTGACTGTTCACAATAACCTAAGGTGAGTCTCTTGTCACGTTAACCAGGGCTGTGGAGTTGGAGTTGGAGTCTATATAAAATGGACCGACTCTGACTCCTAAAATATGTAATAAATTGTGTACAGTAGTTCAACGCAGTATGTGCTGAATCTTATTTTCTCTCTAAATATCTTGATTAATTTTATCATAATAATGATTAAAAGCCTGTTGTTACTATTATACTACAATAAATGTATCACTAAAACATGAGCCATCTATGAAGGAGTCAGTCGTAGAGGTCGAGTCAGGGAAATTGAGGAGTCAGAGTCGGTGTCTGTGGTTTGGCTTACCAACTCCACAGCCCTCATAGTTAACCATTTAATTAGTCCGATAAGATCTTATTTTGAACTTGTTCTCTTTCCAGAACAATCATCTTTACAGAATGATAATGCAGGGCCGGCGTCAGCACCTGGCATACCCGGGCAAGTTCCGGGGCCCCGGCGTGACTGAGGGGCCTATCGCTGCCACCCACATAGCGCCGGTAGTATTAGCTTTTTTACCAGCGCGGTGCTATGATTTACTTCAGAAGACGACCGCCAACCCCTGCATCCGGGCCGTCTCTTCCGCTGCCTTTGCTTTCCACACTGTGGAACGCATAGAAGAGGAGCCCATGCTCCACCCCCTCACTTCTTCTTCCTTTGCAGTCCACAGTGTGGAACGCATAGAAGAGGTGGAAGACACCAGACTGCAAGTGAGTATGGCTGTGGTCCGGAGGGTCCAAGACCAGTCGTCAGCACCTGGGGCCCTGGTCTGGCAGGTAGGCCCCCTGTGCACTTCTCCCCTTGCAGGGGCCGCTGAGCGCTGCCCACCCTCTCTCCCTCCTATCCTGATTGTCAGCAGCAGATCTATACTTCCTGCACCTCAATGGTGCAGTAGACAGAGATCTGCTGCTGCTCACTACAGTCAGACGCTGAAATCAGCGTGAGAGAGGGGGTTCGGGGGTTGAAACAGCACTCAGGGGCCCCCTGCAAGGGGAAAACTACACAGGGGGCCCCCTGTCATGGGCAAATTACACGGGGGCCCCCTGCAGGGAAAAACTACACGGGGGCCCCCTGTCAGGGGCAAATTACAGAGGGGGGGCCCCCTGTCAGGGGCAAATTACAGAGGGGGGGCCCCCTGTCAGGGGCACATTACAGAGGGGAGGGGGCCCTGTCAGGGGCAAATTACAGAGGGGGGGCCCCCTGTCAGGGGCAAATTACAGAGGGGGGCCCCCTGTCAGGGGCAAATTACAGAGGGGGGGGCCCCTGTCAGGGACAAATTACAGAGGGGGGCCCCCTGTCAGGGGCAAATTACAGAGGGGGGGGCCCCCTGTCAGGGGCAAATTACAGAGGGGGGGGCCCCCTGTCAGGGGCAAATTACAGAGGGGGGGGCCCCCTGTCAGGGGCAAATTACAGAGGGGGGGGCCCCCTGTCAGGGGCAAATTACAGAGGGGGGGGCCCCCTGTCAGGGGCAAATTACAGAGGGGGGGGCCCCCTGTCAGGGGCAAATTACAGAGGGGGGGGCCCCCTGTCAGGGGCAAATTACAGAGGGGGGGGCCCCCTGTCAGGGGCAAATTACAGAGGGGGGGGGCCCTGTCAGGGGCAAATTACAGAGGGGGGGGGCCCTGTCAGGGGCAAATTACAGAGGGGGGGGGCCCCTGTCAGGGGCAAATTACAGAGGGGGGGCCCCTGTCAGGGCAAATTACAGAGGGGGGGCCCCTGTCAGGGGCAAATTACAGAGGGGGGGCCCCTGTCAGGGGCAAATTACAGAGGGGGGGCCCCTGTCAGGGGCAAATTACAGAGGGGGGGCCCCTGTCAGGGGCAAATTACAGAGGGGGGGGCCCCTGTCAGGGGCAAATTACAGAGGGGGGGCCCCTGTCAGGGGCAAATTACAGAGGGGGGGCCCCTGTCAGGGGCAAATTACAGAGGGGGGCCCCTGTCAGGGGCAAATTACAGAGGGGGGGGCCCCTGTCAGGGGCAAATTACAGAGGGGGGCCCCTGTCAGGGGCAAATTACAGAGGGGGGGCCCCTGTCAGGGGCAAATTACAGAGGGGGGGCCCCTGTCAGGGGCAAATTACAGAGGGGGGGCCCCTGTCAGGGGCAAATTACAGAGGGGGGGGCCCCTGTCAGGGGCAAATTACAGAGGGGGGGCCCCTGTCAGGGGCAAATTACAGAGGGGGGGCCCCTGTCAGGGGCAAATTACAGAGGGGGGGCCCCTGTCAGGGGCAAATTACAGAGGGGGGGCCCCTGTCAGGGGCAAATTACAGAGGGGGGGCCCCTGTCAGGGGCAAATTACAGAGGGGGGGCCCCTGTCAGGGGCAAATTACAGAGGGGGGGCCCCTGTCAGGGGCAAATTACAGAGGGGGGGCCCCTGTCAGGGGCAAATTACAGAGGGGGGGCCCCTGTCAGGGGCAAATTACAGAGAGGGGCCCCCTGTCGGGCAGATTACACAGGGGCACCCTGTCAGGGTAAGTGTAGACAGGCACAAAGGGAGACAGGTGCAGGGGAGAGACACAGCACACAGAGAGGAAATGGAATCCAGAAAAAGAATGAACATGCCAATTATTGGTTTGTTTATTCCCTTGAAATCATTGTTAATGGCAAAAAAATACACCACAAACAAAATGGATCAAAAAGGGAAGATGCGACTTTTTTGCAAAATAACTGAGCCAGTTTAGCTGCTGAAAATTTATCAAAAACACAGCACAAAAAAGGATAAAAAATGCACAGTCTGAATCTAGCCTTAGCGCTAACTCTGATACAATGAACAAAAATCTGAGTTGCTGTAATACTGAGGGGATTCCATCTGATTCTCTAATTATATTTTAGCCAAGTCTTCTGATGTCATATACTGTTTCTTTTTGATTTACTGATGGATCATCTTTGTCATTAAGCAAAGAATAAAAAAATTACGGTAATTGCTCAACTGTATACACAAGAAGACAGAAAAACAGGAAAACAGGTTATAAACACTGCATATGCCACAAATGATTGCTTTTTGTCTTGTGTATATTAATTATACATTGCCAAGTTACTAAGGATTCTTCAGTGAACTGAACTATTTACTTTTGTGTTTAGTAGCAGATTAGTTTTCCCTTTAATATTGGGAAATGTATCTGGCTGATGCTGACATTTAGATATCCCACAAACCATGCAACTAAAATTCGCCAATGGGCACATTTTTATTTTGCATTGATCACTAACTAGACTTGTTTATCCTTTCACAGATGAAGATGATGAAGGCACTTCATATGCAGGCAATGAAGCCACAGAAAGGTCATCATCCACGTACCAACCTGGAAATATGCCAACTTCAAACTTCAGTGGAATCCAGATCCCTCCTGGGGCTCATGCTCCAGCCAACACACCAGCAGAGGTTCCCCACAATACTGGTAAGATCACCTATATTGTACGCCGCTCGTGACATTCATTAGTAGCTGCTGAATTGTAAAGCTTTAGTCAAAACTGAAGAGGAAACACAAAGGGCAGATCCGTATTTCAGTAGAACTTAAAGGGACACTGGTAGGTCATTTTTCAGTATGATACTAATATTACCCTGGAATAGGGCCTGGGCCGACCTTTTAAAAACATGTAAAATCATTATTCCACCCTTTGTAGCTTCCATGTTATCAACATCTTCACACCCTGCAGGGAGTCATTGCATTAGTCCTGTCCCATTATAAGCTGAGATGATTAGTCCTGGCTATATAAACTGTCATGTAATTATGCACTCCCTCAGCAGCTCTCTCCTCCCTCCTTCCTCTGCTCTCAGTGATGTGTGATTTGACTTTCTGGAGCTACTGTTCTGTTCAGGACACGAGAAAGCTACAGGTGCGCCTTATCTGATCTAGACTCCATTTGTTTCTTTTAAAAGGAATCCCTGCTGTGCTGTGAGAGATCCTGTGTTTATCTGATCTCTCTTGGTTTTGCTGCAAAGAGCATAGAGAAGGAGGGTGAAGCCCCCCACTGATTGGGAGATTCTCAGTACAGTCTGCATAATCATCATGTGGGGAGGGGACAGCAGAGAACTAAGTGGATCATTCACTGTGATTGACAGATGGAATGAATCGCTTCGTTTGAAGTTTAAAGAAGATAGAGGGGGAATATAAATAATAGAAATACATAAATAAAGATAGTTTAGAGAAAGGAATTATAAAATTATAGCAGTTACATATGGATTTTTGACCTGACCGTTTTCCTTTAACTGGAGCATTAAACACCCTAAAAGTGGACCTTAAAAGCTTTGCTTAAAGTGTAACATTCGGTTTATTTTTTTATTTCATAAATCAATAGTACACATGAAAATAAGCATCTTTGTAATATATCTTATTAGACAAATCTGCTTCTTTCTCAGAAATAATCAGTCATCAAAAGTATCAATTCTGAGGTAAAATCTGTGTTCAACGAAGACTTTTCTATTACTGAGATAAGAGATGGTAGGTGTTACTGATGAGATTCTATGATGATGAGAGGAGGAAGGAGGAGCTAGAGGCGGATCTCCACCCCCCCCTCCTCCACTTAAACTCTCACCAGTAACATCTGCTATCTGCTACCGTGGTTTCCTGAAGATAAGACAGGGTCTTACATTATTTTTGGATTCAAAAGATGTGCTAGGGCTTTATTTCAGGGAATGTCTTAAAGTTTTTATTGGTGTCAGTGATTGGAACGTGTGTGAATGACAAATTAATATTCACCCTTTTTCCCTGCCGATAATCCTGCCCACCCATTTGTGTTGGTGTCCGTGATGGAAATGTGTGTTAATTGCAAAGGAATATTCATCTCCGCTCATACCTCTGCACCGACTTTCAGTGATTCAGACTGCCATATTACTGCCCGAAGATCGCATTGCAATCCTTGGACTGGCATGCATCTGCATCTCTTCTGACCTGAGCGTGACAGCTGCATAGAAATTCATGCTATCACACTCTGGTCAGGAGAATCGCCAGCGATGTGATCCTCGGACAAGAATACTGAATCACTGATGCAGGGTAAATAATAACTTGCCCTAGACACACATTGCAATCACTGATGCTAAAACTAGAAATCGACTGGCAACAAGTATGTGTGAAGGTGCTAGCTAGGAAAAACATTATCAATAAATGAGGAAATACACTGCACACTAAACACTAAGTGTGAACTAGCATACTGGCTAACAGATGAAGGGAAAGGCAATGTGTAAAGCTAAGGCAAATGTGTTTAAGACATGGCAGAAATTGCTACAAATTATAGAACAATTGAGAAACTTAGCTGATGCACTGGCCATTGCATGAGAGCTCGATAACTACGACAAGGTGTTCTCATCTTACCGGGCCCTAACCTTGTGCATCTACTTATGGTATAATATTGCATGTGTGGGTGTTTTTATGCCTCTGAGTGCAGTTAAAACCTTCATGGATGGGTATGTCTAGGAACCTGGCTATGATAAAATGGAGGACTTAGCTTGGCTACAGGGTGGGGGAAGGGTGCTTAGTCAGAAAATTATAGTAACACCAAAACTAGAAATCGACTGGCGACACCTATGTGTCAAGGTGCCAGCCCGAAAGAACATTATCAATAGATGAGGAAATCCGCTGCACCCTAAACACCAAGACAATGTAAACTAGTATACTGGCTAACAGATGAATGGTAAGGAAATGTGTAAAGCTAAGGCAAATGTGTACAAGGAAGAGGACATGACAGAAACTGCTACAGATTGTAAAAAAAAAAAAAATGAGAATGCTGCTACATTGAAAGCGGTAGTAGAAAGGGTTTAAATGCTGTGCTGCCATGAATAAAAGACAATCCAACTATTTTCTTGATGGTGATTTTCTTATTCTACATGTTTTGGAGATTCCATCTCCTTCATCAGGAGGAAATCACATACAGGGTCTACGCTACAGGCAAGATATAAATAGAAGACCTCATCCATTAGATTATGAGTCCTAACATATTTCCCGAAAGTTCAAACCTGTTGCACTCTACTGCATACAAAATAAAATCTTTTTTACTTATTTTATTCTTTTTAAAAAAAATTGTAACTTTTATTTTCTACTTTTTTAACTTTTCCTTCATTGGTCTAGAATAAATGTTTTATGGTTCCAATCTGTAACATATGATTCTATGTAATACAATATCATGTCACTTTGTACCCATGCCATTCAACATGGGCAGTAACTTCCAATGACACATCTGTTTATACCTTGGCTGTACCATAATACCTTGTATGTGATTTTTATGTTGAATCTCTTTTTATTGAGTAATCATGGTACAATAACAAAAACGAAATGGCACATCACAACAAATGAATTATACATCTGCATATTCAAGACTGTGATTTTTTTTTTCTTTTCCTGATGGAGATGAAATCCCCAAAACACATAGAATAATATCACCATCAAGGATTTATTCACGGTAGCACGACAATGGAACCCTTTCTACGTGATGCTGCAGCAGCCGTTTTTCCAAACAAGTACAGTGGTTGTGACTGTCACAATCCTCAAAGTGAGCCCCATCCAGTGTCCTCAACCCTGTATAATCCTCTAGATAAAACCCTATTTCACTCCTTAATCTTTCAGCTTTTTCCAGTAATGCTGTTGTATTGTACGACATTACCAGTAATTAGAGCAATAAAAGGCAATGTCCCATAGTAGTGGGACAAGGTTAAAAAAAAAAGTGAAAAGTGGATAAAATAAATTGTAAAAAAATATTTTTTTAAAAAATCAGAAAAAGAACAAATTAAAAAAGTGTTATACCAATAGATTAATGTATTTATGTAAAAAACACAACAGTACACATTTGCCATTGAGGTGTCCAGAACATCCTGAACTCTAAAACTCACACTAGTTAGCCCTTCAGCGAAAATAGTAAAAAAAAAAAAAAAAAGATAGGTGTTTTTTTTATGTTTGTTTTAGGTTTGGCTACTATGTAAGTCTGGTAACTCTATCGACCTAAGAAATAAAAACACCTAATTACTTCTGATGCAAGGTAAACTTCGTAAAACATAAGGCAATTCTTTACCTGCTGTTGAATTGTTCATTTTGCCTCCCAAAGATTGCAGTAAAGGCCTCTTTCACACTAGGATATCGTTAACGATATCCTTAGTACGTCACGGTTTTTCAGTCATTCTAACGACGTCGTTCAGTGTGACCTGTACATCCGATCAACGATAATCGGGCAGATCGTTGATGAGAGGTTTGTGAACCGGACCTTAAACCATGAGTGTTCGTTCAACCTGCAGCATGGCTATGTGTGACACCTCGATAACGATGTCGTTAACGACCTCGCCTGTTAAGAAGTGAAGGACGTAGGCGAGCTAACGACCGCAAGTAATAGTTCGCTTGTCGCGGAATCGTTGATGTGTCGTTAATGAGATCTATACGAGTGACATTTCACTAGCGATCATTGAACGTTGTTCTGCGATGTAGGTCAAGTTGTATCATTGGTCGGTTCGCTGACACATTGAAGCGTGAGACGGGGCCTTAAGGCTTAGCTCTCATTTATCCTGCTCTCTACACTCAGTACTTACATAGGGATTACGTATAAATCTTTGAAAAACGTGACTGATAAAATTCACACTACAGTGTCCACTGTAATGAGGTAGATGGAGTCACTTTGAACCTCCTGTCAGGCCTGTTGACAGACGGTGTCCATCTTTTAATGTGTCATTTTAAGCGTGCACAAAAGTACAGTCAACAACAGCTTTGTACATCTTTGAAAAGAAGGACACCGATAAATGGAGTACGGAGCAACTCTGCTGCTTCATTTGTGAAAGGATCTGTAGGACGTTTCACCTGAATCACATATTTCGGAGATATTTATGGAAATCCGAATGAAAGTGCTCAGCATAGAGCACAGGATGAATGTGGACTGATCCAAAATGTTCTGTGCCCAAATTGCTGCCAATAGCATTCAAATCAACCCACAAAAAAATAAGTCCCCACTCAGATCCATCATCTCTTAATGGAAATATAGGGAGCTTCCACATTACTGATAGCACGAAAGCTCTGGAAGTGCTGTGGCTCCCCCCTCAAAAAAAAAAATGCAAAACCACACTCCCAAATAGAAAGACCCCCCCCCCCCCCCCATCCCCTTCTGAGCCCCACAATGTGCCTAAATGGCATTTAGTGTCCACATGTTTGACATTGTTGTAGTGAGGGAAGCCTGTTTAATTTACAGGGAGTGTGTCTCCAGAAGCATGGAAGACAAATGGCTTGGACAAGGGTGCTGTAGGGTTCAATCTGATTTAACAATTTTGTATCGATTAGATATGGTGACGCTCACCTGGTAGGGTTGAGTCAGACACCCCCTGTTGTAAGCATGCATCATCAGTTAGCTGCCGCAGTCCCAGTATCAAGGATACATAGTTATTAGGAGAGGAAGGGTTAACCACGCTGCTATCTTTAATGAAGACACTTCGGAAGCCTTCAATAGTGATTTATTCTACGCGTTTCGATGATTCACTCAGTATGTATGATCTTCAGGGTTATTTATTCAAAACATCACAGAGACCTCTTAGGACATTGGCAGTGGGGAGGGAGATTGGGAGACACGGGAAGACGACGCTGTTTCAAACATGACTGGTTCTCAATGGGTCCAAACAATCAGTTAACACTTCCTTTCAACAAGTGAAACCTATGCAGACTTCACTACCAATTTAAAAGCAAACTTGCTCAGTTGCTTAGCAGGTTTCAGACTAACTCCAGCCAGTCCCACATCCAGGAAGGCAACTTACTGGGATCACCAACCAGGTCCAGGACTTGCTCCGTACTGAACTGGTCGTGAGTGTAGATCCTCAGGAACCTCGGTCGCTTCCTGGACTCTCAGGAGCTCCAGTCGGCTCAACACTCCCACTTGACATGTTAACCATGTGCTCAAACAGGAAGTCTGCAGGACCTGTTTGTCATCAGAGAAGAAATCATACCTGGAGTGAATTCCTGAAACGCGTAGAATAAATCTCTATTGAAGGCTTTTAAAGTGTCATCATTAAAGATAGCAGTACGGTTAAACCTTTCTCTCCTGAGATCAAAAGAAACATGAGCTGGGCACAATGTACGAGCACTGCAATGTTTTTGGGCACTACAAAGTCTTATTCGCATTTTTTTAAAGAAGTTGTCCGACCCCGAAATCATAACAGTTTTTTAAGCTAATCTGAGCTGCTTATAATATACAACACCCCTATAAAAAATAAATAAATAAAGTTTCTAACTTTGTTTCCTCCTGAATTCTCACTTGATTTCTAGAACACACTTTGTTTTCTTGTGACTAAACCCCCTTGGAAGCCTGGGTGGAAACACCCTCCACTGTGCCACGAACCTCCTCATGAGCGCCAGCTCCAGTTGTGACGCAGAACAGCATAGTGACAACTTACAATTGCACCTCTTTGAATTGTATACCCTAGATCTGATCCTCAACCTTAAACTCAATGGGTTCATTCTTGCAAACCATCAATCTACTGATTACCCTCTACTGATTACCCTCTATGGGTATTTTCATTTCATTGGATGCACTCAAACCAAGCGACTTTGTGATCAAGGCCCACATTGGGCCTAAACATCATAGTTTTGTCGCACTTAACGGACACTATAAATAAACTTTCACCTAAAGCATAATCTCTTGTACGTGTGCAGTGATTCCTATGTACATAAAGATAGATATAAGCTGGATAACCCCATTAAATCTGCAAAATTCAACTGCATTTGACTCCATTGCTCTTTTTCTGAGACAAAATCACCACTATACCTGTAGATGAACTCCCAGAGGGGTTAAATTTACAAAATGTGATCACGTGAGGGGGTTCTGCTGTTCTGCCTCTTAGGGGATATGCAAATTGAGCCTACAAAGTATTCTAGGAAAACCTGTGTTCCAAAAGTCAAATGGCGCTCCTTCCTTCTTGAGCATTGTGTGGCCAAACAGTACTGTACACTCACATGTGGGGTATTGCCATGTTAAGGAGAAATTGTGTAACACATTATGGGGTCTTTTTTTTTTTTTTTTACCCAATCCCTTTGTGAAGATTAGAAATCTGAGGCTAAAACAACATTTTAGTGGTAAAAATGTAATTATTTGTCTTCACCACCCAATAGCGGTACACCTGCGGTGTCAATATACTTCCTACACGCCTGGATGAATTCATTGAGGTTAGATCACTTATTAGGGCGATTACGCTGTTTTGGCATGTCGGGGGATCTTCAAATGTGACATGCCATCTGCAATCTATTCCAGCTATAATGGTGCTCTTTTCCTCTTAGGCCGTGCCAAAACAGTGGTTTTCCACCACACATGGAGTATCTGTGTACTCGGGAGAAATTGCCTAATACATTTTATAGTTCAATTTCTCAGGTTACCCTTGTGAAAATGAAAAATTTGGTGTTAAAGCAAGATTTTCTTCATGGTTCAACTTCATAAAATTCTGTGACGCACCTGGGGAGTTCAAAGTGCTCACCCCACATCTAGATATATTTCTGAAGGGTTCTATTTTCCAAAGGGGATCACTTGTAGGTGGGGATGGGGGTTTCCATTGTTTAGCCACATCAGGGCCTTTGCAAAAGCGATATGGTGACCGCTATCTATTCCAGACACTTTTGCTCTCCAAAAGTCAAACGTGTCTCCTTCCCTTTAGAGACCTGGGCCCAAACAGTAGTTTTAACCACATATGGGGCATTACTGTACTTAGGAGAAATTGCTCAATAAATTGTATGGTCCATTTTCTGCTGTTATCCTTGTGAAAATGCAAACCTTGGGGCTAAAGTAACATTTTTATGGGAAAAAGTAAAATGTTAATTTTTTCCTTCCACATTGCTTTAGTTCCAGTGAAGCACTTGAAGGGTTAATAAACCTGGCTGTGGTTTTGAGTAGTTTGAGGGGTGCAGTTTTTAAAGTTGTCACTTTTGGGTGTTTTCTGTCATATCGGCCCTAAGTCACTTCAAATGTGATGTCCTTAAAAAAATGATTTTCTAAATTTTATTGTAAAAAAATGAGAAATTACTGATAAACTTTTCTGCCTTCTCACTTCCTAACACATAATGTTTTTCAAAAATGATGCAGATATAAAGTAGACATGTGGGAAATGTTATATATTAACTATTTTGTGTGATATAACTCTCGTTTAAGGGCATACATTTTTAAATTTGCCACACTTTAAAATATTTTACAAACATTCCAATATTTTCCCAAATAAATGTAAACAATTTTGACCTAAATTTACCACAAACCTGAAGTATAATGTGTCACGAAAAAACAGTCTTGTATCACTGGGATCCGTTGTAGCGTTCCAGCGTTACAACCTC
Source organism: Allobates femoralis (assembly GCA_033576535.1). Classification (NCBI taxonomy): domain Eukaryota; kingdom Metazoa; phylum Chordata; class Amphibia; order Anura; family Aromobatidae; genus Allobates; species Allobates femoralis. The sequence continues at coordinate 465,141,230 of JARQOC010000001.1, forward strand.
ATAAAGTGACACTAGTCAGAATTGTAAAATTTGGCCTAGTCATTATCGAGAAAACAGGCTTTGGCAGTAAGGGGGTAAATGAGCTTTGTGACAGACCCCCAGTAATGGTTTTTATGATGACCCAAGTCAAATAGTTCATTTTAGTACAGCACCCCTGAGGGTGAAATTCGTATTATACACTCTTCATTATTGAGGTTGCAACCCCAAGAAGGAAAAGTGCTATTATGGAATCACAGAATCCAGGCATCTTACTGATGTGCCACTGAGGGAAAAATGGAGACATTCTTACATTTTGATTTATTCAGTATCAAGTATGAGCACCCATGCATAATTATATGAAATTACACACATTGGCTGCTATCAGTGAGGTTATTCATGGCTGAGGACATTCTGGATGCATTTGGACACACAAATCATCAAGATCATGTACGGTAAGCTGCAAGCACTTTTGCAAAAGTCGCTCATACTTGATATTGAAGAGTGTAATTTAAAAAGCACTCCTGTTACCTTTTTTCTTTCTAATCTAGTTTAAATGTTAGTGTTGTGTAAGTGTATTAATTTAGTCATCAATCGCAGTATTCTTCAATATCCAGCGCTGTTATGTGATGGCAATTCTACCCTCCAGATTACACTGCGCTCTGTGTGATCTAGAAGTGATTTAGCGTATGACTTGCATGAGGGTCACATCGCACTACCTGGAGTGGCCACGGCTCTCCTGACCCCAGTGTGACAGCTGCATAGAAAAACATATAGCTGACACGCTCAGGTCAGGAGAGCCAACTTCCAGTCCTGTTGTTTTCATGCGATCTTCACACTAGTCATTTTGCTTTGACTCCAGCCTTACAGTGTAAGTTTATGGAGCTCAGAACAAGGCTTCATGTACTTACATTGTAAAAGAGGCTTTTGACTTACACTTAGAGCATTGAGTGAGCAGGGACTCTGAAGAGCGGTGAGGTCACTCAAAAGAGGAGAACAACGGTGCTGGATATTGGGGAAGCACGGTCATTGGTGAGTATATTAGCATACTGGCTCTAACAGTGCACTAACATTTTCACAGGGGGAAAGTGCTTCTTTAACAGGCTTTGTAATGTATGTTTGTGTCATGTCCTTTAGAGCAAGTGATTTCCCTCTAGGCAATTCTATAAGAATTTTAGTTCTATTTCTGGACCTCACGGGGCTGTATGGTCCTAGTAAAAGGGATGAGAGGGAGAGAGGCGCAGATCTTTCTATCATCTTGTATGGCATATATCCTCAAGGTGCTGGAGCTGAAAACAATTCTTCCTGATCTGCAGCTTTGTGCCGGATATTCAGAACCTCCAGCCTGTGGGCTCTGTCAGCAGTATTCAGATTCAAAAAGTTTTTATTTTTGTCTGTACCTGAGGAAGGCTATGTTAGCCGAAACGCGTAGTTTTAACGTGAATAAAAATAATTTGGAAGCGAGAACAGAGGCTTCTATTTCTTCCTGGGAGCGCCTGTGATCTCCACCGGATGTCTTTTTGAATCTATAAGAATTTTAGAAACTGCTAGCATTTTTTTAACCAAATAAGTGGATGATGACATTGGATCACTTTTGTAGAAGCAACATTGAAGTCGTCTTGCATTCTAAAACGGACATCTTATATTTAATTGTAGATGTTTGAATCTTTTTTTTTTTCCAATTTTATTCCATAACTATCATATATTTGTGAACTTATATCAAGGTGGGAATACTATACGTGTCAGTTAATATTTATCATCTTTTTCCTATACTGGAAGCTTCTCCTCCTATGTCAGTTGTCTTCTACGCAAAGGAAAGGAAGGTGTTCTTGTTGAAAGATTTACGGTAGTGATCAAGATGAATGCTTATTTCAACTTTCATTGTGGATGTGGATAATAGGGGTTAACACTTGTATTCCTGCCCTGCACTTCATTATTACTACTCAGATATTTTGTATGGTTCATATACTAACAGGTTCTGTTTGTGACCGTGAGTATTGCAAGCACAGTCCTGCCTATTGAAGACACCAGACAGACTGATATTCATGGAAATTGCATGTACTGTAGATGGTCAATATTTGAGATTTCTTTGCTGAGAATATTAAATTCTAGTTTCACTACACCATTGGTTTAAAAGTTGCTATATGTGGTGATAAAGTATTAACAAAAGAATTCGAATATAGGGTTGTATCTTTTTTTATTTTATTTTCATAAAAAATAAGAGCAGCTGGGACTGGAGTTGAAGCAGGGAATGATTCATTCAAGGACAAGAGACTTCGTGTTTCTACATAGAAAAGAGAAGAATTAATTCTTTAAAAAGGCAAAATGAGCAATTCTATGTAATATGATTGCACTATATGAAGAAGATAAGAATTTTTTTTTTAACTCAATAAGTTTTTATTGAAATTTTCCAGCATAATATGAAATTAACACCGACAAAGCCAAGGCTTAAAGTTTCTTGTGTTACAAAGTCAAAACAAACAACAAAAGAATATAGAAGAAGTTAATACAGTAAAATTAAAGAATTCATAGTGGGGGAGGGGAAAATGGGGGTGAGGGGTGAAGGGGGGGAGGAGAAGGCAGTGGGGTCGGAGGAAGCCCAGTCCGCTGAGTTACCGGAACACCCGAATTCCCCTTGGGACAGGGGTCGCCAAGGGGTGGGAGGCCCACAGGGTCCAAGCATCACACGTATGACCTCTGGTGGAGGCATCCAGTGCGAGGTAGTATTCTTGGTGAAATATGAAATTAGTGCGGTCCACCACTGCATTGAAGGAAGGAGGCGCATGTAATTTCCAACTTGCCGCCAAAGAGATGCTGGCTGCAGTGAGAATGTATGAGACCAGCTGGTCTGCATCGAGTGGGGTAGATATAAAGACCAGTGTTGAGGACCGCAAGCTGGGGCCCCAAAGGCATCACAATTTCCGTGACAGAGCCAATCAGGCTTCCGACCAGCTTCCAGAATGAAGCTAATTTTGGACACGTCCACCACATATGCGCCAGTGTACCTTTAAGGCCACACTGCGCCAACACAGGTGAGAGAGTTCGGAAGAGAATCTAGAGATCCTGGAGGGTGGAATGTACCATCGGAGATGGATCTTTTTAAGGATCTCCAGGTGGTTAATGCATCTAGTCAATTTGTAAGTTTGGTTGCATCCTCCCAGTCCTCCAGAGACCCCGAGAAACCCAATTCCTCTTCCCACCTGATCATATAGCTCAGTTTGGAGCCCAAGCCAGTGGTGACCAAGCCCCGATAAATCGAGGACAGACCTTTAGCCTTCCCGCATCAGAGAGAAGGAATCTCCTGAGAGGCGAGGGGGACAGGAGGCCTCCCAAGGGGCGACCCCTGCCCACCTCTGAAAGAAAATGTTGGAGCCTCATGTAATGTAAAAAACTAGAGGTCAGCGATGGGAACCGCGCAACTAGAGACGAAAAGGAATCAAGGAGTCCCCCGGCATAAGATCTCTCAACGTGGATAGCCGCTCTCTCTCCCACGCCCGACCTCCAACTCCGGCAAATGCGGGAGAAGGGCCAAGGGGATTCTAGACGGGGAGAGAGGTCCAGCCAGCCGGAGTCCCTCTCCAGCATGCAAGCAACGAACTAGCCGTCGCCAGCCCGGGATTACCATGGACCGGAGCGAAGGACTCCGCAGCCAGAAGAAGCCGCGGAGGCCTGTCGCCTAGGGAGGGATCCCTCCTCAATCTCAAACCATCTCCGGTTGGGCGACGCATTCCACCAAATTTTTGCCTCCTTAAGAATACAAGCCTTCTGATAATCTCCGATGAAGGGAACCCCCATACCCCCCCAAGAAAAGGGAAGGTATAGTATTCTTCCAGCCACTCTAGGCCGTTTGGACGCCCAAATGTAAGCATTGGTCAGGCGTTGAAGATCAGCCAGCATCCGACGGGGAAAGAGTAGGGGAACACACCGAAACGTGTAAATAAGTTTGGGTAGTATCATCATTTTATATGCCTGAATCCGCGGAACCCACGACAAGGCACTCAGAGGATGCGACGCAAGGGCCCCAGAAATAGCAGCTATCAAGGTGGTATAATTTTTAGTAACCAGATCTTCTGATCTGCAGAGGGTTATAGAAGATAAGAATTTTGATGACAGTGCTTCTTTAAAAAAATAATAACAGATAAGTTTAAAAATAATAGAAATATACAGTGTTTTTCAGACTATAGGATGCACCAGACCTTAAGACGCGCCCAGGTTTTAGAAGGGAAAATTAATTTGAAGCAAAAATGTGATTATGACTCATTCTTATGGGGGAAATCATCTGCTGACACTGTCATAGGGGTAATGTCCTCAAATTCTGTACTAATGTCCCCATCCTGGGCCACTTCCAGGCATATATGTCCCCTATCCTTGTGTATGTTGCCCATATCCTGATATATTATTTTCCATCCTGGTACATGTGCCCATTTCCTGGTATTTGATCCCCCCCTCCTAATATTTGATCCCCCCTCCTGGTATGTGTCTCATATCCTGGTGTATGTTCTGCCATCCTGGAATGTGTGCTCATATCTTGGTATGTGCCCTATATCCTGGTATATGATTCTCCATCCGGGTATATGTGCCCATATCCTGGTATGTGTCCCATCCTGGTATATGATCCCCTATCCTGCTATGTGCTCATATCATTGTATGTGCTCTATATCCTGGTACATGTTCCCCCCAGCCTGGTGTGTGGCCCATATCCTGGTACGTGATCCACCATCTTGATATATATGCCCTAATCCTGGTACATGATCCCCCATCCTGGTATGTGCCATATTCTGGTTCTGATCTGTGGCACCCCACGGTTCGGTTGCCACAGGAACACCTGGAGCAGGGAAGGATTTCCACAACAAGTAAGTTATGCACAACACTTCCACCCCATACCTGAAGGGGGAGCTCTACTTGCCGACTTCAGGCAAGGTCCTCTAAAAACTCAGGCCTGGGGGCGGAGTTAGGCAGTTCAGTACGGACCAGTACTGAGGAAGACATCCTGGTGGACAGTGCTGCACAAGCCCTTGTCAGTGAGAGAGCCTGACCAACGTGAGGAACCCACGAGTCGAGGTCGGAGGCAATTAGCCAGGGGGAGCGTAGCCATACTGGTTCGCCCCAGCAGAGCTACGTCGACAGCCCGGACACCGGAGTCCGAGACTGCACAGATCCAGTCAGCCCAGCAGTAAAGACCCGGGGCCCAGGGAGACTTCAAGTCTCCTGGTGCAGCACTTGAGGCACAGCCACCCAGCAAAGCCAGGGACCGCAGCGGATATAGCGGTGCCCCGCAGCAGGGCTCTCACCACCTGCCATACAAGTGAGGAAACAGGAGAGGGTCAGGGCCTAGCTTCAGGCAGCCCAGGACTAAAGCACACACCCAGAGCAAAAGGGAGGCCTAATAACTCATCGGATGTGGAGATCCCGAACTGCTCCCAGTCCACCCGGACTGTACCCTGTATTTCACCTTGCTCATCACATCAGTAATGATATGAAAACAACAATCCTGTGTGTATGACTGTTATTGCGGCCCCTGATCCTGCTCCCTTCATAGACTGCCTGCAACCATAACTTCCACTACTGCCCCGGGATCCCGCTCCACCTATGGGGAGCGTAACCAACTTGCTGCTCCACCATCACCCTGGAAGTCTGTCCCACAGCGCCAGTAACATTACATGAACTGTAGGTGGCGTCATGAATCATCTATTTATTTCCATTGTCTTTAAACCCCTTTTTAAGTGACCACCAGGGCCACGGGACCGGGCAACAGGCCCCGTTACATCCCTCGTGAACTGCAACGCCCGGGACCTGGTACCCCAAGGCCCTGGGGTGGGTCAGATCCCCCATCCTACCATGTGCCCATATCCTAGTACATGATCCCCCATCCTGGTAGATGTGCCCCATATCATGTTATTTGTCCCTCAACCTGGCATATGATCCCCCATCATGGCGCACACTTTTAAAGGGATCCTGTCACCTCCAGAACGCCTCCTAAGCTACCAAAACATGTACCTGCAGCATATTATCACTAATCTCACACTCCTTTTGTCTCCTAAAAGCATCCTGTGAAAGTGCAGAAAAACGTTTTAATACTTACCCATTAGGCATTATAATTAGCAGGGGCTATATACTTTAGCCCTTAGGGCGTGTTGTTTTGCAGGCTTCAGGATTCACCCTCTCTCTGTTTGCTTTGCTTGTGCAGGTTTTTCCCTCCACCTCTCTGTCACTCACAGAATGAAAATCATTAGTCCTACCTTCAGCTCCACATCACAGCAGTAGCTGCACAGACAGGGCTGGATCTTTCAGGCTGCAAAACAACATGCCCTAAAGGCTAAATAATATGGCCCCTGCTAATTATAATCCCTAATGAGTGAGTATTAAAACATTTTTATGCACTTTCACAGGATGCTTTTAGGAGACAAAAGAAGTGTGAGATTAGTGATAGGATGCTTGCAGGGACATGTTTTGGTAGCTTAGGATGCTTTTTGGAGGTGACAGGATCCCTTTAAAATAAACAGTCATACCTCCCATTGTTCCCTTTGCAGCATCGCAACATCCTCCTGTGTTTTCATGCTGGACATTGATCATTGTGTGAGCGGCGCACACAACGATGACGTCAATGTCATGCACTGTACTCCACACACAGCATCAGCTGATGACACAAGGAGACAGGAGGACTTCACAATGCTGCAGGAGAGCGATGACAGGGGAGTATCTTTCGACTGGGATATTTACTGGTGTGTGGGAAGCAGTGAATATTCACAAACTCAATTACCCACGGCTTCAGCTGCAGCCAGTGATCACATGGGCTGCATGTTTAAGGTACCGTATATACTCGCGTATAAGCCGAGTTTTTCAGCCCAAAATTTGGGCTGAAAAGTCCCCCCTCGGCTTATACGCGAGTATATAAAAAATACCGCAGCAGCCCCGGAGGTATACAGGCCCCCCATCAAGTTCCAGGGCCCCCCTACCTTGCGCGCCAGCCTGTAAAGTAAAATCATACTTACTAGTGTCCTGTCGCGCCGTCCGCAGCTGCCGACACGTGATCCCCGGCTTCATTCCGCGTCTTCCGCATTTCCTGTAGTCGCGGGCAATGACGTCATTGCCGGAAGACGCGGATTGAAGCCCGGGATCGCGTTTCGGCAGCTGCGGACGGCGCGACAGGACACTGGTAAGTATGATCTTACTTTACAGGCTGGCGCGCAAGGGGGGGGGGGCCCTGGAACTTGATGGGGGGCCTGTATACCTCCGGGGCTGCGGCTGTATACAGCCCCGGGGCTGCGGCTGTATACAGCCCTGGGGCTGCGGCTGTATACAGCCCTGGGGCTGCGGCTGTATACAGCCCTGGGGCTGCGGCTGTATACAGCCCTGGGGCTGCGGCTGTATACAGTCCCGGGGCTGCGGCTGCTGTATACTACCTAAGGGCTGCTGTATACTACCTAAGGGCTGCTGTATACTACCTAAGGGCTGCTGTATATACCTCTGGGGCTGCATATGGGGCTGCATATACCTCTGGGGCTGCATATGGGGCTGCATATACCTCTGGGGCTGCATATGGGGCTGCATATGGGGCTGCATATACCTCTGGGGCTGCATATGGGGCTGCATATACCTCTGGGGCTGCATATACCTCTGGGGCTGCATATGGGGCTGCATATACCTCTGGGGCTGCATATACCTCTGGGGCTGCATATGGGGCTGCATATACCTCTGGGGCTGCATATGGGGCTGCATATGGGGCTGCATATACCTCTGGGGCTGCATATGGGGCTGCATATACCTCTGGGGCTGCATATACCTCTGGGGCTGCATATGGGGCTGCATATACCTCTGGGGCTGCTGTATACTACCACTGGGGCTGCTGCTGTATACTACCACTGGGGAGGCTGCTGTATACCTCACTGCTGGGGGTTGTATACCTGTGCTGGAGTCCACCCTCGGCTTATACGCGAGTCAATAAGTTTTCCCAGTTTTTGGGGGCAAAAGTAGGGGGGTCGGCTTATACACGGGTCGGCTTATACACGAGTATATACGGTAATTTAATATTCATCTCTTCCCCTGCACGTGTTGCATCCACCTGTCAGCGCCGGCTACAGTGCTGAGAGGTGATGGTTGGAGGGTGCAGTGATATTTACATTAGCTGGCACAGTGGGCCCACATGATCGCCGTCCACAGCTGCAGCCTGCTCCAGCTTCCGGTGACCTGTAGTTTTAAAGATAGGTTTATCTTGGAGATGTTGGAGTGCTGCTATTTCTTTATGAATAGAAGGAAGAGATACAGGAGGGAGCGCTCCTGGTGTATTACCCGGTGGTCAAGTGGAGGATTAAACAGGTGGTAGGCACTCACCTGGTGGGGTTATGCAGCTGGCATAACCCAGTGGCTGTGGGTCCTGGTGCTTAACGCGCACCGCATGCTGAATCCGACTTCCAGGTTCGGGGAGAAGGCCGGTCACATGGGTAATCATGCGGCTGTGACGTCACCTCAGGTCCACTGCTTCTCCTCTCCAGCAGGTCCTGTTGGTAAGAATTACACTGCCCCCATGATCTGTGCAACAGCCCACCGCTCGCCCAGAGGACGTTTGATATGGCAGGAAAAAAGAGGAATGCAGCGGTTAGATAGGGGCGCACAGACAAGGAGGCAGGACACAAAGTAGTTGATAATGTTACTTCATTGATAATATTACGATTATATTATTAACGGATACTGGAAGCCTGAGCTAGCATTTCTTCTGTGGTGTTGCTATCAGTGTGTCAAGAGTGGGAGAAGAGGGTTACACTGACAATTCAACACAATGGGCAACACTTTGAACACATATTACAAGAGGTCATAAACTTGTAAATAACTCAAAGAATAAAGTTACATTAAAACCAAGCACACCATTGTTTTTCTTATGTAATTCTCAATACATTTTGTGTGTCACATGACCCTCTTCCCTTTGAAAATAATAAAGTTGGATCCAAAATGGCCGACTTTAAAATGGCCACCATGGTTACCACCCATCTGGAAAAGTTTCCCCCTCCCATATACTAATGTGCCACAAACAGGAAGTTGATAACACCAACCATTCCCATTTTTTTGGGTGCATCCATATAAATGGCCCACCCTGTAGAGTTGAACTCTTGTGCCACCTATTAGAGATAGCAGTCTTAAAAGACAAAAGCAACCCTTTAACAAGCCTTGTCATATATGATTTAGGATTTACACCAGATCAGAATCCAAATTTGCAGACATGGTGTTTGCTCCTCTCTAGTGCAGAGTATGAAAACTAATCTGGCTGTGTGAAACACAAAGTGGGGTCTAAGGGTAAGCTTTTCTCGTTAGGCCAGAGATGCACAGTGTGAAGTACATGTAACTTACCACAGCAATAGTTTGGTCAGTCAACCATTGCACTCATGCAGGGTGCAGCTTTGCCTTGATTATAAAGGGAAGGCATTACTAGTGCAGGACACCAGCTTCCAATCACCAAACACCTCCTTAATCTTGGAGGGCAGCGAACACTGGCTGTCCTGCACAATGACCAATGGTAAGATGAGAATTTTCTAATTACGTCCTTTGCTGATTTTGGACACAGATTTAGTGGCTATGACTTGTGAGAAGTGGGGTTCTGTGAAGTGGATCACAAGCTTACGTGTTTTGGACCTGAAGTACATGTAATATACTCACACAAGTCTTCTATGCCGCTCCCGACATGGTCGCTGACTTTGTGGACAGGAACGTATAAGCTGCATAGAAACGCATGCAGCTGACCTGCTCCTGTCCAGAGAGCCAGCAGCCATGCCCGGTGAAGCATGCGAGACTCGTGCGAGTATCTTGCATACATCTCGCATGTCTGTCTCCAGCCTAAGGATAAGAGCTTACCCCTTAAATCCCACTTCGCCTCTTACACCGCCAGATCAGATCTCATACTTTTATGGAGAGAGACACACAAACTTGGCATACCAGTAACGAGGAGACTTCAGAGCCGAAATCCTCTGGGAAAATAAACATGCAAATAGCACTACAGTATAATGTCCTCTCTGAAGAGACATGGGCATGCTTGTTATCACACCTTCTCATTCTGGCATTATGCTTGGTGATCTGATGGTGGGTTTACACACACCAATCATTGTATCCAATCTCTGAACCAATCTCTGGTTGCAGTGAAATCATGGACACATAGTTCCATTTTGTGGCTGTGTACAACATGGAGCAATCTGTCCATGATTTCACTGCAACCAGAGATTGGTTCAGAGATTGGATACAATGATTGGTGTGTGTAAACCCACCATCAGCCTTTCATGAAGTTGCCAAGCAATGGAAACCGATTTCATCAATCTCCTGGTGCACAGATTTTGTGTTGATGTTAGCCTAAGTTCAGACAGCGTTTGTGCTCTTTTTTTTTTTTTTTTTTTTATTGCAGCGTTTTTGGTGCACTTTCTCCTCCAAAAATGGATCCTCTTTTTGCAAAAATGCATCACAAACGCATCATCTGTTTGTGCTGCTTTTTTTTCTCCAGTTTCAGGGGACACAGACAGACATACAGACACCCACACACCTTCTTACCCTCCCCTCGATCCCAAGGTGATCTCCGGTAATATCTTCCTCCCAAGCATCGGCAGGTCCTATCTGTGAGCAGTATGGTACAGTGCTAACAGAACCTTGCACCATGTTATCGAGTCACATAGTTAGGTCCTGGAAACACTGTACTGCTCACAGATAGGACCTGCCGATGCCCAGGAGGAAGACATCATCACGAGATCTCCGAGAGTGTAAGTACAGTGGGTACGAAAAGTATTCAGATGGGGTGCAGAGAGTATTTACCAAATGGCTGCAATGAAGCAAAGAGTGAAAATTTTAATGGGGCCTGAATACTTTCCTTACCTACTGTAATTGGATGTTAGTGGTGCAGAAAGTGAACCAGAAAAACATCTCACAAATTGACATGCTCATTATTTTCTGGTTTTGCTTTCGGTACCACTAACAGAGCAGTAAAAAAAATGTAGCGTCTGAACAGCAAATTGAAAATCCCATTCACTTTGCTGGCAAACATTTTGACTGATCCAATTTTGGTTCAGTTTTAACACAGCACCAAAAATAGATCAGAAACATCCAGTGTGAACATAGCCTTAAAGGGAACCTGTCAGGTGGTTTATGCCCCCCTCCAACTATCACTGTCTGTAGCTGCAGCTTCATAATACTATTCTAATCATCCCTGTCTGAGCTCATAGTGTAATGTGAAATGTGAAAGAAAAGCATTTATACACTTACATTTCTTTCCCCACCGTGGAGGATGGGGACTGTCTGGCAGCATAATAGTTAACTCACTATTAACTTGGATGGCTAAAGGACCTGTGTGATGTAACAATCATGTGACTATAGTGGGCGGAGCTAAGCCAGCAAACATATTATGTTATATGAGAATTTAGCTCCGCCTATTGTAGTCACATGGTTGTGACATCACATCAGGTCTCCCAGGATGTTCTAGCAAAAGGCTGAAATGTTAACTATTAATCTGCCAAACAGTCCCCGTCCTCCAAGCTGGGGACTGACTGCCTCATTACATAAGGAAATGTAAGTGTATAAATGCTTTTCTTTCACATTTCACATTACACTCTGAGCTCAGACAGGGATGATTAGAATAGTATTATAAAGCTACAGACACTGATAGCTGGGAAGGCATAAACCACCTGACAGGTTCCCTTTAATGTAGTTATTGAGTCTACAGAGTGCTGCAACCTTTTATGTACTATGTATTCTAGCACTTGGTGACCCATTGTAATATTGTGGTAAACGTCTTGTGACTGAGCTTCCTGTGAATCCTAAATGACATTGGACTGAATGGAGAAACCTGAATTCAGTGATTTAAGAAGAAAAACCTTTCTCCATATAGTGTTTGTCCTAATAGGATCTGAGCGTGATTTTTCTATTACGGTTAATTATCTGCCATTACTTTGAAGAGAAATAGCCATCTCCTTATCACAATAGGTCTTTAATCTAGTGCTACTGATCCAAAATCCAAAGGCTGGTTTTAGTTTTTTATTAAAGTGAACCTGTTGCCTCTTTTGTGCTTTTTAAAGTAAAAGTGCCACTTTCAGCAGCGCCTATGCTGCATTTTATGAAGGTGGCTCTTATCCCCCTACCCCATTTACATCTAAATAATTACTTTATAAACTTGTATAAAATGAAGTCTTTGTTCCATCCAGTCCGCACCACCTATCTGGTTTTCAGTCTTCTGGGCGCCTCCTCTTCTCTGGTGCCATTCTTGTTTTCGATGTCTGGGCAGATTCCTCTCTCTTAGCGCAAATGCCCTGAACTCTACACTACTGCTAGATTCCCACCCTGTGTCTGCATAAAGCAGAACACAATCGGGGTAAGATCTGGCGCCTGCGACTCTCGTAGGTGTAGTGCATTATGACGATCTACCCGCAGTAGAGCAGAGCTCAGGGTGTCTGCGCTGAAGAGAGAGGTGCCGAAAATGAGAAAAGAAGGCACCCAGGAGACTGGAGAGGCGTGAGGACCGGATGGAAAGAAGGCCTACATGACCCGTGAGTATGAATTTACATGCAGTGTGGGGAAGTTTATAAAGTAATTATTTAGGTGTACAGGAGGGGTAGGGAGATAAGAGTCACTAAATAAAATGCAGCATAGGCGCTGCTGAAGGTGGCACTTTTAGTTTAAAGAGTAGAAAAGGGGTGACAGGTTCACTTTAATTGCGTCAGACTGCCTGTATTAGACACTGGCTGTATGATTTCAGTTTTGCGTGTTTGACTCTAAAATGCTTCAACATACGTAAAATCTGGCGGTGGACCAAGCTGAATGAGTGACTAGTCGGAAAGGCTTCTCCCTGCTTACTCCCCTAGAGTGATGGGTCTCCTTGCATGTGTATAGGGAAATACTTGTCAGTCATTGGCAGCGAGCCAGGAAAAAGAAAAGGTATGTTTTTCTCTGAAATGCTGCATCATTTCATAGTTATACATACCTGGCTGAGATCATGCAGCCATTGTCCGATACTTGCTGGTATGGATAGGGGCTACATGCCTCAGCCTTCAGGTTTCCTTTAATTGAAATGTATTCGCTAAAGGCAGAATGTGTCGTACACCATAAGCTTATTTTAATAACTTTTATTATGTTTCTAAATGAACAAGGTGTTTCCTTTTCTTATCCACTGTTTATGCTGTAAATTTGCACACATTGATATGATTTGTACTACAATATTGCATGTCTTTATCTGAGGGAAATCCTTCTGATATCTACAAAGAATACTTCATGTGCGAGTTCAGGTCATATTTATTTCACTTCCATTGTTAATTAGGGGTGCCACCCGAGGGCGTCTTTTATCATGCACGTAGAGTTATTGGATACAAAAATGGTAACTTTCTTCTGGGTTTCCATGTGACTCACGGCTACTAGACAAACATGTACAAGTTAGTTTTGGTTTAAAGGGAACCAACCACCCCCAATGACCCCCCGGACTATTAATATCAGTGCCTACACACAGCACATACATGTGCTGCACTGATTTTGGCTAAAAAAACTGTTTTTTAAAACTAAAGATAATGATTTTTAAAGTTTAAACCGGAGCGACGGATGGGCGGTACTTATCTGTGGTAAACGACGATATCTGATGTCACTCATCTTCCCTGTCTCCCCTCGCCGCAGTTATGGCCACCCCTTTGTGCAGCGTCACAGCCCTGTGCACGGGCTCGCATGCCCGTGCACACGTCATCATCTGCAGCCGGGAAGCGAGCGCGCGCTCTGTCTTCCATAGCCGAGCGCAGGAAGTCAGAGCGCGCGCTCGCTTCCCGGCTGCAGATGATGACGTGTGCACGGGCACGCGAGCCCGTGCACAGGGCTGTGACGCTGCACAAAGGGGTGGCCATAACTGCGGCGAGGGGAGACAGGGAAGATGAGTGACATCAGATATCGTCGTTTACCACAGATAAGTACCGCCCATCCGTCGCTCCGGTTTAAACTTTAAAAATCATTATCTTTAGTTTTAAAAAACAGTTTTTTTAGCCAAAATCAGTGCAGCACATGTATGTGCTGTGTGTAGGCACTGATATTAATAGTCCGGGGGGGTCATTGGGGGTGGTTGGTTCCCTTTAACTTAACAAGAAATAAGTAGTATAGATAGTCTTTCTTGTTATTCTTCATTAATACATTGGTAAAGTGACAGCTATTGATTGTTTTTTTTCTGTCTAAAGCAAAGGTCTCCTTTTATGTGCCAGGTCCAAAAATCTTGATTTTGAAATCACATTGAACCTCACAATGAACCTATGCCAAAATATCTAGTGCCTTCAAAAAAGTATTCATACCCTGTGAACATTTTCAATTTTTTTCACGTGTATTATTTTAGGATTCTGTGATATACCTACAATAAATAGCAAGCATTTTTGATGTGTAAAGAAAATTATACAGTTTTCTAAATGTTTTAAAAACATTCATCTGAAAATTATGATGTGCATTTCTATTCAGCCCCCTAGAGTCAGTACTTTATAGGACCACCTTTCACTGTAATTACTACTGCAAGACTTTTGAGGTATGACTCTACCAGCTTTGCACATCAATAGGCCTAATGTATAATTATAAATAACTGCTTTTATGTTATACTCACCTGGGGAGAGCCTGGTCCAATGGGTATCACTGGTCTTGGTCGTGCACCTCCTTTCTTGTGATTGCCATCCTCCTTCTTTGCTTCTAGTTGTGACACAACCAAGCTTCGGCTGTCATAGCCAGGGGCAGTCATCGTGCAGCCCAAGGTTATCCCCCGGAATGCAGCAGTTGGGAGGCTGAGGGAACTGCTGTTGATTTGCTTTTTCTGCCTTCCAAACATCGCAATAAGCCTCATCTCACATATATCCAGCGCTCTTCGCTCAGCGTTTATACCGGAATTTTCATGTAAATTTCTGCAGTACATGTTTCAGGCAGAACTCTCAACTGAACATTCACTATAATGAGGCAGAGGGAGACCCTCTGGACACAGTCTGGTCTATGATGCAGCTGTGTCTATTTATTAAACAAGCATAAAAGCACTGCTGACTTCTGGGGGTTTCATCTGGTTCAAGTTATTCAGAGATTAAAAATGGAAACCTCGATGTAGGAGCTCAGCATAGAGCACAGGATAAATGTGGTCCAAAATGGTATGCAAAACTCATTCCACACAAAAAACAAGTCACCACTTAGTTCCATCAGCTCTTCGCCATCAAGTGAATTCTGCGTTCCCAAATTTAAATGTACCTTCCAGTGGTGTAACTAGAGTCTGACAGGCCCTGTGTAACATTCTACATCCTATAAAGTCTCCTGAATTAATCCCTCTCCCCCTTCATTATGTATTAATTTCCCTCATCATGCTATATATGGTCCTCCTTTTGGAGGTATAAGTCTCCCATCCTTGTTCATGAGGGCCTCCTCCAGCCCGTATCGTCCTCCAATTATTATAATGCACCCCAATTAACCTTCATACAGTATAATGCAGCCTCATAGCCCTCCATATAGTATAATGAAGCCTCATAGCCCTCCATATAGTATAATGCAGCCTCATAGTCCTCTATATAGATAAGGTAAAAATGTTTGTACCGTATTAGCCAGTAGATATAAAAATATTGGAATCTGAGAGTCCTCAGTGGTTGATGCCTTTTAATGGCTAACTGAAAAGATGGTAAGGAAAAGCAAAGCAAGCTTTCAAAGACACTATGGTCTCCTCATTAGGCTTAATAAGGCACATGGAAAGCCAGGCCGTGGTAAGCGGAAGCGACAGGGGCAGTATAAAGGATGGCTGCACCCCAAGGATGCAGAAGGGTCCCTGACACACAGACCCCATAGTGGCTGTCTGGTGCCGCACAGTAACATGGTTGTGTGTCCAAGGGGACACACATTCATGTGAAGCAGGTGTTGGGGTCGGCAGGCGTGGGCCCCCTGTACCTCCGGGCCACATAATAGTTGCGACCCCTATTGTTGCGCTCCTGTCCCCCTCCCTTTTGAGCCCCACAGTGTATCTAAGCCATAGCTAGCATCCACGTTTGTCAATACTGTAGCAATAAGAGCACGCATAAGTTATGGGGTCCATGTTTCCAGAAGCACGAGCTGAGCACATTGAACTTGGCACTACAATGCCAGATTTGCAATTTTCACTTGGCAATATCCTCTGCATGTTTTTCTGGAAAATAGCCATGGAGTCAAAATTGTCACTACACCTGTAGAAAAATTTCCAGAGAGAAGTAAATTCCAAAATGGAATCACTCGAGGGAGGATTCTGCTCTCATGGTACTTAGGAGCTTTGCAAATGGAGTCCACAAACTATTCCTCATCTTTTGAGTAAGCAGTCCTGTACAGCCATGTATGGGGTATTGCCACATTCAGCAGAAATTATGTGACAGATTTTGGTGCAATTTCTACCCATTTTCTGGGGCTAAAGCAACATTTTTGTGGGAAAAGTTTTATTTTACTTTCTTGGCTCAATATTATAAAATTTGGTGAAGCTTCTTTGGGGATTTAAGGTGCTCACCACACATCTAGATACATTCCTTAAGGAGTCTAGTTTCCAAAATGTTGGTCTTTTGTGGGGGGCTTCAATTGTTTAGGGGTTCTGCAAATGCGATATGGCATCCGCTATCTATTACAACTGATTTTGCCTGCCAAAAGTAAAATGATGGTCTTTCTCTTCTGATCCCTGCAGTGCACTCAAACAGTAGTTTTACACCACATATGTGGTATCTGCGCACTCAGGAGTAATTGAACAACAAATTGTATTGTCCATTTTCTCCAATTCCCCTTGTGAAGGTGTAAAATTTGGGGCTAAATCAACATTGTTGTCTTAATTCCTGTGAAGCACTTACATGGTTAATAATATTATTGAATGTAGTTTTGAGCACTTTGAGGGGTACAGTTTTTCAAAATGTCATTTTTGGTATTTTATGTCATAGACTCCTCAAATGCACTTCACGTAGGTTTTGTAAATTAGTTAGAAAAAGTGAGAAATTGACGATAATCTATTAAAGCACCACTCTAGTGGGGGTTATTTTCCATGCGGGAGTAGCGCTGAAAAGGTAAGCCCTCTGCTTTATCTTTTATGGTCCCGTGGTGCAGTCTTGTGGCTGAAACCTCTGACTGGCTGCAATTTAGAATTTAGGCTGGTTTCACACCACTGTTTTTTTTTTAATCCGTGGATTCCCCTGAACCCCCCTGGAATTGTAAAAACTGATGCACGTGTACCGATATTCTCATTGATCCATCTCCCGGATCAGTGATAACGCTGCGAGAGCATACAGCTTCTTCTGACTGCGTACCTTTTTCTGCTGGATCCAAGGACAAATGACACACCCTCTAGGGACGTGTAGTTTGCAACTGCATTCTCGGCATGCGCAGTACAAAAACCTGGATCTGGCATCCAGTGGGATTTGGAGTCCGCCAAATCCAGGTTCAATAGAGCCCCATTGTAAATCAGTCCATAATGCCTCAGATCTGGGTGATTCCAGGTTTTGTCAGGGAGGCCAAAAATGCACTGAAATGCATTAAAAGTTAATGTGACGGAAAACTGATGTTGGTGCATCTAGTTTAAGCTGGAAACACCCAGATGGCAAAAAACGCCAGTGGGAAACCAGCCTTGTCTCACAAGCTCCCAGTGCAACTCTGAGAGTCAGAATGAGGCCCTTATAGAGATGTATTAATTTGTGACCTCTGGCGCGCTCCATGAAACACTGAAGTACGCCAGCAAATCACAAATCGCTGGAGATCCACCAGTGAGGCTACAATAGAAGATAAAACTGCTGGAAGGTGTGTAGGGGTCAGGGAACATACATTTAAAACACCACTCCAGCTGTGCAGTAAAAAAAGAACAAGAACTCTGCATTGATGCATTGACCTCTCTAACTTCCTAACAAAAAAAGCTAACTGTTTTAAAAAGTATGCTGATATAAAGTATATATTTGGTACGGTAAATGTTATTTTTATTTTGCGTGAAGTAACACTCTGGTTTAAAGGCATAAAACTTAAGTTTGAAAATTGCAATATTTTTAACATTTTCCTCAAATTTCCAATATTTTTACAAGTAAACACAAAAAATATCATCCTAAACTTGCCAAAATCATAAACTACAATGCCACAAAAAAAAAAAAGCCTGCTACAGTGCCTACAAGTAGTATTCAACCCCCTGCAGATTTAGCTGGTTGACACATGCGGAATTAACTTGGCATTGTGACATTTGGACTGTAGATCAGCCTGGAAGTGGAAATGCAGTGCACCAAAAATGTTTTTTTTTTTTTTTTTTTTTTTTTAAAGCGTTAAAAGTTAATTCAGAGGGTCATTTATTATTCAACCCCTCAAACCACCAGAATTCTGTTTGGTCCCCCTAAAGTATTAAGAAGTAGTTCAGGCACAAAAAACAATGAGCTTCACATGTGTGGATTAATTATCTCTTTTGCCAGCCTTTTCTGACTATTTAAGACCCTCCCCAAATTTGTGAACAGCACTCATACATGGTCAACATGGGAAAGACAAAGGAGCATTCCAAGGTCATCAGAGACAAGATCGTGGAGGGTCACAAGGCTGGCAAGGGGTACAAAACCCTTTCCAAGGAGTTGGGCCTACCTGTCTCCACTGTTGGGAGCATCATCCGGAAGTGGAAGGCTTATGGAACTACTGTTAGCCTTCCACGGCCTGGACAGCCTTTGAAAGTTTCCTCCCATGCCGAGGCCAGGCTTGTCCGAAGAGTCAAGGCTAACCCAAGGACAACAAGAAAGGAGCTCTGGGAAGATCTCATGGCAGTGGGGACATTGGTTTCAGTCAGTACCATAAGTAACGTACTCCACCGCAATGGTCTCCGTTCCAGACGAGCCCGTAAGGTTCCTTTACTTTCAAAGCGTCATGTCAAGGCTCGTCTACAGTTTGCTCATGATCACTTGGAAGACTCTGAGACAGACTGGTTCAAGGTTCTATGGTCTGAGGAGACCAAGATTGAGATCTTTGGTGCCAACCACACACGTGACGTTAGGAGACTGGATGGCACTGCATACGACCCCAAGAATACCATCCCTACAGTCAAGCATGGTGGTGGCAGCATCATGCTGTGGGGCTGTTTCTCAGCCAAGGGGCCTGGCCATCTGGTCTTCATCCATGGGAAGATGGATAGCACGGCCTACCTGGAGATTTTGGCCAAGAACCTCCGCTCCTCCATCAAGGATCTTAAGATGGGTCGTAATTTCATCTTCCAACAAGACAACGACCCAAAGCACACAGCCAAGAAAACCAAGGCCTGGTTCAAGAGGGAAAAAATCAAGGTGATGGAGTGGCCTAGTCCGTCTCCTGACCTTAACCCAATTGAAAACTTGTGGAAGGAGCTCAAGATTAAAGTCCACATGAGACACCCAAAGAACCTAGATAACTTGGAGAAGATCTGCATGGAGGAGTGGGCCAAGATAACTCCAAAGACATGTGCCGGCCTGATCAGGTCTTATAAAAGACGATTATTAGCTGTAATTGCAAACAAGGGTTATTCCACAAAATATTAAACCTAGGGGTTGAATAATAATTGACCCACACTTTTATGTTTAAAATTTTTTAAAATTCAACTGAGCAACATAACTTTTTGGTTTGTAAGATTTATGCTTCTGTTAATAAATCCTTCTCTCGTTTGCAGTTTGAAGGCTCTAACTTATTGGCATCTTATCAAACCAGCTAAATCTGCAGGGGGTTGAATACTACTTGTAGGCACTGTAGCACAGGCTTCCAGTATCCGCTGTTTCAGGTGCTGCACATCTCATATCTTCACAGCATAGACAATTGTCTTCAGTTGAGTGATGAGGAAAACATTTTTGTGAATGGTGAAGTTAATAAACAAAACCACCTCTATTGGTCTGACACTAACCCATAGTGGATCGATCCCTCCAAGACTGTTGGAACACAAAAATTGATGGTATGGTGTGGTATATAGGGTACAAAGATAGTGGGGCCATTCTTCATCAATGGAAACCTCAATGCCACTGGATATCTAAATCATGTAGCAATTTCAGATATACAGTGGCATTGAGGTTTTCATTAATGAAGAATGGCCCCACTATCTTTGTACCCGATATACCACACCATACCATCAATGTTTGTGTTCGAACAGTCTTGGAGGGATCTATACACTGTGGGTTAGTGGCAGACAAATAGCGGTGATTTTATTTCTTAACTGCACCGTTCACAAGAGAGTTTGCCTCATCACTCATCTGAAGGCAATTGTCTATGCTGTGAAGATACCAGATGTGTTGTATCTGAAACAATCAATACGGGAAGCCTGTGCTAGAATTTCTTCTGCGGTGTTGCTATTAGTGTGCCAAGAGTCGGAGAAGAGGGTTGCATTGACAATCCAACACAATGGGCAGCACTTTGAACACATTTTATAAGAGGTCATAAACTTGTAAATAACTCATGAAAGGGTAAAAGTACGATAAAACCAAGCACACCATTGTTTTTCTTATGAAATTCTCAATAAGTTGATGTCACATGACCCTCTTCCCATTGGAAAAAAAACAAAGTTGGATCCAAAATGGCCGACTTAAAAATAATCGCCATGGTCACCACCCATCTGGAAAAGTTTTCCCCCTCCCATATACTAATTTGCCACAAACAAGAAGTTGATATCACCAACCATTCCCATTTTATTTAGGTTCATCCATATAAATGACCCACCCTGTATTCCTTTGTTGCATGACAGAAATCAAAGTTTTCTGTAAGTCTTCACAAGGTTGGCACACACTGTTGCTGGTATGTTGGCCCATTCCTCCATGTAGATCTCCTCTAGAGCAGTGATGTTTTGGGGCTGTTGCTGGACTTTCAATTCCCTCCAAAGGCAGTTGGAGACTGGCTAGGCCACTCCAGGACCTTGAAATTATTCTTATGAAGCCACGCCTTCGTTGCCCTGGTGGTTTGCTTGGGATCATTGTCATGCTGAATGACCCAGCTATGTTTAATCTTCAAAGCCCTTGCTGATGGAAGAAGGTTTGCACTCAAAATCTCACGATACATGGCCCCATTCATTCTTTCATGTACACAGATCATTCGTCCTGGTCCTTTGGCAGAGAAACAGCCCCAAAGCATGATGTTGCCACTCCCATGCTTCACAGTAGGTATGGTGTTCTTTGGATTCAATCCGCATTCTGTTTTCTCCAAACAAGACGAGTTGTGTTTCTACCAAATAGTTCTACTTTGGTTTCATGGACCATATGACATTCTCCCAATACTCTTCTGGATCATCCAAATGCTCTCTAGCAAACTTCAAACTTCCCTGGCGGTGTAGTTTGTTACTGACGGAAGTATGTATAACGCTTGTCCCAGCTCTCTGCAGGTCATTCACTAGGTTCCCCCGTGTGGTTCTGGGATTTTTGCTCACAGTTCTTAAGATCATTTTGACCCCACGGGGTGAGATCTTGCATTGAACCCCAGATCAAGGGAGATTTTTCAGTTGTCTTGTATGTCTTCCATTTTCTAATGATTACTCCCACAGTTGATTTCTTCACACCAAGTTTGCTTGCCTATTGCAGATTCAGTCTCCCAGCCTGGTGCAGCGTTACAAGTTTGTTTCTGGTATCCTTCGACACTCTTTGGTCTCCATTATAGTGGAGTTTGGAGTGTGTCTGTGTGAGGTTGCATCTTTTATACTGATAAGTTCAAACAGGTGCCAGTACTACAAGTAATGAGTGGAGGACAAAGGAGACTCTTAAAGAAGAAGTGACAGGTCTGTGAGACCCAGAAATCTTGCTTTTTTGTAGGTGACCAAATACTTATTTTCCACCAAAATTTGAAAAAAAATTATTTCCAAATCAGACAATGTGATTTTCAGGATTTGTTTTCTTATTTCTTGTCTGATAGTTGAGGTCTACATATGATGTCAATTACATACCTCTGTCATCTTTTTAAATGGGAGAACTTGCACAATTGGTGGCTGACTAAATACTTTTTTCCCCACTGTACCTCAAAGTGAAACTGGTCAGAATTGTAAAATTTGGCCTTGTCCGGAAGGGGTTTAGTAATGTTCTATATGCAACTGAAAATATATTGTCTCGTAATCCAATTTCTCTTTTAACAATAGTATTAACATGTTTTTTTCAACTGAGTTTAGTGCTCTTTAATTGTTAATGACTCCAGTAACTTTAATAGAGTTGAGCACATCATAGTATGTTTGATACCAATATATTTGACAATATATTTTCAGTTGCATATAGAACATTGCTAAACCCCTTCCGGACAAGGCCAAATTTTACAATTCTGACCAGTTTCACTTTGAGGTACAGTGGGGAAAAAAGTATTTACCGTATATACTCGCGTATAAGCCGAGTTTTTCAGCCCAAAAATTGGGCTGAAAAGTACTCCCCTCGGCTTATACGCGAGTCAGTGACGGCAGCCCCAGCAGCCCCAGCATCCCCAGTAATGCAGGGCCCCCCCAGCCTGACTCCGGTCATCTGTAAAGCAAATTATACTTATCGCTGTCCGCGCCCGCCGCTACTGACATCCGCGATCCTCCATCTTCATGCGTCTTCTTCCTGTTTCCTGTGTTCGTCACAGCCAATGACGTCATTGCCGGCGACAAACACAGGAAACAGGAAGAAGACGCATGAAGATGGAGGATCGCGGATGTCAGCAGCGGCGGGCGCGGACAGCGGGACAGTGATAAGTAAATTTGCTTTACTGGTACCGATCAGGCGGGGGCCCTGCATTATGGGCTGCTGTATACTACACTGGGCTGTATATACTACTGGGGCTGCCTGTAAACTACCACTGGGGCTGTATATAATACTGGGGCTGCCTGTAAACTACCACTGGGGCTGTATATAATACTGGGGCTGCCTGTAAACTACCACTGGGGCTGTATATAATACTGGAGCTGCCTGTATACTACCACTGGGGCTGTATATATACTGGGGCTGCCTGTAAACTACCACTGGGGCTGTATATAATACTGGGGCTGCCTGTATACTACTACTGGGGCTGTATATACTACTGGGGCTGCCTGTATACTACCACTGGGGCTGTATATAATACTGGGGCTGCCTGTATACTACCACTGGGGCTGTATATACTACTGGGCTGTATATACTACTGGGCTTCCTGTATACTACCACTGGGGCTGTATGTACTACTGGGGCTGCCTGTATACTACCACTGGGGCTGTATGTACTTCTGGGGCTGCCTGTATACTACCACTGGGGCTGTATATACTACTGGGGCTGCCTGTATACTACCACTGGGGCTGTATATACTACTGGGGCTGCCTGTATACTACCACTGGGCTGTATATACTACTGGGGCTGCCTGTATACTACCACTGGAGCTGTATATACTACTGGGGCTGCCTGTATACTACTACTGGGGCTGTATATACTACTGGGGCTGCGTGTATACTACCACTGGGGCTGTATATACTACTGGGGCTGCCTGTATACTACCACTGGGGCTGTATATACTACTGGGGCTGCCTGTATACTACCACTGGGGCTGTATTTACTACTGGGGCTGCCTGTATACTACCACTGGGGCTGTATATACTACTGGGGCTGCCTGTATACTACTACTGGGGCTGTATATACTACTGGAGCTACCTGTATACTACCACTGGGGCTGTATATACTACTGGGGCTAGTGTATACTACCACTGGGGCTGTATATACTACTAGGGTGTATATACTACTGGGGCTGTGTGTATATACCACTGGGGCTGTATATACCACTGGGGCTGCTGCTGTATACTACCACTGGGGCTGCTGTATACCACACTGCTGGGGGCTGTATACCTGTGCTGGGGTCCACCCTCGGCTTATACACGAGTCAATAGATTTTCCCAGGTTTTGGGGGCAAAAGTAGGGGGGTCGGCTTATACACGGGTTGGCTTATACACGAGTATATATGGTAGTCAGCCACCAATTGTGTAAGTTCTCCCATTTAAAAAGATGACAGAGGTCTGTAATTGACATCATAGGTAGACCTCAACTATCAGACAAGAAATGAGAAAACAAATCCTTAAAATCACATTGTCTGATTTGGAAATATTTTTTTTTCAAATTTTGGTGGAAAATAAGTATTTGGTCACCTACAAAAAAGCAAGATGTCTTTTGAATTGCGAGGATGGCATGTTGCATCGTTCTGCCATTTGTGTTCGGAATTAATTCTGTTTGGTTAATACATACATGTTTGTGTATTGCAGGTGTAGCAAGCAGTACCGTTGTTCACCCATCTCCGCAAAATATACCTTCTGTGGACCCATCACTGTACAATGCACAACCACAAGGTAAGGATTAAGGCTAGAAATGAGCGAACTCGTTTGAGGTTGGCGTTTGGGTGCTTTACATATCCAAAGCACTGAAGCAAGCATTGCTTTGCTCGTGTACACTTGGAGCTTGGCCCAGTGCCAGCTGCTTGCAGTGTTTGGTCTGCTCGTTCTGGGCGTAAAATCAGTGTTATCGCACGTAGTGTGTTGCTAAGATTAAAAAAAAAAAAAAAAAAAGCACGAATGTCAACCCTCCTGTCCCTGGTAGTGATTTACTTAAGGCTGGCTCTATGTGTGCGAAGAGCTGAACTGCCCAATCAATGACTTTCAATGAGGTTCAGGTCAATTTTTGAACCTGAACAGAACTTTATAAAGAGCCCAGCTGAATGCCTCAGTACCCGAACTTCCACAGGTGTGCTCATCTCTAATTAAGTCACAAAAAGTTGTTTTGTGGTGTGGTGATGCGACCCCGGGCCGGGTGCATCACACGGGTTGTCAGTATATGACTCTGTGCACATTAGCCGGTTTTGTGGTTGTGCTGTGTGAAACCTACCCGGAACACAGTGTATTAACACCTAAAAGGAGTAGATGAGCTGGATGAGCGGCTGTATGGGAACTGTGTGTGTACTGATTGCATAGCAGCCCAGTGGTGTGGCAGTTGGTGGGCAGCTACGATAAGAGCTAGCCCAGGTGTTTGTATGAGAGACGACTGAGAGCAGACAGAGACCATAGAGAAGAGATGACTGGAGATGAGAGCAGTCCAGAGCTCTGTGGTGTGAAGACGTGCAGAGGCGATCCGTCCCTTGGGATGAAAGGGGAGCCGGCTTATCTCCGTGTGGGAGGCCTCTGACCCTCTGTTGCTTGTGTGTCAATCGGTGACTGGGAACGGGGCGTTATGGCTCCTAGAGTGGGGAAACCGTGGCTGAACCAGGTGGACGCTGGTCTGGACGTGGGGCGAAACACGTCCGGGAAGGAGCCCTTGGGGATGCATGGTGTACCTGTGACTCAGGTTGCTAGACCCGGATCCGTGCCCGGTAAGACAGCAGTTCTCGTGTGCTAGAGTGAACTGTGTACCATGTGTGAATCATGCCAGGCGGGCATAGCCGCCGTTGGGTCAGACTAGACAGTCGGTAAAGGACCTGTGGAAGTATATGATGGCTTATGTAAAAGTGCCATGTATGAGAGATGATGGCTTATGTAAAAGTGCCATGTATGATGGGGGGGCCGGGTGGTCCGTGTGTGAATGGAGCAGGGCAGCACCCCTGGGAGGGGAAGAAGTCCAAGTCCTGGACTCCCCAGGGGAAACTGGGCCAAGGAAGGGCCTGGCAGTGGGGCAGAAACTTTAAGGGTATGTGCCCACAGGACGTTTTTTGTGCAGTCATGAACGCAGGAAAACCTGAGGATCCTAGAGTCCTTGACAGGAGAAATGCTAAGATCTTGTCTGCGTTTTATGTGCGTTTTTCCTGCGTTTTTGATGCTGCGTTTTTCCTGCGTTTTTCCCATTGACTGCACCAAAAACGCAGAAAGAATGAACATGTCAATTGTTTGCTATCCGCACCAAAAACGCAAGGATTTGACAGTTCTTGACACTTGCAAAACCAATGTGTGGGCACAGCGTTTTTGTAAAACACATTAGTTTTGCTGAGAAGCCCAACCGCAGGAACAGATTAGCATACATTAACATAAAACCAATGGTTTTCTGCATGCGGAAAACTCAGGAAAACCGCGGCAAAAACGCCCTGTGGGCACATACTCTAAGGGTATGTGCCCACAGGACGTTTTTAAAGCAGTCCTGAACGCAGCAAAACCTGAGGATCCTAGAGTCCTTGACAGGAGATTAGCTATGATCTTGTCTGCGTTTTTGGCGCGTTTTTGTGCGCGTTTTATGTGCGTTGTTGTGCGTTTTTACTGCGTTTTTTTAGCTGCGTTTTTCCTGCGTTTTTTCCATTGACTTTAGCAAAAACGCAGGAAAATAATTAACAAGTCAATTCTTTCCCATCTGCACCAAAAACTCAGGTATTTGACAGTTCTTGACACTTGCAAAACCAATGTGTAGGCACAGCGTTTCTGTGAAATACATTGGTTTTGCTGGGAATCAAAACCGCAGGAACAAATTAGCATACATTACCATAAAACCAATGGTTTTCTGCTGCAGATACTGCAGGTAAAACTCAGGAAAAACGTCCTGTGGGCACATACCCTAAGGGTGTATTGGTGGTGACCGAAACCCGGTGAGACGGCAACTGACCCGTGTACTCTGTGTGGGTAACGGTACATTAATGGTACCAGGGGAAAAAGGATATGTGCAATGTAATGTGTTGTTGTATGTATTGTTATATTTGTAATGTCATGTTTATACGGTATTGTGAGGATTATGTAGCTATCATGTATTTATATGAGAGGGGCGGTTTGAACCCAATAAACTGCTGCCTAAATCTTATGATTGAAACACGTGTTGGTGTAATTTCCAGTGGCCAAGCGAGTTCCCCGAGTCGCTACCTCACAGTGGCCACATATATATTGTACTTTGTGTTACAATACGCATGTAGATATAGCATAAAAAATAGCTGGTTCTATTATTAATATTGTGATGTACAGTATATCAATATCCTAAGAGGCCTTGAGATTCCAGTGGAGCTTATGTGACTGAAAATTAATGGTCTTTTACCCTAATGAGCAGGCTATAGATTGGAGGATAATGACACTGCCGTCCCAGCAGGTAGAAATGGTAGTCTCTCAAGCTACACATGTGATGCTGTCCTGAGGATGGCTGGCTTCACACCACGTTTTTTGGGATCCTGTCCTGTCTGTTTTGAAAAGGACAGAACAGGATCCGTTTTTGCCTCCTATGTATCCTTATGGTGTGCGGGATTGGCCATAAATGGCCATTCGATTCTGCCAGTTCAGTGCCGAATTTGTATGTCATGTTTTTTCCCAGCCCCAAAATTGAAAAACTGCTCCGATTTTGGGCTCCGGTGAAAAAAACAGACCTAACCGGACAGAAACAAATCTGGAGCGATCCGGCACAATTAACATGGGGGTCTATGGGCGCCGGATCGGGGAAAATACAGGATTCCTTGTGACACCAATGGGCTTTGCAGGCTACATTTTTGTGAATATCTAAAGAGATTTTACACTGCTAGAACAGAGGCCATATTGACCCAACGTGGCACTGCTTCATTATAGTGAATGGCTCCTTTTGACTGAATCACAATTTCTCGAATTCACATGGATACCATAACATTAGTGCTCAGCGTACAGCAGTGGATTATTGTCAACTCAGCCTTAAAAAGCAATAAAAAATGTTATAATAACATACTACTTCATCCCACAAAAAAAAAGTAAATATGGACCCCTTCTTTTAACCCCTTCGTGACCTGGGAATTTTTCGTTTTCATTTTCGTTTTTTGCTCCCCTGCTTCCAAGAGCCATAACTTTTTTATTTTTCCATCAATATAGACATATGATGGCTTGTTTTTTGCAGGACGAGTCATACTTTCATATGCAATAAATTTATTTTACCATGTAGTGTACAGGGAAATTGCAAATAAATTCTGAATGCAATAAAATTGCAAAAAAAGTGCAATAACACGTTTGTTTTTTTGGGTATTTTAGTCGCTATGTTCACTATATGGTAAAAACCGATGTGACGGGTGTGATGCCTTGGGTCAGTACGAGTTCGTAGACACCAAACATGTATACCTTATTGGTACTGGGTGGTGAAAAAAATTCAGAAGGTTGAAAAAAAACAGACTTTTTGCGCCATGTTCTGCGACCCGTAGCGTCCTCATTTTTCCGGATCTGGGGCTGTGTGACAGCTTATTTTTTGCGTCTTGAGCTATCGTTTCTAATGATACCATTTTTGGGGGGATCTGCAGTTTTGTTCGCCCATTATTGCATTTTATAGCAATGTTGCGGCGACCAAAAAAAACAGAATTTTGGCGTTTGGACCATTTTTTCTGTTATGGAGTTTACATCTCTCATTAACGGATTTAATACGATGATAGATCGGGCGATTCTGAACGCGGCGATACCAAGCATGTATTTTTTTTATATACTTTTATTGTGATTGGGGGAAAAGGGGGTGATTTGAACTTTTATGTGTACCGGTATATTTTTTTTACAGGTTTTTAAAAACTTTATTTTTTCATTCATTCTTATTTTTTACACTGCTTCTTTAGGAGGCACCTTGCTGCACAGTCCGATCGCTTCTCACCCACAGCCGTCATTGGACAACCCCATTGCAGCTCACTGAACACACTGCCGAATGAGTAAGTGCGCCTGCACGTACCTGTCACATGCAGACACAATTACTCAGACTGCCACTGTCTTTGGACACCTGGTTGTTGGCGGTGGCCAGGCGCAGTTACTTATATTGTCATCTTTGGACACCAGCGCTCACTGCGCGGGGTGCAGAGAGACAGCACATTGGGGACAGAGAGCACTCTGGGTGGAGACAGCACAGAGGAGAGAGAGAGGCTGCATAAGGGAGAGAGCGTGCATGGTGGAGAGATGGCACAGGGGGAGAGGGTGTACAGGGGGTGAGAGAGACAGGGCACAGGGAGGCAGAAACATAGCATAGGGGGAGAGATGGCACAAGGGCAAGAGATCGTACAGGGGGGCGAGTGCATGTGGAGAGACAGCACACAGGGCTGGCGCACGGGGTGAGAGAGCACACATGGGTAGACAGCTCAAAGAAGATCGCACATGAGGGGAGAAGTACAGCACATCGGGGATAGAGAGCAGATGGGGAGATAGGAGAGAGCACAGAGGGGAAACGACAGCACACGGGGGTGAAAGGACGGGAGGAGAGCACACAAGAGGGGAGACGGCTGACGCCCTCCTGATGAGAACGCTTTGGGCACCCATCTAGTATCTAATACGATACATTATTGCTCATTTGCATGTTTTGACCTGCATCATTTATTTATGGAAGGAACACATTAAATCATACCTGCTATTGAGTAAGCTAACCACATTGCAAGTGTTTTATAGTGACTTGAAATGAAGTAGCAAAGAAACTAATCTGCTGCTTTTTATTACTTTCACAGATTCATTTCATTCATCATTGTAAATTGAAAGGAGCAAAACACTACTTTGCCATCAGCTTGTGGTGCTGAGCTACATTTTGTGATTTGGAACACAGTTAATTAGGGTTATTAATTTTAAATAATTTTACTATTAGAATTGTACCAAAGTGCCCATGTCGATTAGACCTTCAGACTACTTGCTGTTTTGTTCTTCTCTTATCACTTTCATAATTTGTTGCATAAATGGGTTTTGATTAGCGGGAGGGTGAATGGCACAGTCATGTCACAGTTTGTATTTACTGTAATTACCATTATTTATAGATGAAAATTTTTTCTGCCATTATGATAGGCAAAGATGCAGCATATTTGCAAAGCTTAACAAAAAAAATAATTTCAGTTGTTTTAAAAGACCATCGTATGGTTTAAGATTGGCATTGAAAATGTCATGTTTTCCCCACTGTGCTTGATTTTATTCCAACTTTCCAAGCAACCACTGTGACTTCAGTGCATATAATCACAAGCAAGAAGTCATGTGGAAATGTATGATTTTGCTGATTTCTAACCCTACTCAAGCATAGTTACAACCATTTAAAACACATTAACGCCAGTTGTACTAATAAGTAATAATTGCCGATTGGTGTGAGTTCAACTGCTGGGACCCAGACCGGTCAACAGAACATGGAATATTTCTCCCCCAGTGGGGTCTTTATAGTGAACCTGTCACCAGGTTTTTGTCATATAAGCTGCAGCCACCCTCAGTAAGTCTTGTATATTCAATATTTGCAGATGATACTAAGCTCAGCAGGGTAATCAATACAGAGGAGGACAATTTTATATTACAGGAGGATTTATGTAAACTAGACGCTTGGGCTGATAAATGGCAAATAAACTTTAATGGGGATAAATGTAAGGTCATGCACTTGGGAAGAGGAAATAAAATGTATAATGATGTCCTTAACTGTAAAACACTGGGCAAAACTGTCACTGAAAAAGACCTGGGTGTATGGGTAGATGACAAAGTCACAGTGTCAGGCAGCTGCTGCAAAGGCAAATAAAATATTGGGATGTATTAAAAGAGGCATAGATGCTCATGAGGAGAACATAATTTTACCTCTATACAAGTCACTAGTGCGACCGCACTTAGAATACTGTGTACAATTCTGGTCTCCGGTGTATAAGAAAGACATAGCTGAACTAGAGCGGGTCCAGAGAAGAGCGACCAAGGTTATTAGAGGACTGAGGGGTCTGCAATACCAAGACAGGTTATTAAACTTGGGGTTATTAAGCTTGGAAAAACAAAGGCTATGGGGTGATCTTACAATAATGTCTAAATATATGAGGGGACAGTACAGAGACCTTTCTAATGATCTCTTTACTCTTAGGACTGAGACGGGGGCAAGGGGGCATCCTCTATGTCTGGAGGAAAGAAGGTTTAATCATAATCACAGACGTGGAATTCTTTACTGTAAGAGCAGTGAGACTGTGGAACTCTCTGCCACATGATGTTGTAATGAGTGACTCACTACTAACATTTAGAAGGGACTAGATGCCTTTCTTGAAAACTAATATTACCAGTTATATATACTAGATTCTTTGATAGGGTGTTGATCCAGGGAACTAGTCTGATTGCCGTATTGGAGTCAAGAAGGAATTTTTTTCCCCAATGTGCAGCTTAGTGTTGCCACATGGTTTTTTTTTTTCCTTCCTCTGGATCAACATGTTAGGCTATGGGTTGAACTAGATGGACTTAGTTTTTAAGGTTGAAGGAAGACTTTGTTACTATATTACATCATTCTAGAATGTTGTATATAAGTTCCCAGGCCGATCTCTATAATGCGAAAAATAGCTTTTCTTATACTCACCTGTGGGCTGGGCCGGTATGATGGTCATCGCTGATCTTGGTCCAGTGCCTCCTTTCTTCTTGTGATCGCCATCCTCCTCTCTTCGTGTAGATGAAGCATCCTTGTCACCCGCACACAGTGTTCTCTTTTGCGTTCCTGAGCACATGCACTGCTCTCTGCCCTGCTAAGGGCAGAGTAAAGTACCATAATGTGCAGGTGCAGGGAAAGGTGAAAGTGTGCCCGTTGTACGTTGTGCATACTTGTTAAATGCGTCTGGGAACCATGCGGTCTTGGATGACTAGTCCAAAAGGCAGGTCACTGTGGCTCCTCCCTGTCCCACTCTGCTAGACCCTCAGTTCTCTTCCAATGTGTGTCTATAGTAGTCGAGGCACATAGAATCTGCCAGGCAGCTGTCTCCTGGACTTGTCATTGTCATTAATGGTACTCTGGTGACTTTTAAAAGTATGTTTTCAGAGAAACACTAAAGGGCTTCAAAGTACTACATACACCCTAGAAATAACACCGCTAGACTCTTATTCATGCTGCTAGGGACACTTCTTAAACTTGGTGTGCCCACAACTGAAGAAATATTGGATTGATGAGATTTTATTAGCTTTCTGATCACTTACAGTGATATAATGGTGACTGTGCTTTCGACAGGGGAACCACATATGATGTTATTCCAGCTACGCCTGCAGGGTGTTATAAGCGCTAGAGTTGTATGACCTCATACCCTTGGCTCTCGGTTCTTGGAATTGTGCCATTTCTAATGGGAAGTAATCTGTTTTCTCTGAACTAACCTTAGATTGTCATGACGTCTTCAAGTTTTTGCTAGGAGATTTACACATCCTATTGTAATAAAATATGGTGTTACTGCAGAAATCAGGCAGAATCTTCAGCTTGGGGTGACTTTATTTTAGCGTCAATGTGAGAATCATTTTACAAAATGGAAATCTAAAAGCTTGACTATATTAACATGTTGTTATATCTTGCTCTATTCTTCATATGCATTTACCTCATTCCCCTATATTGATGTAACCAAAAGAAACTTTGCAACCAGCAGATGGGTGCTGTGCTGTAACACAAAACTATTCCAAAAAAGTTACTCAGCCTCTTATATTGATATGCTAAATGTGTAAAATGCACAATCCCAGTAATGTTATCCCTAATGTCAATATAAAAGTATGGACAGGAGCTTATAAGAAGATAAAAGCGTGGCTGCTCTTTTGTTGGATGTAGATAGTAGTGAGGCTTACTACACCACAATGTGGCCATCTATCATTTTGGCTACTGTGAAACTGCATTGTTCAATCTGCAAAAAATGAGCAATAAGCAAACCCCTAACTGTACCTGTGCCTTGCTCTTAGCTGGCCGTCGACCTGGTTTAAAAGGGCTGGAGGAAAACTCACGCCTTAGCCTCTGCAAAACCTTTCCATGGTGCAAGAGGTTTTGTGGGCTTTAAACACATCCAAAAAAATACTTTTACCATTTCTTGTTCCTTTGACACTCTGTTGGTCAAACTTTTGCTTATCCTCATGTATGGCAATGTACTGCATAGTAAGGTACCCTAAAGCTGGCGTCACACACGTCCGTGTCGTCAGCGATCTGATCGCTGGCGACATTGACGGCTGATCGCTGGTGAGTTGTCACACAGGGAGACTCACCAGCGATCAGTGGACCAGCGACATTGTGGAAATTTATTTAAATATCGTTTCCACGATGTCTTGCTCCGCTGACAGGCTGCAGTTAGCGAGAGCAGGCTGGTATCCATGGTAAACTGCGGGTATCTAGGCAGCGGGTACTGCCTAGATACCCGATGTATACCTTGGTTAACAGCCTTCTCCGCTCACCGGCTGGTATCCAAGGTACACAGCGGGTAACTAGGGTCCCTAGTTACCCACTGTGTACCTTTTGATACCAGTCGGTGAGTGGAGAAGGCTGGTAACCAAGGTATACATTGGGTATCTAGGCAGTGCGCGCTGCCTAGATACCCGCAGTTTACCCTGGATACCAGCTCCCTTGCAGAGAGGCGCTGGGAGCTGGCTGATCGTGTCTCCCGGTGTCACACGCAGCAATGCTGTGTGTACACTTCGCGACCATCGCCAGGTTTTCGGTCCTGTGCGAAAACCTGGTGACCATCAACCAGCGATTTATTGCGGTCCCCTAGATATCGCTGCAACGTCACTTGCAGCACCGATATTGCACGCGATATTGATGCGTGTGACGGCCCCTTAAGAGGCAAGGAATTGACAGTCTTTGATTCAGTTTGTCTATTTAACAAGACTCGCTACTTATTGCAACCTCTAATATCTATCACACTAAAATGAATATTACTAACTTGTGTATATTAGAGTAACTTCCTTTGTAGCCTATTGAAATCTCCAGGTACAGAGATTAGGCAGAGTAAAAATGTTAATTGTCTGTTTTTTAAGCAGTGCAGATATTTGAAAAAAGTCCTTGGTGAACAGCTTACTTTGCAAATTTATTTTGCTTGGCTGGGGCACTAGCGCTGGAGTGGTGCTACTAATCTGTTCCCTGTACTTATTCTTATATTCACCCTTCAGCATTTTCACTTTCCATCGACGCCATTCCCATCCGCCTCCAGCAGATTGTAACCGGTCGGATCGCTCCAGACGTCACTCTTCAATTCAAGTCTAGGGGAGCTTTGTTCTTTCCTTGATCTGGCTCTTATAGACTTGCATAGCAAACTTGTGATGTAACTGCTGACTTCCAGCCAGTCAAAATTTGCTGTCACAAGATGATTTTCAAGACCGGAGTGACACTAATAAAAGGTGAATCCACCACAATTTGAGTATAATACTGGGGGCCGGGTACTTACATTAAATGTTCCACTGCAGCAGTAAAAAAAAATGTTCTGGACTGGTGCTTTAAGCTGTCACGATTTCATTTTTGGTGACCCTAGTTCTCTTTTCTATGACAGAATACCTACTATCTAAATTGCAACTACTTGTAAAGATACCAGGGGGTACGTTACATGATCAGTGTTGGTGGTGTTTTGGACGCAGCTTGTTTTGGCTGCGTTCTGCAGCATAGGTACAGTGGATGGGATTCATAGAAATTCCATGCCACTGTCCTTCTCTCTGCAGCGTAAACTGACATGCGGTGCGGCTTTCTGAGTTGCATTATGTCAATTTATTCTTGCAGAGACGCGAGTGTTCTCCGTGGGAGGACACAGCAGAAATCCACTGCCTGCACCCGAAATACTAAGGTCTCCTGATCGGACGCTACTCGCTCCTCCGTGTCTCTGGATCGTGTGAATGAGCCCTTATAATTAAATGGCGATTTTTATTTAAAGCTGCTGCCAGTGTATGTTATGTTAATAGATTAGTGTCCTCTGATCAAGCTGAGAGCCATATTGTCCGTTCCCTGCTGCAATCACAAGTGCAGTCAGCAACAAAACCTCCACAACCAAGCGAAGTCCCATTAAAATTCTGACAATTGTTTTCCTCTGTGTTAGACTGTAATGGAAGGGCAATGACCACTATGAATGGATGAGCCTGACTACTATATGTATGAGTCTTTGAGATCTGTAAAGCATGTAGTGAAGATGCTAGATGGCGCACAACACAAATGAACAAAGAATGATTATTAGATTGTGTGCCCCGCTGCCTCATTGTACCTTTCATCAAAGCACTCTATTTTGTGTGTTTTCTGGCATAAGAATCGAAACCACATGTTAAAACTAGTGTACACCATAGTAGACCTGAAGACTCCCCCTATTGTATTTCTTAGATGCTCTTTCGAAAAACATGCCATCGATTATATAACACGAAGGTCAACGCTTCCCTTCTTGTTTAGATGAACTAGATGTTGATTTTCCTACTAGCTAAAGTGTTTTAAATGCACGTTTACACCAGTTTCCTATATAACTTTTGGCAGAGGTTTTTGCAGCGTTTTTGGCTGTTATTGTCAGGTTAAAGCGCAGCACATACGTTATTGCAGTGGTCTGTTGGAAAATATATGGGTATACACCTAATTGGTTATGTTGTGTTTTAATGGTAATACACAGGGGCGGACCTACCGTGGTGCAGCTGGTTCAGCACCTCAAGCACCTGTAGGGGGCCCCCGTGACCCTGTGTCAGAGGTGAGGAGAGTAACTGATGGAAGCTTCCTGCTTCCCTTGGCTGTTCCCACTCCCCCCTCTCCTCTGCAGCCCCAGCTCCCAGACCTGCAATGCGCGTCTCGGCGCAGGTTGGGGCCGCACGCAAAGCCCCCCTGCTAGCACCCATTGCTCCTCACCTAAGCTGCTAGCAACCCCGACCCGCTCCTCACCTACAGCTGCTAGCACCACCCCCGCTCCTCACCTACAGCTGCACCAGGGCCCGCCGGGCTGAAGGTCTGCCACTGGTAATACAAGCTTTGTAATCTTTTACTATATATATGTATATATGAGTTGCTGATTTAAACACAGTTTTTCATTCATTTAAGTACTGAGACAGTAAATTTATTACCACTTTTCCTGTCTGCAGTTACTGACAACGTTTTCAGTATCTTTTTTGTTAGACTTGTTAGTTACTTTATATTAGTTACATTTATTCCATTCTGATGTGTTCTCAAATACGACTAGAAGCTACCATATATTTTGGACTATGAAATGCAAAGGACTAGAACACCCACCCAAGTTTTAGAGAAGGAAAATTGTAAAAACAATTTGAAGCAAAGAATGTGGCCATGATGTTCTGTTTAGGGGGTGATCTGCTGCTGTTATGGGAGTAATGTTCCCCAATTTTGTACTAATGTCCCCATCCTGGTCCCTTCGAGGTATTTATGTCCCCCATCCTGGTGTATATATCCTAGATCATTGTCCCTTCCTGGTATATATGATCCCAATCCTGGTATATATGACTTTCATCGTGATATAAAGTGGTGTGAAAAAATGTTCCCCTTCCTGACTTCTTATTCTTTTGCATGTTTGTCACACTTAGATGTTTCAGATCACTAAATAAATGTATATATCAGGCAAAGATAGCACTAGTAAACCCAAAATGCACTCTTTAAATTAAGGTCTTTATTATTAAGGGGGAAAATATCCAAACCTACAGGGCCCTGTGTGAAAAAGTGAATTTTACTGTCTGTCAAATGTCCAGAGAATGTCCAGCCATCTGTTTGTGACCTCAAGCTGAAGTGCATTTATGCAGCAGGGCAATGTTCCAACACACACCAGCAACTCCACTTTTGAACCGCCTAAGGAAAACAAAATTAAGACTTTGGAGAGGTCTAGTCAAAGTCCTGATCGTAAACCGATTGAGATGCTGTGGCATGACCTTAAAAAGGTGGTTCATGCCTGGAAACCCTCCAGTGTGGCAGAACAACAATTCTCCAAAGATAAGTGGGACAAAATTCCTCCAGAGTGTTGTAAAAGACTCATTGCCAGGTATCGTAAACGCTTGATTGCAGTTGTTGCTGTTAATGGTCGCCCAACCAATTATTAGATTTAGGGGGCTATCACTTTTTCACACAGGGCCCTGTAGATTTGGATTTCTTTTTCCCTTAATAATAAAGACCTTCTTTTATAAACTGCATTTTGTGTTTATTTGTGTTATCTTTGTCTACTTTTTAAATTGTTTTGGTGATCTTAAACATTTAAGTGTGACAAACATGCAAAAGAAATCAAGAAGTGAAAACACTTTTTCACACCACTGTATATGGCCTCCATCCTGATATATATGGCCCCCATCATGGTCCCACCTAAAAAATAAAATAAACAATTCTGTTGACCTTTCTTTCACTTGTTGCATGATGCCGGCAACAGATTTCAGCAAGTAAATGGGGCAGAGGATGACATCAATGTCATGCAAACCCACTTACACTGATGCTAGCTGCTGCAATATCCCTGTTCACCACCTGTCGTGGAGCGCAGTTAATATGTACTGTGCTTTTGCGCTCTGAATGTCTTTAATAAACTGATGCCAGGGGGGTCGCGTGCACTGACCACGATTTCAGGCATCATTATACAGAAGACTGTCTGTATTATCCTCAGGTCTCTACCAAAATGCCTGCGGTGGCAGCACATGCGCGTTCACACCCAAAATTCAAAGGCAAGCCTAAACTTGAAGATGTAACCCCACATGTGCTGCCGCCAGCACCATTTTGGTAGAAACCTGAGGATTTTGCCAACTGTCTCCAGTAAAGTGGCGCCAAGGAAGCACAGTGCATTATCACTGCTTCCCGTACCCATAATCCTACCACTTCTTGGTACTGGTCTAAGTGCAGAGAGGTGGGCGGTACATTATGGGAGTGCAGAACAATGCATATTCATTCACTTAAACAGCGAGCACGCGTGTTTGCTTCAGCGCCGCCTCTTGCAGCCCAGTTACTGCCTCCTGTGACCCCGCGCTGCCGTCGCCACTTCCCCCATAACCACAGCCCGGTACTATAAGACACCCCTCACTTTCCCACAAAAATGTTTTTGGGAAAAAATGCGTCCTATAATCTGATAAATTTGTACATTTCTATCTTTCTGTAGCATTTATAAAATTCTCTTATTTAAAAAAAAAAAATAGATATGAATATACAGCATAGAACAGACCGCACTGCACATACAATACTATGTAATGGGATTATTGATTGTTGCTTCCAGAATTGTTGATTGCTTCTCAAGTTTATGCTGTTTCCAAAGATGTGTTGCAGTTTATTGGCTTTTCAATGCGCTACATTTTCCTAGTCCATAAAATTGCTGCTATTATTCAGTTCAGATATCTGTTTAAAGTTCTACTTTTTGTGACTCTTTCATTGATAGCATTGTTAATTCCTATTCAATTAAAGGGAACCTGTCAGGTCAATTTAGGCTCCAAAGCTATGACTATCTGTCCCTGCAGCTTCCAAACACATCCCTTAACTATCCCTGTCTGCCCTAACAGTGTCCTATATTGGCTTTACAAAATGAGTTTGCATACTCACATTTTCCTGTCACTGCAGCATCCAGTCTCTGGTGTGTGGAGACTGACTAGGCATTCTCCTGGCCTCCGTCTCCCCTCCTGGCTTTTGTTAGCACGTCCTACTGGGCGTGAGAAGAGCTTCACCTGGCGCACTTCCGACTCCATTGGAAGGTCCTGCTTTTGTGTACGAGCTTCCTGGGTGCAGTGCATGATATCTCTCTTCTGCTCTTCTTCTTTTAACCCTTTTTTAGCTCCTCACAAATCAAATGTTTGGTAAGAGTACGTATTTTGGACAATCCTATTTTTTAGTTATTGTATCTGTACACTGACCATTGTTGGTCCATGAGCAAGTGAACATGAATCATTCTACAATACCCTTAGGGGCATGTGGTCAAAAGTCTCCTTATGACAAGATGTTGCTAATTTGAATGGCAGCTAAATGTCCCAGTTACAGAACAGCAACCACTCAGCATAGTATACACAGTGGTATAGCCTACTATATAAATGCCAACCTCCTACTTGTAGTATAATTGCTTCCAGAAGACACCCATAGTATATTCACATCAAGACCCTAATGGTGTAATCACATCCAGTGCCCCCAATAGTAAAATTACATCGCACATAGAGCACCCACTAGTGGAATCATTTAGATTCCTCCTCAACATCCAACATTATAGGCACATCTAGACCCCCCTCAACTGCACTTTAATCAAATTCAATGCCCCTCTTTTGCCCAGACACTATTGTTTCACCTTGAGGCCCTTGTTGGACTATAGCCACTTCCACAAATCTCAAGAATTTACTATTTCTTGTCTTCTACATTTTGCCAGGTGTCTGTAGGAGTTCTTCTGTCTAAAGTTTTGTAAGATTTTCTTTTCTTATGACCCCAGTGTGGCTGCTGGACTGGTGGCAAATGGCAACAAGACTGAGAAGTCATGTTTCTGTAAGGAGATTTTAAGTTGCATGGGTGACCATTTAGATCACTATCTGGAGCCATATTTTGCTGAAGGGATATTATTTTTATACTGATCTTTTAGATAGCCTTTCTTGCCCCCCAGCCCCAGAATATACAAATATGTTAAGACAGACTAGCTATAATATTTCTTAACCTATCCTTTACACAATCAACCATATTTGAGAGGTGGTTACTTGTAGATATAGCAGGTAATATCATTGAATTATGCCTGTCTTTATTATTAGAGCAGTGGCTTCCTACAGGTGCTCACTTCCAGTTATCAGTTAGCTGCAGGAAGGAATGAGTAGCCACTTACTGCATGGAGAGCACACTTTAATGGCTCAATTACACACTTAGGCTGCCTTCACATATGCGTATGGGAACGCAGCGTTTGCTGCGTTCGGGTGCAGACGCAGAAGATATCTGCTCCCTCCAGGGTCCCCCGTCCGCACCCGGGACGCAGCATGTTGCATTTTTTGTGGCTGGGGACCTTGGAAAATCAGCAAGCTTCCCCAAGCGCACAAAACAATGCATTGGCGTCAATGGATCCGCAGTGTTCTGCTCTTGACAGCGCAGGAAAACGCTGCGGACCCATTGAAATCTCTCCCGGTGGCCGCCGGTGATGTCACAGGAGATCACCGACGGCCACCGGGAGATCAGCTGAGCCTCTGATGATCTCCTCGTCCCCGCCGCCGGTAATCTCATAGCGGTGTCGGCGGGGAGAAACAGCTGATGTGACAGCTGTTTGAATCTTCCCGCACCGACATCTACTCTCGGTGTCGGCGGGAGATTCCAACAGCTGTCAGATCAGCTGTTTAACCCCGCAGACACTTCTCGGAGCTTACCGGCGGCGGGGAGGAGGAGATCTCCGGCGCTGATCTCCGCCTCTGGCCCGCCCCCGGACACCTCCGATTGGCTGCCTGGGCTCCATAGTGATGTGTCCGCAGGCAGACATTCTCCGCTGCGGACACATCAACATGACCCTGCTTTTCACTGCGTTTGTGTCTGCATGCCATCAGCATGCAGACACAAAC
Organism: Allobates femoralis; assembly: GCA_033576535.1. NCBI lineage: Eukaryota > Metazoa > Chordata > Amphibia > Anura > Aromobatidae > Allobates > Allobates femoralis. The sequence continues at coordinate 465,181,167 of JARQOC010000001.1, forward strand.
GCAAATGTGAAGGCAGCCTTACAGGCAAACTGTCCACCGGTATTCCAGAGAGTGATTGATTACAGCATCCTCACAGCATAAGTGAGAGGGATTGTAACCACTCACTGCTCCACCCTAAATTTGCCAGGAATTATTTAAACCCATGTTCCCCAACCTTTGTGACGCTGAAAGCCACATTCAACAGTAGTTGACACTCAGAACCCACCATTACCAGTATGAAGACACCCAAGGCTTGTCCACAGAAAGCACACTGAGACCTTTTGTCCTCTTCCCATATAGGCGGTATAATTACATCCACTCTATACTTACTATATGTACCCTCATTCTCATATGAAGCATACCCTCTACACTGTCGCAGCCAACTTCAAGCCCCAATCTAACAGTATCATCCTATCTCCCGTTTACCATATTTATTTCTCTCCCCCTTCACCCCTGCATGTATACGCCCATCTGGATTTCTTCTATGTAGGGCTACTCATAACAGTCACCATCCAGAGATCTGCTCTTTATAGCTATTTGCACCACACTGGCAGACAGTTGTGAGCCACACATCTTGGGCTTGTGAGCCACATGTGACTCCCAAGACACAGGTTGGGGTACCCTTGACCTAAAGAAAAACTGTCAGGTCAAAAATCCATATGTAACGGCTAACAATTTCTAATTCCTCACTCTAAGCTTTCTATGTTTATGTATTTCTTTTATTTATATTCCACTCCTATCTTATGTAAACTTCAAATAAAAAGATTCCTTCCATCTGTCACTCACAGTGAATGATCTACTTAGTTCTCTGCTGTCCCCCCTCCCCATAAGATGGATATGCATGTCACATATTCACATCACTGCACAGATCACTGGGGGGGGGCTGTATTCTCTTCTCTGCTCTGTGTTTGCAGCATCACAATAGGTCAAATACAACACAGAAACTGTCACCGCAGGCTTTCCTGCTTAGACAAATAGAGTCTAGATAAGGCAGACCTGTAATAGGTCTCTCCCTCCGTGTCCTCATCAGAACAGAAAGCTCCTATGGGAACTGAAGCTACACTGCACTGACAGCATAGGGAGGAGGGAGTGCATAATTACATGACAGTTTATACAGTAACTGGACTATTTCTGTTTGTTTATAATGGAGAGGACTAATCCAGGAGCTCCCTGCAGGGTCTGACAATGCTGATAACATGGAAAATACAAAGGTACAATAATGATTTTACATGTTTTTAAAAGTCTACCAAGGCACTATTCAAGGGTAATATTAGTACCATACTGAAAAATGACTTGACAGAGTCCATTTAAACCATTTTTATCTGCAGATTACCACTATATATGCACTTAAATAGCATTTCTGGAGGTAACATGTTTTCTTTAGTATATTTGTTTAAAAGGTTGTTTCATACAGAGCCCACTTCTTTCAGACATAAGTTAAGTCACTATGCTAAGTATTTCCTTTACTAGCTACTAAATGAAGTGTTACCAACACTACAGAACCGTCTACAGTCTGGAAGCAGAATTCTTAGAAATTCTCTGTTACTTTGAGGAGCTATATATGGAGTAATGAAAAACTATCCTCTAACATAGGTTTGTAATACCATCATAAATCATTCCCAGCTCATATGTTGCAGATGGTACTGGTAGTCTGATTTTCAATCCATGATTTTAAAGTTGCTGTAGAAAGTGACAAATTAAGCTCCATTTAGATAATTTGTCACAGAATGTTATGTCACGTAATTGAACATTGTGGAGTCCATTGACCAATGTCAGGTTAGGTGTCGCTGCACTTCTTTTGCGCAACGATATCCCAGTACTGTCTTATTTGTGTTAAAGTAAATTTGGTTACATTCGCGTTTGTTGTTACATTACTGATAGTAGAAAATGAAATAACCTGCAGTGCTCTACAGTAATGTTAGATGGTTTTATTTCCTATACATAATGAGTAATCAAAACTTAAAGGGATAGTAATTATAGGCTTTCTGGTGCCTTAATTGCATTCAAGCACTACTCACATTTAACATTACATTTAAGATGCATTACATGAACAAAAGTATTTGAGTATTGAATGAAGTCCCATTGTCACAGTGTAACCACAGCAACGTTGCCACAAAATGGCTGGCTGCATTAAGTTTTAGAGCAGGGGCAGCAAGTGCTGAGGGGCATAGTACATAAGTGCTGATGGAAACACTTCGTAGCTCCAAACTTACTCTGACATTACCATCAGTCGAAAAACTGGCCAGCGCAAGTTTAATGTAATGGTTTTATATGGCCAATCAGCTGTATGCAAATCTTTCATCACCATGCACAATGCTAAGTGTCAGATGCAGGAGTGTAAAACGTGTTCTGTGAAGTGGTAAACTGCTTTTCTCTAGTAGTGTAATGGACCATTCTGGGTTTGGAATATCCCTGGAGAATTAAACTGCCTGACTGCATTTTGCCCATTGTAAAGTATAGTGAGGAAGGATAATACTATGTTTTTTCCTTAGGTTCCTTTGTTCCCGTTAAGGGAAATCTTAATATTTCAGCATAACTAGACGTTTTGCTAGAAGAAAATTTGTACTCATCCAACATTCTGGAGATAGTTTGGGAAAGCCCCTGTTCTCTTCCCATAGCTATGCCCCAGTGCAGAAAGCAAGGTCCATAAAGTTGGGTAAGGTTGGTGTGGCAGAACATGACTGACTCACACAGAAGTTGACCTCTACCCCTATTGAGCAAGTTTGAGATAGACTAGAACAAGGACTTTGAGATAGGTGGTCTTGTTCACCATCACAGAATGACCTCACAATTTGAAGGTCATTCAAGGGTTGAAATTCCCACAGAGTACTCTAAAATCTTGTAGCAAGCAGCAGAAGAATTGAAGCTGTTTCGCTGCAGTAAGAGGACTTGCGCTACATTAATACTGGATTTAGAATGGGGTATTGTATTTTCACCTGTAGGTGTAATTTGTTGCCCTCCCAATACTTTTGTCCATTCAGTCTGTCATGTACAGTACAGATCTCTGAGAGCATGTTTTGTTTCTTTTCTTTTTTTCTTTTTAAAGCACCAAAGTAGGTGAAATAATGTGCTGATGTGAAAGCAAACATAACAGATTCAACAGCACAAAGTACCGTAACTCAAACATTTAATATCTGAATTTTTAAATGCATTAGTGCTAGATTTTACATACATATTTTTATTTTCTTTACTTAATCCCAGAAAACTCCTTTGTACTTTAATGTATATACGTTTTACAATTTAGTATAACACAAGATTTGTTTTCTACATTCCTCACGTCTTGTTTACTGACCTTTATTCAACTGCATATCTAAGCATATAAAATAGAGCAGTCTGTGTGCGTCTACCTGCTGGAAGTTGAGCAGCCAAGACAGCTGAAAAACGGATTCTTTGAAAAATAAGCAGGGCTCCCATCCAACTCTTACTGGAAGTAACTAATCTTATTTTTACAGTACCACTGCTGAATTACTGTTTTGTTTTTACCCACACCTCTTATTTCTAGTTAGGTGCCAGTCAACTAGATTCTCAAGAAAGTTTGTTTTGAAGACTATGATAATGTATATGAGGACAGACATTGAGGTGTTAACCTGTAAATTTGCCTTGTACAGAGTGCTCCTTGTATAAGTAAGGTACAGAGTCTGCACTCTTACTCCTTATTATTTTAAGACAAATAAATGTGAACATCATTAAAAAGTCAGTAAAAAGGTGGCGCAAAAAGGGGGAGAGAAAAAGACTGGGAAAAAAAGGCCTGGTGAAAAGTGAACACGGACGCTAATGGGTGATGTGGATCACTGATCAGCGCTCAGCGGCTTCAGGACGCGCAGGCTGGTGGTGCAAAAAAGAAAATGGACAGATCAGTGTTCAGTGGAGTGGATGGCGAAAGGAGATGGGTAGGGGGGGTAAGAGGGGAGAGAGGGAGGAGCTAAGGAGAGGACAGAAGAAAAAGTCTTCTTCCAGGAGCAGCATGCAGCAGCAAAGAGCAGGAGCAGTGGTGTCACAGGCAAAAATTGCATGTGACACCACAAGTCCCAGCCCAATCAGCAGCAGAATGGCACAGTGACCGCTCTCCTCAGGTATCTAACAGGAATGAGCTTGAGAAAGGCAATCACTGGGCGGTCAGACTGCTGATCTGCAGCCTGATTGGGTGATTGTGGAATTGCTCAAATCAGGGCTGGAGGCTGGGGACCTGCAGTCCCCTGCTGCAGCCTATGATAAACACTCTTATTGCTTCCATCACAGCTGCATATCAAGGTTTCAAGCAATTTCATTGCTTGAATCCTTGAAACACTGTGATTGGCTGTTCAAATTTGAACAGCCAATCACAACAGTCGTCGTAACGGGGGAGTGACGAAACTCCCCCAGGCGACGATGTCAAGAATGTACTTTCCAGAAGGTACCAGAATTTTTCAAACGATCGCAGAGTCGCAGAGACGCAGAGATCGCTTGAAAGCTGGATGTACTGGATATGTCCAATATCAGGAACGCAAAGGTTTCCTTGATGTATCCAGTATGTCCAATGTCACAAAGAGATTAATGTTTATTCCATCTGCAAATGGAAATGTCGGGCAACGTCTAACACCTGAGCTTGTTACGCCCACTGCAAATTTGCTGGGAGGACAAAGGTTTTCCAAAAAATCCTGTAAAGGTATTTGCATGTTCAGTTTTTTTCAGGCATTTTTGAATCAGAAATTAAGAGGAAACTTCAGGTTTGAGGGGTTCTGAGTGGTCATGAGCGAGTATCAAAATATTCGTAATCGCTTAACTTGTAACGAGTACTTTGTAATACTCGAGTACTCGTCCAAATAGCGAGTCCAATGTTAGTCAATTAGTGATGGGCTCCACCCACACACATCCGGTTATTACATTAGTCTTTCTGGGACAGGGCGGCAGGGTGGACTCTTTTGAGTTTCACTACATACAACACCTTACTGTGGCCCCCAGAGAGACCCTTACATTCAGTCTGCTCTCACTGGAGTGCCGACTCACTTTGTGTACTGAAGGGAGCTGGCAAAATGTGTCAAATTGATAACGATCCACACATCACTCACAAGTAACGAGTATCGCGAATACTGTACTATCTGTGCGAGTAGTAAATAGTAACGATTACACTCGCTCATCACTAGTTCTGAGTTTTTGAAGAGTATCTGTTAAATTTATGCTGCAAAAACTCCCAAAACATGCATTGTTTAGGGAGGACTGATAATGGAAAAACTGCAGTTCTGGTAGTTTGATTTTTTTTTGTTTTTTTATCGTAAAGTGTTTACAGATTGGGTTAATTAATTTTCTGTTATGAAATGCGTAGTGCACCTATAAAGCCAGGAAATGTTGAGAACCCCACCAAAAAACCTGTGGGTCTCGAACTCTATAACTGTGCAATATTAGATTTAGTCCTAACAAAATGATTTAGTAGTATGCTACCATATATACTCGTGTATAAGCCGACCCGTGTATAAGCCGACCCCCCTACTTTTGCTCCACAAATCTGGAAAAACCTATTGACTCGTGTATAAGCCGAGGGTGGACCCCAGCACAGGTATACAGCCCCCAGCAGTGTGGTATACAGGCCCCCCAGTGGTAGTATACAGCAGCCCCAGTGGTAGTATACAGATTCCCCAGCAGCCCCAGTGGTAGTATACAGATTCCCCAGCAGCCCCAGTGGTAGTATACAGGAGCCCCAGCAGCCCCAGTGGTAGTATACAGATTCCCCAGCAGCCCCAGTGGTAGTATACAGGAGCCCCAGCAGCCCCAGTGGTAGTATACAGCAGCCCCAGTGGTAGTATACAGGAGCCCCAGCAGCCCCAGTGGTAGTATACAGGAGCCCCAGCAGCCCCAGTGGTAGTATACAGGAGCCCCAGCAGCCCCAGTGGTAGTATACAGCAGCCCCAGTGGTAGTATACAGGAGCCCCAGCAGCCCCAGTGGTAGTATACAGCAGCCCCAGTGGTATACAGCAGGCCCCCAGGGGTACATATAGCAGCCCCCAGGGGGTACCCAGCAGCCCCCTGGGGGTACCAACAGCCCCCTGGGGGTACCAACAGCCCCCTGGGGGTACCAGCAGCCCCCTGGGGGTACCAGCAGCCCCCTGGGGGTACCAACAGCCCCCAGGGGGTACCCAGCAGCCCCCTGGGGGTACCAACAGCCCCCTGGGGGTGCCAACAGCCCCCAGGGGGTACCAACAGCCCCCAGGGGGTACCCAGCAGCCCCCAGGGGGTACCAACAGCCCCCAGGGGGTACCAACAGCCCCCAGGGGGTACCCAGCAGCCCCCTGGGGGTACCAACAGCCCCCAGGGGGTACCCAGCAGCCCCCAGGGGGTACCCAGCAGCCCCCTGGGGGTACCAACAGCCCCCAGGGGGTACCAACAGCCCCCAGGGGGTACCCAGCAGCCCCCTGGGGGTACCAACAGCCCCCAGGGGGTACCCAGCAGCCCCCTGGTTGTACCAACAGCCCCCTGGGGGTACCAACAGCCCCCAGGGGGTACCCAGCAGCCCCCAGGGGGTACCCAGCAGCCCCCTGGGGTACCAACAGCCCCCAAAAGCTGGCACTGTCCCCCCTTGTAAGGCCTCCCCCCCGCTGCTTATACATTACCAACCCGGTGTTCTGATCGGCGCCGCTCCACGGTGCTGCGTCTTCATCCTCCCGTCCGCGCTGGCTGCATCCGGGTTCTCTGGTGGTCGCGCGATGACGTCATATCGCTGCGACAGCCGGAGAACCCGGATGGATGCAGCCAGCGCGGACGGGAGGATGAAGACGCAGCACCGTGGAGCGGCGCCGATCAGAACACCGGGTTGGTAATGTATAAGCAGCGGGGGGGAGGCCTTACAAGGGGGGACAGTGCCAGCTTTTGGGGGGCCATATGCACTGCTTCCCCCTGCCGGTGATTGACAGGGGGAAGCAGTGCATATATAATGAGCGGCCCCACGTGACGGGGCCGCTCATACAGCAGCCCCCCCCCCCCCCCGCCTCCTCCAGCCTCCACAGCCCCCGGGACACAGCCCCCGGGACACAGCCCCCCCGTATATGACCCGTGTATAAGCCGAGGGGGGTACTTTTCAGCCCAAATTTTGGGCTGAAAAACTCGGCTTATACACGAGTATATACGGTATAAAATGGACATATCAATACTCTTTTTGAGACTTTAATGGTAAATTTTGTGGTACGGAGCAATTGATTAAAAATGAGTTGTACTTATTTAATGAGCAACATTTCCTAAATCCATACCAAATGTTTACATATGTAATTTTTATTTATATGTTAAATGTTTCTACAGAAACACAAAATTGACAATGTCAATTCAGAGATGTCCTCAGAGTCATAGGATACTTGCAAATGTGATGATTTAGGCTAGTAATCCCATTTCTGTCTGAGGTTGGAGTGTTTTGTTAGATGATAGAATGATTTATCAGAAATGTTGCAACTAAAATTTGCAGTGGAAACAATGAAATATTTTATTTTAGCTATCCATTTATTTTTATGAAAACTGGAATGGTAATCGGCCTAGAGCTCTTTCCGTAGATGCAGAAAAACCTCTTCAATGCAAATATCCTAGACAGGCAATCATTTTCCTGCATGTTATGGACATTGTAGCTGTGGGCATAGAGCATTTTATTGAGTTTCCTTTACACTTTGCATTGGATCTATTCACATCCCTTTAGGCTTTAGGGCGTCATGTCTTGCGCACATGGCAGAGCTTCCCCACACTGTGTGGGTTGTTACATTTACTAGAGAATAAAAGCTGCCTTCATCTGTCACACCTGAAGGACAAGCCTTTCTCAAAGGTATTGGCTTTCTCATTTTAAAAGAAAAGTAGACAATATGAGCATCTATGTTTTAAAAGTCATTCTGTAACTGGAGAGCGGAACTGAGACAAAGCAATCTGGCCAAGGTGATGATAGCAAAGATCACATGCCTACATTGACTGATGATCTAAGCAATTGATATTCATTGCTCTTAATCAGTTCTCAAGCTAGTGCTTGACTTACCGTGCATTGACCTTCTTGGTTGTCTCTATATCCATAGTAAATGCAGATGTCCGATAATTCCCTGAATCACAATGTGGATTTAATAAAAGTCAGCACAAACTTTGAACTGAATTAGCAAACTAATTGCAATCATCATTGTAATGAAGACCATATGGCTATTCCTTGTTAACCAAAGAGCAAACCAGTAATCTGGAAGGTTAATGGAGAGTGAAGAGCAAATGTTTACACACAAACACATCTGCCTCAGTCCACTAAGTTTACTAACGTTCTAGTGTCTTTATGGCAGAAACATGTTAGTTGCATGCTTATAGTTAAAATATAGCAACGTGGAAATTTAGAGCTGAAAAGCAGGTATACTAGAGATTATGTAAGGCTACATTCACACACAGCGTTATCGCTGCATTTTGTGATGATCCGTTTTTGGTGCAAAACTGCACCAAGGATGGATCCTAACAAAGTGCAGCCTTCTGTGTATGAATGCTGCTGCGTTATTCTCACCTTGCCATGCTCTCCCGTGATCTCTAGTGTTGTCCTGTCATCCCTGAAGGCCGCAGCGTCGCTGCCTCTAGGACCCTGCGGCCTGATCATGTGACCAGGTGATGTCACACAGTCACATAATGCAGTCCCAGGTCCTCCCGCAGGTCCCGCGGTCTCTGTATGAGGGAAGATCACTGGAGAAGCGTGGTGAGGTGAGTACAAAGCGCAGGTAAATAACGTCAAGAAATTGACATGTTCATTATATTTACGGATCCGCTTTTGAGCCAAAAAGTGGATCCATAAAAAATGCAGTGTCTGAATGCCAAGTAGTGAAATGCATTGACTTGGCTGATACAGCCAATGTCACTGCATTCCACTGCAAATAGCTGATCCGCAGTGAATGGTACGGTAACAGTGCAATTACGCACCATTTGAATGTAGCCTTAGACCTTGCTATCTGTTTGTTATGGTGTTCAATTGCTTGTTTGCATCTCGAAGTATCTGAAACTCTCCAAATTTCAAATTTCTACACATTGCATCAAGAAACTTCTTAAGGGTATGTGCCCACAGGACGTTTTTTAAGCAGTCCTGAACGCAGCGAAACCTGAGGATCCCTAGAGTCCTTGACAGGAGATTAGTTATGATCTTGTCTGCGTTTTCTGCGCTCTTTTTGTGCGTTTTTACTGCGTTTTTTTCCTTTGACTTTAGCATAAACTCAGGAAAATAATTAACATGTCAATTCTTTCCCATCAGCACCAAAAAGCAGGTATTTGACAGTTCTTGTCACTTGTAAAACCAATGTGTGGGCACAGCGTTTCTGTGAAACACATTGGTTTTGCTGGGAATCAAAACCACAGAAATAAATTACCATAAAAACAATGGTTTTCTGCATGTAGAAAACGCAGCAAAAACGTCCTGTGGGCACATACCCTTTGAGTGACTTTACAAATAGAGGTTTGTGCTACGTATTTTCATCCTTACAAAATGTCAGCAATTCGCTGCTAAATCATGTGTACAGGCACCCCCACTCTATTACAGGTTTTGCACTAGAATATAATAACTATATTGTAAGGTTACCAGTGTTAATGTACAGTAGTGTGAAAACTGTTTCATCCCCCCTTCATGATTTCTCATTCTTTTGGATGTCTGTCAAACCTAAATGTTTCAGATCACCAAACAAATTTAAATAGTAGACAAAGATAACACAAGTAAACACAAAATGCAGTTTATAAATGAAGGTCTTTATTATTAAGGGAAAACAAAATCTGAACCTACAAGGCCCTGTGTGAAATAGTGATTGCCCCCTAAACCTAATAACTGGTTGGGCCATAGCAGAAACTTTAATCAAGCATTTGCAATAACTGGCAGTCTTTTACAATGCTATAAAGGAATTTTGGCTCACTAATCTTTGTAGAATTGTTGTAATTTTGGTGTCCTCCTGCTCCCTCCTCCTCCCCTCTGCTCACACTTGATTCATTTTATGGGCATTTGAATGGCATAAATCTAGAGAAGGAGGTCTGAATTGACCTTGGTCTAAAGTGATATCATTTTAAGTGATATCTTTAAAGTGTACAGCAGAAATATACCAGAAATAGTCCAGATTGGTCTGTCTACTAAATATACCTGCCTTTCTTATCTCACCCTGCTCTTTACCATGCTCATATTTTCCTTCACAGTTTTTTGCTCCACCTATCCTCACTCTCCTTTGCTATCCCCAAATCCCAGCACCCTCCAACCAAATAACTATCTCCCTCTCTCTCTTACCACATCACCTGATCCGCAGATATGGTCCTTAACCTCAGACCTCTCATACTGAAATATATAACAAACCAGCCACTCTCCATCTTCCACTTGCTTTCCCTTTCTTTACCACTTCTCATTGCTGGCGACGTATCTCCCAATCCTGCCTCCACCCCCACCACATATGTCCCACGAGTGCTCACCCCTGCCTCCATCAAACTAAGATAAACTACTGCAAACCCTCACATGTAAAACCTCGGTCGCTGACCCCCTCCTCCCTGCTTCCCCTCTATGGAGGACTTTAGAATGCCCCTCCATTTGAGGCAAGCTCCACAAGACCATTTTACTTCATGGAACCTTTCCTTCTTGGGCCTCACTGAAACCTCGCTGATACCCTCTGACACTGTCTCCCTTGCTGCACTGAGCTATGGCGGCTTCACTTTCCCACACTCCTTCGCCCTGGCAACATACATGGCAGAGGAGTGGGCTTCCTCCTCTCTGCAAACTGCTCCTTCAACCCAATCCAACCCCCACACTCCCTCATCCACTCTTCTTTCGAAGTTCACTCCGTTCCTTAACTACTCTCCCTTCAATCTCCAAATGGCCATCATATACCGACCTCTGGGCTCAACCCCTACCTTTATTGACCAATTCTGCACCTGGCTTCTTCACTTTATTCTTTGCTGACATCTCCACCATCATCATGGGTGACTTCAATATCCCTACTGACACCCGCCAGACAGCAGCCTTTTAAACTACTGTCACTTATTTCATCCTTTGGACTTACTCAGTGGTCCTCCACAGCCACCCACACAGACGGACATACACAGGACCTCATCTTCACTCGCATCTGTTAACTATCTAATCTCACAACCTCCCCGCTCCCCCTATCTGACCACCATTTACTCACCTCATCCTTGTCGTCCTCACCGGCACCCAATGTCCAACCACTAGCACTTCCTCGCAGAAACCTTGCACATTTAGACATTCACCGCCTCTCAGACTCTATTCTACCTCTGTCATCCATATCTTCACTCCACGATACGACAGTGCCACTGCTTTCTATAATGCCACCCTCACATCAGCCATAGACTCAGTCTCCTCTATCGTGCATCACAAGGTGCGACAAATCAATAGGCAACCCTGGCACAACAATCTCACCAAAAAACTTTGACAAGTGTCCAGGGTTGTGAAGTGGCGTTGGAAGAAAACGCACCTGCCAGATGACTTCACTTCTTTCAAACAAGCAACACTCTCCTTCAAATCAGCCCTCACCCCTGCTAAACAGACCTACTTCACAAACCTTGTATCTACCTTATCCTACAACCCCAAACAACTGTTGAGCACATTTAACTCCCTTCTACGCCAACCACTGCCCCCTCCGACCTCTCTCATCTTTTTTGATGACTTTGCCACATATTGTTCCACCACCCCAACCACTCCATATACCAGACTCTACCCTTTCTTCCCTATCCAACATCACTGAAGGAGAGCTTACTCATCTCCTCTTTAAATCACACCTCACCACTTATGCACTTCACCCCATCCCTTCCCACCTGCTCCCCAACTTCACCACGCTCATCCCAGCCCTAACCTACCTCTTCAATCTATCGCTAACTTCTGGTACCCCTCTGCTTTCAAAGATGCCACCATCACCCCCATCCACAAAAAGCCAAACCTTGATCCGACTGCTATGACCAGCTACCCACCCCATATCGCTGCTCCTGTTTGCTTCCAAACTCCTTGAGCAACATGTCCACGCTTCCACTTTCCTCTCACCTCTTGTCTAACTCTCTCCTTGACAATCTGGCTTCTGGCCCCACCACTCCACCGAAACTGCCCTAACCAAAATTACTAACAACACACAGCCAAAGCTAACAGACAGTTCTCCATCCTCCTCCTCCTAGACCTTCATCTGCCTTGGACGTAGTCGAACCACTCTCTCTACTGCAAATTCTCTCTTCCCTTGGCATCAAAGACCTTTCCCTGTCCTGGATTGCCTCATACCTTTCCAACCGCACATTTAGCATTTGCCACTCCCACACTACCTCCTCATCCCGCCCTCTCTCTGTTGGAGTTTCACAAGACTCTGTCCTGGGCCCCTACTTTTCTCCTTCTGTACCCTTGGACCAGGAAAACTCATAAAGTCCCATGGCTTCCAGTACCACCTGTATGCTGTCTGTCAGCTATATCCTCCTTCTCTTGCTTCCTAAAATTCAACATAGACAATACCAAACTCATCATCTATCCTCCATCCCACTTTTCAACTTCACTACCTGACTATCTATTATGGTAAATTGCATAATGCTCTCTCCCAGACCTGAAATTCGCTGCCTCAGGGTAACTCTCAACTCTGTCCTGTCCTTCAAACCACGCAGCCAAAGTCTCGCCACCTCCTGTCGCCTCCAGCTCAAAAATATTTCCAGAATCCGTCCTTTCCTCAGCACTCAACCTACTAAATTTCTTCTACATGCCTTCATCATCTCCCGCCTCGCCTACTGCAACCTCCTCCTCTGTGGCCTCCCTGCTAACACTCGCACCTCTCCAATCTGTCCACAACTCTGCTGCCCGCCTAATCTACCTCTACTCGCTACTCCCCTGTTTCTCCCCTCTGCAAATCTCTTCATTGGCTTCCAATTCCCCAACAAATCCAGTTTAAACTCCTAACACTGACCCTACAAAGCCTTCCATAACCTGTCCCCTCCCTATATATCTGAACTAGTCCCCCACTATCTTCCCTCACGTAATCTTCGATTCTCTTAAGACCTCCTTGTCTCTTGCACACTTACTCGTTCCTCATACAACCACATTCAAGATTTCTCCCCAATATCCCCCATTGGAATTCTGCACCCCAACACGTTTGATTATCCACCACACTCGGATCCTTCCGATGGAGCCTGAAAACCCATCTCTTCAGGAAAGCTTACAGCCTGCAATGCTGGGAGGCGACCTATGCATATATGTGTGTCATAGGTCATTAAGGGGTTACAGATCATAATTTATAAATTACATTTTGTGTTTACTTGTGTTACCTTTGTCTAGTATTTAAATTTGATTGATGATCTCAAACATTTAAGTGTGATAAACATGAAAAAGAAATTGGGAAGGGGGCAAATATTTTTTTTTCACAACACTGTATACGTGGTTTCTGGACAGCCAAACGTGTAACTCTTAGCATTTTATAATATTGCAACATTTGACTTAATGTTAATATACTGTTAATGTTCAAAGATTGTCCGCCTTTTATCACCATGTCAATTGTACCAACAATATTTTGTTACGCTACAAACATCTCTACAGCAGTCTAGGTTTCATTCTTCTACCCCTAATACCTAGACCTAGCTAAGGCCTACCATGTTATGTGTTGTATATATACGGTGTATGTGTATATATATAATATGTGGTATATATATATATAAGAATTGACATGCTCTATTTTTCTGCGTTTTTGCTGCAGTCAATGGAAAAAAACCCAGCATAAAAAATGCAGCAAAAACGTGCAAAAAACGCAGGACCTGAAATCAGCAAATCTCCTGGCAAAGACTGTAGGATCCTTGAAACCAGTTCAGGTTTTGCTGCGTTCAGGACTGCTCAAAAAACGTCCTGTGGGTACACACCCTTACAGTCATTTCTGAGTGTTTCCAATATGAACTGCTATTTTTATTCACTATAAAATGTTTTTGTAAGTCTTTTTCAGAGTCTCAAACCAATTAATTGATTTAATATTGCTTCCTGTAGAAATCGTTGCGTCAGACTGATTATCGACAAAAACCGAGATATCACTGTGATAAACACACATTCATCTTACCCCTTACATGTGCTTGATCTTCTGTTTGTATAGAGACACATGTGATGATGGATCTGTGACCAGTTGTTCCATTCAAACTGAGGACACTGGAAAGTCACTTTTGTGATCAGTGGAGGGCCCTTGTCATTCAGACACATCACTTATTCTGTGGATTGGTAATAAATTGCAAGTGTTATATGTATTAATGTACAATCTATCTATTTCTAGGTGGAACTCGATTAACTCCTGAAGACTTTGCCAGGGCCCAGAAATACTGCAAATATGCTGGAAGCGCTTTACAGTATGAAGATGTAAACACTGCAGTAGAGAACCTTCAGAAAGCCTTGAAGCTGCTGACAGCTGGCAGAGAATGAGGATGCCATGTTTTTTCTGGGCTCTATCCGGAGATACCACATGTGCTGTGATACCCCAGGTCTTGTGAAAAACATGACAATGATGACATTTTTAAACCTCTAAGAGCATTATTTAAAACCTGATATTTTTTTATAAAATCAGAGATGACATAATGCTCATACATTAAATTGTTTACAAAACTGGTTATTGTTTCTTTAAAGGCTAAGTGAAGTGCAGCATGAAATCTGATTAAAGTTCTGAGAATAACAGTCATTCCTAAAAAGCACTACATTGTACAATGTCTGCACAACAGTTTGTCTGTAGTACTTTAAAATAAAATGCCTTGCTATAACCTGTCATCGTAGAAGAGTGAAAATGCTTTGGAAAGGTCTCCCCTCACCCTTGGATTTCCAATTCTTGAATCTTCCTTTTTTTGCCTTTATCAATTCTCAGATACATATAAGATAATCTAAAGCACTAAATATCCAACTAAGTTTAAAATATGTTGTAGGGTTCAATTCATAGTAAAAGAATTAAATATTTGTATTTCATCTTTAGTAAACCAATTGACACTGTTTAATGAATCTTGTATTTAAGTAAAGGACTTTTCATATCACAACAGATAATGAATGGTGTACACATGAAGAATGGTGTAAAGATTTGGAACAGTTGAGCTAAACTTTGTAGGGTATATGGTTGCCCTTGTAACATGCCCCTATCAATTAATGGATGTGTGAATGGTTTCTTTTACTGTACTTCAACTGCACCTTTTTGTATTTCAAGCTTTCACATTTTCAATGCCTCTCTTGGTGTCAGAGGTGTTTATACTACTTTAATTTGTTCAGAGCAAATGGGGTCTGAATTGTAATTACAAGTGCATGGCTTTAAATGCATGTAACTGTTAGATATGGTTTAGAATAAATTGATTAAGTAAATATTGTGTTATTGAAGTTTTTTTTATTTGTTAAGTTCTACACATTAACCAAGCTATAGATGACTCTTGAAAATGTGTCCCAGTCTATTATTCTGCTACTTCTCTCTTTATACACTCTCCAATCACAGACTCGTGTTGTAATGTGTCATCTAGAACATTAGTCCCCACCCACCGGTCCAAGACTCCATGAAACATACAAAGAGCAACAGCGGCTTCCTGGCAGCGACCAATTCTGTTTCTGCATGGCTTAAAGGGACACTGTCAAGTCATTTTTCCGTATGATATTAATATTACCCATGAATAGTGCATGGGCAGACCTCTTAAAAACATGTAAAATCATTATTGTACCATTTGTAGTGTCCATGTAATATGTTGGTATTGACACCCCTGCAATTCTGTCAGATAATACTCAGTTTCTTCCTGAAAATGATTGCAATCACACATTCTTTGGTATTATTATCTTCATTTAATTTGTCTTCAATGAAAAGACACAAAAGAGAATGAAGCAAAAAGCAAAACATTGATCATTTCACACAAAACTCCAAAAATAGGCCAGACAAAAGTATTGGCACCCTCAGCCTAATACTTGGTTCCACAACCTTTAGCCAAAATAATTGCGATCAACCGTTTCCGGTAACCATCAATGAGTTTCTTACAATGCTCTGCTGGAATTTTTGACCATTTTTCTTTGGCAAACTGCTCCAGGTCCCTGATATTTGAAGGGTGCCTTCTCCAAACTGCCATTTTTAGATCTCTCCACAGGTGTTCTATGGGATTCAGGTCTGGACTCATTGCTGGCCACCTTAGAAGTCTCCAGTGCTTTCTCTCAAACCATTTTCTAGTGCTTTTTGAAGTGTGTTTTGGGTCATTGTCCTGCTGGAAGACCCATGACCTCTGAGGGAGACCCAGCTTTCTCACACTGGGCCCTACATTATGCTGCAAAATTTGTTGGTAGTCTTCAGACTTCATAATGCCATGCACACGGTCAAGCAGTCCAGTGCCAGAGGCAGCAAAGCAACCCCAAAACATCAGGGAACCTCTGCCATGTTTGACTGTAGGGACGGTGTTCTTTTCTTTGAATGCCTCTTTTTTTCCTCCTGTAAACTCTATGTTGATGCCTTTGCCCAAAAACAGAGAACATTCTTCCAAAACGTTTTTGTCTTTCTCAGGTAAGTTTTGGCAAACTCCAACCTGGCTTATTTATGTCTCGGGGTAAGAAGTGGGGTCTTCCTGGGTCTCCTACCATACAGTCCCTTTTCATTCAGACGCCGACGGATAGTATGGGTTGACACTGTTGTACCCTCGGACTGCAGGGCAGCTTGAACTTGTTTGGATGTTAGTCAAGGTTCTTTATCCACCATCCGCACAATCTTGCGTTGAAATCCCTTGTCAATTTTTCTTTTCCATCCACATCTAGGGAGGTTAGCCACAGTGCCATGGGCTTTAAACTTCTTGATGACACTGCGAATGGTAGACACAGGAACATTCAGGTCTTTGGAGATGGACTTGTAGCCTTGAGATTGCTATTGCTTCCTCACAATTTGGTTTCTCAAGTCCTCTGACAGTTCTTTGGTCTTCTTTCTTTTCTCCATGCTCAATGTGGTGCACAGAACAGAGGTTGAGTCAACTTTAATCCATGTCAACTGGCTGCAAGTGTGATTTAGTTATTGCCAACACCTGTTAGGTGCCACAAGTAAGTTGCAGGTGCTGTTAATTACACAAATTAGAGAAGCATCACATGATTTTTCTAAACCGTGCCAATACTTTTGTCCACCCCCTTTTCTATGTTTGGTGTGGAACTATATTCAATTTGGCTTCAGGACAATTCTTTTTGTGTTTTTTTTCATTGAAGACAAATTAAATGAAGATAATAATACCAAAGAATTTGTGATTGCAATCATTTTCAGGAAAAAACTGAGTATTATCTGACAGAATTGCAGGGGTGTCAATACTTTTGGCCAACACTGTACATAATACAGACTTATTATTTATTTATATAGTGCCAATAGGTTCCATGGCGCTTTACATGTGCAAGGGCAGACTAGTACAAGAACATTAAATGACGACAATTAAATCGTACAGGTACAGTAGAGGACCCTGTCCACGCGGGCTCACATCTACTATGTAATCGTCTAAGGTTCTCTGTCACGGAAATCGCGCGCCATCACCAGGGTGCTCATTGGTCATCTCCCGGCTGCTCACCACGGTAGTACCCCGACCGCCATATTGGAACACACATGGTATGGGTATTCCTATATGGCAGCATTCAAATCAAGCGCCAAGTCTCTGTTTTGTCGTCACGGCTGGCGGTGACCAATCAGAGATGCCGCGCGTGTTTGAAAACCGCGCGGCATTCAAATCTCGCACCGCAACTCTGGTCACCACCAGCCATGGCGACCAGAGACTTGGCACGTGGTTTGAATGCCGCGTTTCTGATTGGTCTTCGCGGCTGGTGTCGACCAATCAGAGATGCGGCATTCAAACCACGCGCCACATCTCTGGTTGCCATGGCTGGCGGCGACCAATCAGATGTGGCGCGATTTGAATGTTGTACAGTTTTCAAACACATGCCGCATCTCTGGTCGCCGCCAGCCGCGAAGACCAATCAGAGACGGAATTCACACCGCGCACCAAGTCTCTGGTCATGGGCCATGGCTGGCGGCGACCAATCAGAGATGCGGCGCGTGTTTGGAAACCACGCGGCATTGAAATCACACGCCAAACCGCGCGTCGTACTTCTGGTCGCCGCCAGTTGTGGCGACCAATCAGAGACTTGGTGCGGTTTGAATGCCGCGTTTCTGATTGGTCGCCGCCAGCTGCGAAGACCAATTAGAGACGCGGCATTCAAACAGCGCGCCAAGTCTCGGATTGGTCGCCATGTCTGGCAGCGACCAATCAGAGACGTGGCGCGTATTTGAAAACCGTGCAGCATTGAAATCGCCACCAAACCGCGTGCCGCATCTCTAATTGGTCGCCGCCAGCCGTGGCGACCAATCAGAGACTTGGCGCGTGATTTGAATGCCGCATCTCTGATTGGTCGCCGCCAGCCGCGAAGACCAATCAGAGATGCGGCATTCAAACCACGCGCCAAGTCTCTCATTGGCTGTCGCCAACCATGGCGACCAATCAGAGACACGGCACGCGATTTGAATGCAGTCAGGGTTTCAAATTAAACTACATACATATTCTAGAATACCTGATGCATTAGAATCGGGCCACCATCTAGTATATACATATCATTCACAAGAACACAATTATGCTAGAAACCTAGGCATATCTATACATAGCCAAACCTGCTGAACGAATTTACGTCACCAGAGACATCCAGTTCATGAGAAACCGGCCCTCCGGTCCGGTGTGCACCTGCACGCAGCTGCTGACACTGATGAATCAGGACCGCGGCTGGCAGGGAGCTAGCGCAGTCCTGAAACAACTGCGGCGTGCAGCCGCAGGTGTCCCGTTCCCGGATCCTCCCGGACCGGGACAATCCGGCCCCATAGGCTCCCATGTTAGGGAGCGGCGGATTGCCCCGGATCTGGGAGGATCCAGGCGAATCCAGGTCAACCTAGGAATTGCCAATTAGAGGAAGTTCAGTCAGATGAAGTTTTACTTTTGGAGAAGTTATCACTGGACAACCTTTTTTGATCTGTGTTCTTTTAGTTTTCCAAGCTTGATCTCTGGCTCAGTTTATACAACATCTGCTATATCCCCTTTCCTTAAATCAATTACATGGAATAAGATTGTTTTAATAATTTGTTGAGAATGTGAAGATGAAAAATAAAGAATCATATTTGATGATTTTTTTTTGCTATGAAATTGGTTTGCGAGAAACCTGTTTGGTCAACCTGTATGGAACTGTGGAAAAAAAATCAGTTATTTTGACTTGCCCTGTATAATAACTTGATATTATGATTGTTGTAATCAACATGGAAAATCTTGCTAAATCTACCATAGAGCCTTGCCATATCCTCAGCACATCATCATATATCAAACCAAAAATTGCATGTACTGTATCAATGATCTGTAAGGAAAATCTCCCTCTCCCACAGTCCCAGAAACAAATTTGCATAGAAGGGTAGATAGGCCACCCCACTGGCATTGCCCTGTTACTATTAGGTAGCAGGAGTCCATGAACATAAAGTGGTTTAGGAGTACAAATAATAATGCTTCAAGGAAAAATCCCCCTTTTCGTCTTCAAAGTTGTGCATTAGAAGGAATGCTCTTGCCACATTTTGAACGTGTTCATGTTCAATAATAATAATAATTCCACATTGCAATCACCATTAGCATTATATACCCTCCAACTTCAACCAGACATCTTTAGTGGTCCTTAATGTAGGATGGAAGGTTTTTAAACACAAATTTAACATAGAAGTAAATTGATCTGCAGAACGGTTTGCACTTAATTAAAATAACCAGATCCTTGTGGATTTTCAGAAGTAGGTGGTTGAAAAAGTAGGATCTTTAATGATGAGTCCGTCAACTTAATGTTTAGTTAGAATTCCTTTTTCAATGAACTTGTCGAAAATACCAATCATGTCCTATATTCTGACCAAGGATTATATGTAAGTTTATAACACATTTGGTCACATAGTTGTTTATGAACAATTAACAAATCAGCAACATACAGGGTGTTAAAAAGTGCTTGCCCTCTTCCTGATTTCTTTTTTTTTTTTTTGCATGTTTGTCACATTTAAATGTTTCAGATCACCAAACAAATGTAATTGTTAGCAAAGATAAAAAACACAAAATGCAGTGTATAAATAAAGGTCATTCTTATTAAGGGAAAAAAATTCCAAACCTACAAGGCCCTATGTGAAAAAGTAATCTCTTCCCCTTAAAACATAAATTAACTGTGGTTTATCACACCTTTGGGAAGTCGAGTTCAATTTTCCTAGCCACACCTAGGCCTGATTACTGCCACACCTGTTCTTAATCACGTAAATAGGACCTGCCTGACAAAGTGAAGTAGCCCAAAAATCCTCGAAAGCAAACATCATGATGCATTTTAAGAAAATTCAGGAACAAATGAGAAATAAAGTAATTGAGATATATCAGTATGGAAAAGGTTATGAAGCCATTTCTAAAGCATTGGTACTCCAGCCAACTACAGTGAGAGCCATTATCAACAAATGGTGAAAACATGGAACAGCAGTGAACCTTTGCAAGGGTGGCTGGCCGACCAAAAGTAGCCCAAGAGTGCAGAGACAACTCATCCAAGAGGTCAAAAAAGACCCCATAACAGCATCCAAAGATCTGCAGGCCTCACTTGCTTGAGTTATGGCCAGTGTTCACGAGTCTCCCATAAGAAACAGACTGGGGCAAAAATAGCCTGCATGGCAGAGTTCCAAGATGAAAAACACTGCTGAGCAAAAAAAAAAAACTTAAAGCCTGTCTCAGTTTTGCCAGAAAACATCTTCTATCCACAGTTTAAGTCCTTACTGTCTGCAGTAAGAATCACTGTATAAAGCTCTGCAGGAGACCTGGCAAGTCTCTGTCAGGAGTAAATTCATCAATCCCTTTAATGCGAATACTATTATTCCTGGACCTGTCCTCCAGGTCCAGAGTTTTGTTGTGGATTTGGTTACCTCTTTTTCTAAAGCCTCATTCACACCTATTAGTTCACATGAGATTTACTAGTTGCAGCTTCTGATCCATATGATCTGTTCTAATGTCCAGCTCCTGCAGCTCTCCCTTAAACTCCAATATCATTACTTTCAGATCAGATTGGCGCTCTTGTCTCAGGGACTTCGGCAAAGTCTCCATTGTTTTTTCTGTCTAAGGGGGATATCTTTTGTCTGAGCTTCCTCGCCCCATTCTGAGACTTTCACATGTGAGCCACCCTGTGATGAGCAGGAAGAAGGAGAAACTGTAGACATTTTAGAGGCTGCGCTCAGTACCTAGTCCCAGGAGAAATATGCAGTCACCTTCCTTGGGGATCCCCTT
>JARQOC010000001.1:465872338-466020225 GCA_033576535.1 Allobates femoralis
TAAACCCGGAGATACTCCAAGTTATAAACCAAACATTACAACATTATAGATTATGCATAACTATAATGTCCCTATTAACCAATTATGATAGTAAACAAAACGGGCTGTGAGCCCATGGGGCCCTTACGTTATACACTTATCGGGCCCTCCATGGGAACACAGACCCGTATCCCATTTCATAATAAAGACAAGACAAATATAAATAAAGACCAACACAATATTGTGGCTTAAATTGGCCGTGAGGCATTTACTTGAGGTCAAAATAAAACATCTCATATATTCACTAAATAAATTGTAAAACAAAAACGAGATGTGAAAATTCATCCATCAAAATATATAAAATAAAATCCATAGAAAACATCTATGCCTGATTCTTAAACGGGCTGAACTTCCCCAAACGGGCTTGCAGACCACGGCAAGACCCCCCCCCAGACCCCAACAGCCAATTTTCCAGTACATTTTGAAATACTAGATTAAATAATTCAGACCCCACATCACTGAGGTGGATGCCATCTGAACGGAAAAACCCTTCTAAAAAACCTTCCAGATCTTCATGTCTGATAGAAAGCCCCCCGATTGCTGGCATGAACTTCGCAACTCCTCTATTTAACCTTTTTCTAATATTGTCCAGATGTTTAAATTGAGGATTATTCCAACACAGATGTGGAACTATTTCTGAAAAAATAATCAGTAAACTGGGGAACTGCTCACTTAACCTCCGTAAATCCTGTTTAATCTTCCACAGTAACTGCAACGTCTTTAATTTACCTAAATCGTTACCTGAGATATGTACAATCACAACATCAGGAGAGCAAGACTGAGAACACAACTCAAAGAAAAAAGGAAGAAATTCATCCCACCTCATTCCCCTTTTTCCAAACCAGGTTACCGACACTTGAGAATGCGAAAAAGATAAATTGCAAGAATAGCTACGGGACTCAGCTCTCTTTTTCGCCCAAAAAACAAGCGAATCTCCTATAATCCACACTGAACCGGGACCTACAAGAAACAAAAATTAGAATTAAACTATAGCATGTGGCCTAACGTAAATCTTCATCCTTCCAGACGACCATCTACCAATTCTTTTTATCGTATCATCAGGCAAACCTGCTGCAGACGCACACGTGGCCGCCCCAACCCGAAAAGAATGTGCAGAGATATTACAATCTCCCATACCCAAAGCCGTAATGCATTTTTTAAGAATGGCATTAAATTGAAATATTGATAACGGGGACCCATTCGCATGTACAAATAATGCTTTTGAACAGCTGGTCTGAGATGAATAAACCTACGTAAATTCTCCACCGGACAAATTGGACTATCAGAAAACCCATTAAGATGTATAATAGAACCCTTGCCAAGCTGGTCTGTTTTGGATCTTCTTAGAAAAATATTGCAAGAATTACGATGCAACGCAACATCCTCAAACAATAAACCAGAAACAAAATCCTTGTTTTTGCTGACAAGCTCGCTAATTCTGAAAGCACCAAAAAAGGCTAGGGAAAAACATGAGCGAAACAAGATAACCTCAGAAATGTCTGAGCAAATGTCGGGTAGAATTTCATGAAGCTTTCATAGCGTTTCAACAGATATCGCTCTCCTAGTGTCAGACCTAAATTGCTTCTTTTTTAAACCTTTCACTAATTGTTGAATCGGGAAAAAACTAAACACAGAAGGGTTGCCGTAAAGTTTAAGAATAAAAGAAATCCCTGACAAAGTCTTGTATAGTTTAGAAAAACTGCAATTAGACAACGACAATCTTTGCGTGAAATCTAATAATACATTCAAATCCGCCACATACACTGGCGAACCTACTAATTGACAATGGATACGCCATGATTCCCATGCCGCCAAATAAGCATTCCAAGTAGAACCCGCTAAAGAATTCTGGATATATGCAGCTATTTTTTCCGTAAAAATTCCCATAAGTGATTCGGGATTGCTGAACCGTCCAGACTCGGAATGGGATCTTCCCGGAAGCCTGCAGAAGGCGCCTGAGAAAAACAGAAGAAACAGAAATTACCGTTAGGAATCAATTCACCTTTTAACCAAATGTTATCAGTCAAACAACAAAAACCACCTCCTTTAATAAGGAGTTGACAATCTTATTTCTAGAAGAAAGGCAATTGATAGCCATAACGAAACCCAAATCCACTGACTGAATCTTAATTCTGAGGTTACGAAAGAGATCCTTCCAAACATAAAGACTGGATAACAAAGCAAAAACCATGCAAGCCGTGGTGCTAAACCCAAAAGTAGAACTATTCCACCAATCAGGCCCAGGGTGTAACAGCAATTCGCTGCCGAGGACAACCGCAAGGAGAAACATATCCGTCCTATCAAAAGACAGAAAAAGGTCAGAAGACCTAACGAAAGTCTCCTGAATACAACACCGACCATTAAAATGATCCAAGAAGCGAAGCCAGACCCGCAAATCATCCTTCTCATGTCAGAAGAAACTCTGACATGGGAATTCGGAGATTTCAAAACTTTTGTTGCATCGTATCATTGTCTGCAAAATGTCCTACCCATCGGAAGAATTCTCAGGGCAAAATTTAGGATCCCAAGTAGAGATTGCAACGCTTTCAACGTAACTTTATCAGACTCCAAAATTCTCAATATTTTCACCCGAATATCAATCCTCTTTGATAAAGGAAGGCTAATTTCCATCTTTACGGAATCAATATGGATTCCTAGAAACTCCAAAGACGTACAAGGCATTACCGTCTTATCATGGGCTAATGGGACTCAAAAGCTGGACATCAAATGGCAGAAACCAGAAACCAAAGTAAAACAATCAGAACTCTCCGGAGGACCCATAAAAAGAAAATCATCCAAATAGTGAATTAACGAGCCCTGAGAAAACAAAAAGGAAGTAACCCATACCAAAAATGAAGAAAAAGCTTCAAAATAAAAACAAGATAACGAAAAACCCATTGGCAAACACCTGTCAAAGAAAAACAAACCCTCAAACTGAAAACCCAGCGAATTGAAACCAGCCGGACATACTGGCAACAAACGAAAAGGCGACTTAATGTCAGCCTTTGCCAACAAGGCACGTTTTCCAAAGCGCTGTAATAACGCAACAGCAGCATCAAACGAGGTGTAGGTGACTGATGGTAAGCACTCGGCCACCTCATTCTTCAGGGAAGCGCCATGCGGGAATGACAAATGATGTATGACTCGAAATGCACCATTTTCCTTCTTCGGGACGATCCCCAATGGGGAGATGCGGAAATCCGAAAAAGGAGGAGAAGAAAACGGACCAGCGATGCGACCAAGCGATAGTTCCTTGGCAATGTACTCCTTCACAGAACCATTATGCAAGGTAATTGATTTTAAATTCTGGTAACACATACAACCACTACCCCTAAACGTGGGAACCCAAAAACCTTCACTAAAGCCCCTGCTAATGAGTAGAGCCTTCTCCTGATCTGGAAAGAGATTTAGGAACGGATGCATTGCGGACAGTATCACTGGAGTCCTGCCCTTTTGTCCCAGGTTCCCTAGCAGCAAAAGCTCCCTGTGTAAGACCTTGTTTTTTGAAACATTTAATGGCGGAATGGCTCCCACCACAAAAGGAGCATTCATGTCGAAACCTGCAAGTTTGCGGCCATTTGCAACCAGCGTCATTAAACGCATAACATATACCCTTCTTGGTCGCAGTTGCAGATTTCACAGTGGGAGGACGCTGAGGTAACATTAGGCTCACCCATAAGCCAACGTCCTTAAACCCCATTTTACAAAGGGGTGAACGGATAACTTTTGACGGAAAGCCTCATCATATAAAAGCCAGGCTCCGCCCCCAAAATTTTTATAAGCTTATCATGTAAAAAATAAGAAGTAGACCTATTAGAAGGTAAAAGAGAAAATAAATCGATATATTCATGATGCCAGATCTTATCCTTAACTGCAGCAGATAGATGAAAACCAAGAGGCGACACAGAACATGTCATCGCTTCCTTCAGTAAACATTCAGAAACACCAGTATTCATAGCTGGTGCATCCTTAACCAAACTTCCAAATTGCATTTTCTGGCTATTTGCCAAAGCTGTTGTCACTGCGTGACTAATAACCTCCTGCAGGGAGGCATAATTAAATGGAGTAGCAGCAACGCTGCTGACCATATCCATATGCACAGCTGCCACAGGTCCCCTCAGGAAAACCCCAGTATCGGACCTACGGCTGTGGACAGATGATGATCTGATAGAGTGCCTTGATTCTTCATCAGAAGAATAAGGAGCTTGAGCCCAGACCTGTGATAGAAGCTCTTGTCCCCCTTCAGCAGGTCCTCCAGCCATCCCTCCCTGGGCCACCCGATCAGCATCAATGCCCCATGTCCAGGCATGCTGCCCGCTGCCATATTCACATTCATACTATCGTGATACATATTAGTATCACCCAGAACAGCCGGTCCAGTGACTTTACCTGATCCCTTGGACCGCCAAGATCCTTTCTGTGTGGTGGAAATAGCTGCTGCAGACTTTTTCTTGGGTTTGGTAACCTTACCAGCTGCTGAGTTTGTAGCACTGTGAACAGCTGCCACTTCAGATCCTCTCACAGGGTTAAAGCGGCGACAACTCTCTTTGCCCTTCCTCACAAGTGACAAAAGAGGTGAATACTTTTTAGTAGCTTTTCTTTTTCTATGAGCAGAAGAGTCATTACTATTGTCTCTAAGGTAGAGCGCTGGTATGAGACGGGATGCTTAGATCTTTATCTCCGTAACTTTATTCATAAAAAGCTCCAGACCACAACATGTTTCGACGTACAGACGTCTTCCTCAATTCTATTTGAATTCTATTAATCTAATTCCATTGTGGAAAGCGGTGACAGAGCTGCAGGAGGGATAGGGTTAATGGATCAACCTGGTGTTTCCTGACCTAACCCTGGAGAGAGAGTGTGGACAGCACGAGGCCAGGAGCAGAGGTGATTGAGGACACAGGAGCACTACAGATCCAAGGCTGGCAGCCTGAGCCACAAAACTACGCTCACAATCTGGTTGTGCGGATCGGGCACAACCTTTAAAGGTTAGTTTGCTTATAATACGACCGCTTTAAAGACAGGAGAGGTCCACAGGTGGCGCAACACTATTTTTTCTTTTTATTACTATTGTCTCTGGCATTCTGAATAAATGCAGCCTCCTGCACCTCCCCCTACAGCAAAGGAATCTCTGAAATTACCTCAGACCTGACCGTCTGATGAATTGTTTGCAGAGTCTGAGGGGTCGCTGATAATGGCACAGGAGCCGTAGAAACCTGTAAATTTGTAGCAGGAACAGATAAACATGTCCTTAACCATTCTAATCCTCCGTCCTCATTAATCTTCTTCCTGAATTCCGACAACATAAGCTCCATTTCGTCTCTTTCTTCGCCCTGAACGGCAGCTGTGACTGAATCCATGAAGCTCCTGAGATTAACTGAACTTTTACCTTCGCGCCCAGTGCGCTCAACCAATCAGGAAGCTCCCCACAATACCAGCAGCTAGAGTCGGCCACTCACAGCACAACTTGCTCTGCGATCATGCTCACCAGACAAAGCTGTAGCCTAAACCTGGAGATACTCCAAGTTATAAACCAAACATTACAACATTATAGATTATGCATAACTATAATGTCCCTATTAACCAATTATGATAGTAAACAAAACGGGCCGTGAGCCCATGGGGCCCTTAGGTTATACACTTATCGGGCCCTCCATTCTTGACAAAGTTGGTACATAGTCTTTGGGGAAAATTGTCACACTGCAGGGTGAAGCAGTTGACGTAGCAGCGGTGCTTAGTGCTGTGTTGCACTAGGATCCCAAACCCCTTATTCTGCCGGAATGCCACCACCTTGCCTTTGGTTCAGTGATCGAGGAAGTCATGAGCCATATCTTGCACTGTTTTCAAAATTCAGACACTGCAGGTGTCAGAACACCTGCAAATTCCAGGAAGCTTAAAAAAAATTCCCAAAAATTCTACAGCTTAAAACAAGCTGGTAGACCTGATGGCTGGGGACACTCCTAACCATAGGTTAGGTGTAGTCTCCAGACTACGGGTCTTTTGGCAATTGTTTTGGCCCCAAATAAATAAGTAACATTTTAGGACCATTTTAAATTTCAAACTTTTTCCTGACTATAGCCTCGCCAACTTTGGGGGAAAGGCTTGGGTTTCCGATCACTGCACCGAATGAGCCATGTTCTTGCTGAATTTGAAATTGGTGAACATGTTCAGGGAAACTTTGCTCCTCTCTAATCCCCTCTCAAAATGCCCCTCTGCAAAATATTCCTCTCACACTGGCCCTCTCTATAATATTCCCTCCACACTGCCTCTCTCCAAAATATGAAAAAGAATAAACAGAATAAGTGATCACCTAACAACTCTACGAATATGAAAAGATTTAAACCAGTTTGTGTAGGCTCTAACTATTTCCTTCTGGATAATTTAGACATTATTTTTGTACTTATATGTTTTTTATCTTTTACATACAACCTTTCTATTTCTGGTGCCAATAATACCTTGTAGTTGTGTTCTAATATAATGTGTGCATTACTATTATTTATGCATTAACTGGTATAGGACTTTCCAGTGATTAGAATAGTGACATTCTCGGGTTTGGATTATCCGTGTCGGATATTTTTTAATATCTATGTATTTTTTATGAATAACAAACACAAGTGAATTGGACACACAAAAAACTTTCTGCCCGTCCCAATAAAGAGGTCTGAGAGGGAATTAAAAGGCAGAAATTATTGGGAAAGTACTCAACCTGAATGGGAACAACGTGCAAACCATGTTTGCATTAATTTCTGTCACACAGTTGTCTGCTGTGATTGACAGGCTCAGGGAATACAAAAAATATATATATGTGAGGTCTCTTGCTATTGTGAAGAACAGCGCAGATAATGCACACAGCTGAGAGCTGCAGAACCATATGTGTGCTGTATCTGAGCTGGTTATCACAAATAGATGTGCTGTCCCCCCATTTTTTGTTTACCTGCACAGGTACAGTGAAAAGTCCTCACGGGTATTCTATTACTGGAGCAGCCCATCATTATTTGGCCCCTCCAGCCTCAAAATAGCTGCACTCAGCTACCCCACCATTGCTCTAATCCTTTAATTACCTATTTTAGGCTGGCTTCACACTAGCATTCCCCCCTGCAGCATCCTGCAGAGGGGAACCACAAGCTGAGCGCAGGCACCGCAAGTCCCTATGTTTAACATGTGGACGCAGGTGCCTGCACTCGGGTGCAGATTGGTGTGCGCACCCTGTGCGCACCAATTCACTGCCATGTATAATTTGTACGCATGCGAATGCATGCGTGCTAATCAAACACTCTCGTCCGCACCCTGAACGCGACATGTCGCATTCCTGGTGCAGACAAGAATGTATGATTTGTGCGCAAGCATCCGCCTGCACCAGAGCGCAGAGCCCATCTGCAAAAGAGCGCAGGCACCTGCGTCCCCATGTTAAACATAGGGACTTGCGGTGCCTGCGCTCAGCTTGTTGTTCCCCTCCGCAGGACGCTGCTGAAGGGACCGCAAGTGTGAAGGCAGCCTTAGTAGTTACATAATGAATTAATACATTGCACTAAAAAATTAAGGGAACATGATGTAACTTCAAGTCAATCACACTTCTGTGAAATCAATCTGTCCAGTTAGGAAGCAACAAATATCGGGAATCAATTTCTACTGATGTTGTGCAAATGGAACAGTCAAAGGGTTAGAAAAGATTGGCAATTAGCAAGACAATCACCTATAAAGAAGTGGTTCTGGAGGTGGTGACCACAGACCATTTCTCTATTCTCATCCATTTTGGCTGTTGTTTTAGTCATTTTTACATATTGTCATTGCTCTCACCCCTAGAGGTAGCATGAGGCTGTGTCTACCACCCACAGAAGTCACTCAGGTAGTGCAGCTCATCCAGGATGGTACATCAATGTGAACTGTGGTAAGAAGGGTAGCTGTGTCTGCCAGCACAGTGTCTAGAGCAAAGAGCAGATTCCAGGAGACAGGCCGGTACACCAGGAGATGTGGAGGGGTCTGTAGGAGGGCAACACCCAGCAGCAGGACCACTACCTCCTGCTTTGTGCAAAGTGGAACAGGAAATGCAGTATCCAGAAGAAACACAGGGTCCAGTGCACCTTCATATGGTCTCTCACTGGTGGGTCATATGTCCATCAGGCTACAGAGAAGGTGGACATTGGCACTACAAATTAACAGTTTATGTATTAATATTGAAAACACATACTATAATAGCAGCAGACGCATGTTGCATGCTGGAAAAGAGCACCTTAGGCTAATTTTTAGCTTTTCAAGATTTTCTAGAGTAACTATATTTATGACCTAGAACACCCAATGGGAGAGATAGGGCAGCAGTATCCTTCAGATATGGCATCAATATAAGGTTGATGGTGTCTGCCATCAGGCCGGTCCACCGATCGCTATTATATTAACAGTATTTGATTGTAATATCTGTTCTGATCGTGTCTCCTCTGTGTCTGCTTCTGCCACTGGGTAGTGATGTGTCTTTATTGCTTGTGATGCATGACAGTGTCAGTCCTATATTTTCCCTTGCAATTTCGGTGCTGCTTAATAACAAAGCTATGTGGTTAATTTTGATCTAGGTTTTGATCACTCCTTCCTGAGGGCCCTGTGGGCAGCTGGCAGCCATTAAGCCCTTCCCAACCAAGGACGTATATATATATGCCATTGGCCATGTTCCTCCCCTGATGCAAGCTCATGTGCTGAGTTCGCAACCTCCCCCACACATCTCAGCTGATCTCATCAGCTGAGATGTGTAGCTAACAACATTGATCAGATCAGCCATCTGATCAGTGGTGTTAACCCTTTGGATCGTGCTGTTAGCGACTTGACAGCACGATCCAAAGCCCCACGGTGGGGATCACGCTGTTCAACCCCATGATCGGAGGTCTCATAATGCAATCATGGGATCTCTATCTGTTATCTATCTGGGGACCTGTGATGACCCTACTTACTGTCTGCAATCACTTCCTGTGGATGTCTGGCAAGCGTCAGCATCCACAGAAAGTGATCATTTGTGCTATATAGAGATGGGCTGCAGCTCATCTCCACATAACACAAGCGATCAGACTGTGCAGCACTGAGGCCAGTGTAAAATATAGTACAAAGAAATTTTAAAAGTATGAAAAAAAACACAAAAGTTCAAATCACCCCCCTTTTGTCTCATTGAAAATAAAACTATAAAAAAAAATACAAAAAAATATGTTTGGTATCGCCGTGTTCTGCAATGTCCGATATATCAAAGTATAAAATCAATTAATCAGATCTGTACACTGCGTAACGGAAAAAAAGTGTAAACATCAAAATTAAATTTTTTTAGTCGCCGCAACATTGCAATAAAATGCAATAACAGGCAATTAAAACATGATATCTACTCAAAAATGGTATCATTAGAAATGTCAGCTGAAGCCGCAAAAAATAAGCCATCACACAACCCCAGATCACGAAAAATGAGAATGCTACGAGTCACGAAAAATTTCTTTAAAAGCTTCTGAATTTTTTTTCTCCGCTTAGATAACAATAAAAGTATACATGTTTGGTGTACGAACGTAAACCGACCTGAGGCATCACACCGTCATGACAGTTTTACCATATATTGAATATGGTGATTAAAACCCCCAAAAAATAAACGTGTTAATGCACTTTTTTTGCAATTTCACCGCACTTGGAAATTTGTTTCCTATTTTCCTGTACACTATATGGTAAAATAAATAATGTAATGCAAAACTACAATTCATCCCGCAAAAAACAAGCTCTTGTCTATCTGTATTGATGGAAAAAAAAAAAAGTTATTGCTCTTGGAAGAAGGAGAGGGAGAAACTAAAAATGTAAAATCGCCCGGGGATGAAGGAGTTAATACCCTTGAAGCTCAGACTTTCAGCTCATATATACAGTGCCAAGCAAAAGGTTTGCATATTTTTTATAGTGTGATTACGTCTGTCTGGTTATTGTGATGCCATTTTCCTGGTGATGAATTGAAAGTGCATGAAGTTGCCATCATACAAGACCTTAATTTAAGTCAAAATGCTTTTGAATATAGGTGTGGTCATTTAATTAAAGAAAACTGGCTGCCAAATGTTTTGCATATGCTATTTATTAATCGCCACAATGAGCGTAGTTCATTGCTTGCAATGCCATAACTTAGAACAGTGATGGCGAACCTATGGCACGCGTGCCACAGAGGGCACGCAGCGCCCTCTCTGGTGGCACGCGGCCTCGCCGCTGCACTGCCGCTTTGAACTGCTGGCGCGAATGCGCCGGCAGTTCAAAGATGTGTCGGAGCGGAGGAGACATTTCTCCTCGCTCAGACACTGTCTGCAAGCCCCGCCCGCCGGGTCATGTGACTGCGGTCATGTGACGTGCTCAGCGTCACGTGACCGCAGTCAGCGCGAGAAGTACCGCAGCTATGAGAGGAGCAGCCGGCGGTGGAAACAGGAATAGTGAGGTGAGTATGTGACTTTTTTTTTTTAATTAGGAGGAAGCATTTGCTGCGGTACAAGGATGGGGGCTGTACAAGGATGGGGCTGTACCAGGATGGGGGCTGTACAAGGATGGGGGCTATACCAATATGGGGGCTGTACAAGGATGGGGGCTATACCAGTATGGGGGCTGTACAAGGATGGGGGCTATACCAATATGGGGGCTGTACAAGGATGGGGGCTATACCAGGATGGGGGCTGTACAAGGATGGGGGCTATACCAGGATTGGAGCTGTACAAGGATGGGGGCTATACCAGAATGGGGGCTATACCAGGATGGGGGTTGTACCAGAATGGGGGCTATACCAGGATGGGGGTTGTACCAGGATGGGGGCTATACCAGGATGGGGGCTGTACAAGGATGGGGGCTATACCAGTATGGGGGCTGTACAAGGATGGGGGCTATACCAATATGGGGGCTGTACAAGGATGGGGGCTATACCAGGATGGGGGCTGTACAAGGATGGGGGCTATACCAGGATGGGGGTTGTACCAGGATGGGGGCTATACCAGGATGGGGGTTGTACCAGGATGGGGGCTATACCAGGATGGGGGCTATACCAGGATGGGGGCTATACCAGAATGGGGGCTATACCAGGATGGGGGTTGTACCAGGATGGGGGCTATACCAGGATGGGGGCTATACCAGAATGGGGGCTATACCAGGATGGGGGTTGTACCAGGATGGGGGCTGTACCAGGATGGGGGCTATACCAGAATGGGGGCTATACCAGAATGGGGGCTATACCAGGATGGGGGTTGTATCAGGATGAGGGCTATACCAGGATGGGGGTTGTATCAGGATGGGGGCTATACCAGGATGGGGGCTATACCAGGATGGGGGCTGTACAAGGATGGGGGCTATACCAGGATGGGGGCTGTACAAGGATGGGGGCTATACCAGGATGGGGGCCGTACAAGGATGGGGGCTATACCTGGATGGGGGCTGTACAAGGATGGGGGCTATACCAGGATGGGGGCTGTACAAGGATGGGGGCTATACAAGGATGGGGGCTATACTAGGATGGGGGCTATACCAGGATGGGGGCTATACCAGAATGGGGGCTATACCAGGATTGGGGCTATACAAGATGGGGCATTTGCTACAAGGATGGGGGCTACACAAGATGGGGCATTTACTATAAGGATTGGGGCTATACAAGATGGGGAATTTGCTACAAGGATGGGGGCTATACAAGATGAAGCATTTACTATAAGGATTGGGGCTATACAAGATGGGGCATTTGCTACAAGGATGGGGGCTACACAAGATGAAGCATTTACTATAAGGATTGGGGCTATACAAGATGGGGCATTTGCTACAAGGATGGGGGCTACACAAGATGAAGCATTTACTATAAGGATTGGGGCTATACAAGATGGGGCATTTGCTACAAGGATGGGGCTACACAAGATGGGGCATTTACTACAAGAATGGGGGCTACACAAGATGGGGCATTTACTACAAGGATGGGGGCTATACAAAATGGGACATTTACTACAAGGAGGGGGAATTAACTATAAAGATGGGGCTATACAAGATGGGGCATTTACTATAAGGAGGGGGCAATACAAGGGGGGGCATTTACTATAAGGATGGGGATATTACAAGGAGGGGACATTTACTACAAGGAGGGGGCAATACAAGGAGGATACATTTACTATAAGAATGGGGGCATTACAAGGAGGGGGCATTTACTACAAGGAGGGGGCAATACAAGGAGGATACATTTACTATAAGAATGGGGGCATTACAAGGAGGGGGCATTTACTACAAGGAGGGGGCAATACAAGGAGGATACATTTACTATAAGAATGGGGGCATTACAAGGAGGGGGCATTTACTACAAGGATGGGGGCATTATAAGGAGGGGGCATTACAAGGAGGGGGCATGATGGGGCTCTTATTACAAGTATTCGGCATGATGGGGCATTTATTACAAGGAGGGGGCATGATGGGGCATTACTACAAGGAGGAGGCATGATGCGGCATTACTACAAGGAGGAGGCATGATGGGGCATTACTACAAGGAGGAGGCATGATGGGGCATTACTACAAGGAGGAGGCATGATGGGGCATTACTACAAGGAGGAGGCATGATCGGGCATTACTACAAGGAGGAGACATGATGGGGCATTTCTGCAATGAGGGCGCATGATGGGGCACTACTGCAAGGGGACAAGGATCGGGCATTACTGTTAGGGGACAAGGATGGGGCTTTACTGGAGGGGGACAAGGATCGGGCATTACTGGAAGGGGACAAGGATGATGCATTACTGAAAGGGGACAAGGATGGGGCATTTCTACAAGATGGGAGCAGAATGGGCCATTACTAAATGTGGACAAGGATGGGGCATTACTACAAGAAAGGGGGCAGAATGGAGACATTACTGCCAGAAGAGGGTCAGGATGAAGCACATATCTACAAGGAGAGGGTAAGGATGGAGAGATTACTACAGGAAGACGGTCAGGATGGAGCACATACCTAGAAGGAGAGCGTCAGGATGGAGCACGTAACTACAAGAAGACGGTCAGGATGGACTACGTACCTACAAGGAGATGGTCAGGATAGAGCACATAGCTACAAGGAGAGGGTCAGGATAGAGCACATAGCTACAAGGAGAGGGTCAGGATGGAGCACATAGCTTCAAGGAGAGGGTCAGGATGGAGCACATAACTATAAGGAGAAGGTCACGATGGAGCACATAACTAAAAGAAGAGGGTCAGGATGGAGCACATCACTAAAAGAAGAAGGTCAGGATGGAGCACATAACTACAAGGAGAGGGTCAGGATGGAGCATATAGCTACAAGGAAAGGGTCAGGATTGGGCACATAACTACTATCTATCTATCTATCTATCTATCTATCTATCTATCTATCTATCTATCTATCTATCTATCCATCTATCTATCTATAATATTCTTCCATTTTTTTTCATACAGATCAGTCCACCTGCTGTGTCCGGAAAGGGCAGTGGGAGCAGCTCTGCTTCAATGTGCAGTACACATGAGCTGTCTGACCACTGCTGAAGAGAAGAGAACACTGCAAAGGTAAGTTTAAAATCAATTCATTGTTAAAATAATAGAACTTATCAGGGGTCAGGACTGCAAGCACTGTACAGGGAAGAGAGTTGTCAGCTGCTGACTCTTCCCCTGTGCAGTCCTTGTGACGGCCACATTTAGGATAAATTGCCCTATCGGCACTTCACTATGAAGAATTAGGTTTTAGGTTGCAGATTGGGCACTCGGTCCCGTAAAGGTTCGCCATCACTGACTTAGAATTTTGTAGCATAACTTCTTGCTTTAATTACTGCACCACACTGACAGGGCATTGAAACCAATGGGGTATTCAAGACATCTTGAGAGATCTTGGTCCTTTCCGCTTGCAAAGAATTTATCTTTATTGCTTTAGGTACGGGTCCCAACTCATCGCCCTAACTCATCCCAGAGGTGCTCTATAGGGTTTATATCAGATGATTGACTTGGCCACTGCAAAAGGTGAACATTTTTCTAATTTTTCTTAACCATTTTTTTTACTATTTGGATGTGTGCTTAGGATTATTGTCTTGCTGCATTTCCAGCCCCTGCCTACTTTGGTTTTACCATGTGGCAGCATTACATTCTCCAGTATATCCTTGTACATGGTAGCATTCATATTTCCATCAATTCTATGCAGAGGGCTAATGGCAGATGCAGAAAAGCAGCCCCAAACCATGATATTTTAGTACAAGAAAGAAAAAATATCAGCTCACCATTGATGTCCTTCTCCGAGAATCCCCTTCATAGCATGAGTCGCGGCTTGGCAACCGCCGATTGTGAATACCAGAGGCAGAGATTGACCCAGCGATGGGGAAAAACGGCAGCATGTAGAGGCAAAATATATAAAGCTGCACTTTATTGCAAATCCATAAAAAATATATATAAAAATAATGCACAATGTGCGGCAGTCAGATCAGTCCGTAGGACGGTTAAGAGCGACGTGTTCTGGCTAAAACAGAAGCCTTAATCATGAACCATGACATTGTCCCTACCATGCTTCACTGTAGGTGTTTAGTCATTTTAGTCATTACATTTTCCAATTGAGCAGAATATATGGTGCTTACCATCACTACATAACAGATTGAACTTCGGGCCATGTCACACACACAGATATCTGTGCAGATATTGTTCGCAGATCTCTGGTTGCAGTGAAATCATGGACACATTGCTCCATTTTGTGGCTGTGTACAAATGTAACAATGTGTCCATGATTTCACTGCAACCAGAGATCAGTGACCAATATCTGCACAATTATCTGGGTGTGACGTGGCCCTTCAATTCATCTGATCACAACACCTTAGACCAATCTGTTTCGCCCCGTCGGATGTGCTTCTTGGAAAATTCAAGTTGGACCTTCCGCTTCTTTGTAGAAATGAAAGTCTTCTTTGCTGGAACTCGTACATTCAACCCTACTTTTCATAGCCACTGCACCACAGTTTGGTGACTCACTTTGACCCCATATTCTTTGTTTCATTGATACTTGACTTAGAGAACAGTGGTATTCCATAGCTCCTCTTTTTGGCTTTTGCCTGACTTCTGTCTCAGAATATTAAGCTTTCAGACATCTGGTGATAAATTTGGCTTTGTCTTTGCCATGTTTTAACCGAAAAAAGTACACACAAAAAAAAAGAAAAAAAATTAGGCAAGATTAGACTACTCATGACAAAAAATGCAAAACATTTATCCCATCAAATATGAAAAAAACATAAAGGGATAAAACAATGTCAAACACAATTTTAATCCTTAGAGCTGACAACCATTTGCTTTCGATTTACTGAGATCACCAGAAAATTAACATCACAACAACCAGACAGAAGTAATCACACTTTAAAAAAAATTTTTGGTCACAACTGTGCTGTGCTCCTTTTGGTTTGTCCTGTTTATTCCCACTTGCTTCTGGTTCACTCCTCTGGACATATTAATAACTGAGGATGACAGAGAAGCGTATAATAGGGTCTTAACTGTGTGATTAGACAGATGGTAAAATATAGTGGGGGCTTACCTTTGTTGGCTGTGCCAGCCAAAACCACTATATAATCCAAGCTGCAGCAGCCACCTTGAGGTAGACATAATACAAACACCAAAGAAAAGGTGCAATGTAGTGATGCCAGGAGGAGACACATCAAATGCAGGGATATCTTAGAAAGTGATTTATTTTTCAATGTGTTTCAGAACGCTAAATGGCTCCTTCTTCGGGAAAAAAATCACATCAAGTGTTTTCTTCTTCCTGAAGAAGGGGACATTTAGCACTCCAAAATGCATTGAATAATAAATCACTTTCTACGAGTTCCCTGCCTTTGATGTGACTCCTCCTAGCAGATCACAAAGAATCAGGAGAATCTGGGAATATAAACTTATGATGACCTTTGACACATTGAAAGCAGGACTGAATGTATCTCATGGATTTATGTATTTCTACATCAATTGAGGAATTTTCAAGTCTTGGACCAACCACTAATCAAAGGACAATAAAACTATCTGTACCTCTTATCTCTGAACTCTGATTTTAGTTCCCAAGCTGCTCTTTCCCCAATTCAAGACTGACAACTATTTTCTGCTTCATGTCACCTGTCTTATTTACTGTCTTATCCAACCCTGTATATGTGTATATATGTGTGTGTTCAGACGTTGTGTCATTATTAAGATTAAGAGACCTTACAGTCTCGAAAGCTTGCTATTTTTTACCATCATCTCAGTTAGCCATTAAAAGTTAAGGAATCTCAGAGTTTAATATTTTTCTATCTACTGGCTAACATGGTACAAACATTTTTTACCTTATCTAAGACTACAAGCAGGGCCGCACCATCCATGAGCCAGTGTGAGTACAAAGTTTCAAGCGGCAAGATGAGTCAGAAGACAGGGGGCGGCACTGTGACCTGCACTCAGTCAGATAATGTGCTGACTGCCGACATGCCCTGCTCCTGCAATACAGTGTTTGCGGTTAGTCACTCACTGTTTGCATGCTCTGAAGATAAGAACAAAAGCTGTGTGTGATCGGGATGAGAGGGGTTTAGGGAGGGGGGCTGGTTGTAAATGAATGTAGCAGAGCTGTGTATGTATGAGGTATATGGAGTGGAGCCGAGTGTACGAGGTGTACAGAGTGGAGGTGCGTGTGTACGAGGTGTAAGGAGTGGAGCTGTGTATGTATGAGGTGTACAGAGCGGAGCCGCGTGTGTACGAGGTGTACAGAGCGGAGCCGCGTGTGTACGAGGTGTATGGAGTGAAGTCACGTGTGTACGTTGCAGAACTGAGAGTGTACAAGGTGTACGGATCGGAGCTGTGGTTGTAGAAGGTGAACGGAGCGGAGCTGAGAGTGTACAAGGTGTACGGAGTGGAGCTGCGCTTGTACGAGATGTACGGAGAGGAGCTGAGAGTGTACGAGGTGTACGGAGAGGAGCCGAGTGTGTATGAGGTGTACGGAGCTGAGCTGCGCTTGTACAAGGTGTAAGGAGTGGAGCTGAGAGTGTACGAGATGTACGAATCGGAGCTGCGCTTGTACAAGGTGTACAGAGCGGAGCTGAGAGTGTACGAGGTGTACGGAGTGGAGCTGCGCTTGTACGAGGTGTACAGAGCAGAGCTGTATGTGTACGAGGTGTACGGAGCGGAGACCAGTGTGCAGTGTTTAAAAGGTGTACGGAGCGGAGCTGTATGTGTAAGAGGTGTACGGAGCAGAGCCCAGTGTGTACAAGGTGTACGGAGCGGAACCATGTGTGTACGAGGCGTATGGAGCAGAGCCGTGTGTGCAAGGCGTTCGCAGCGGAGCCCAGTGTGTACGAAGCGGAGCTGCGTGTGTACGAAGCAGAGCCACGTATGTACTAGGTGTACGGAGTGGAGCCATATGTGTATGAGGTGTACGGAGCAGAGCCACGTGTGTACGAGGTGTACAGAGCGGAGCCACGTGTATACAAGGTGTACAGAGCAGAGCCACTTGTGTACGAGGTGTACGGAGCAGAGCCGCTTGTGTACGAGGCGTACGTGGTGTACGGAGCTGAGTGTGTACTAGGTGTACGGAGCGGAGCCATGTGTGTACCTGTGGTGGCCCTGCGAACATACCGCTCCTATAGTCCCGGCCGCCTCTGCCGGCAGCATTCTTCTCCTGAGTCCTGGCCGCCGCTGTCCACCCCTCTGCAACTCAGCACGGCGGGGAACAATGATGTCATCACTTAGCGCCGCTGTGCTGAGGAGAAGAGGTATTTACTTTTTATTTTTTTAATAGTTTTTTTTAGTGAGTACATTGATAGAACACTATGTAATGTATAATATAATATAATATAGGAGGACAATGGGGGTGCAATATACTATATTGAGAACTATTGTGGCCCATTATATTATATGGAAGACTATGGGGGTGCATTATACTATAAGGAAGGCTATTGGGGATGCATTATACTATATGGAGGACTATGAGGGTGCATTATACTATATGGAGGACTATGGGGGTCCAATATGCTGTATGAAGAGAGCTATGGGTGTGCAGTATGCTATATGGGCTTGCATTATGCTATATGGAGGACTGTGGGTCTTCATTATTCTATATGGTGGACTGTGGAGGTGCAATATGCTATATGAAGGACTGTGGGGTGCATTATACTATTTGGAGGACTGTGGGGGTGCATTAATCTATATGGAGGACTTTGGGGTGATTATTCTATATGGAGGACTGTGGGGATGCATTATTCTATATGGAGGACTGTGGGGTGCATTATACTACATGGAGGAGTGTCGGGGTGCATTATTTTATATCTAGTACTGTGGGGGTGAATTGTTCTCTATGGAGGTCTGTGGCGGTGAAATATGCTATTTAGAGGACTACGGGGTGCAATATACTATATAGAGGACTGTGGGGGTGCAGTTTTCTATATTGAGGACTGTGGGGGTGCATTCTATTTTATAGAAGACTATGGGGGTGCATAGTAGGAGGAAAATTACTTTGTAAAGGCTGACATGTTGTGAGAGATGTACCTATGTGACCCAGCCAAATATTGTTTTTGTTGGGGGGTGCCCAATTAGAATGTCTGCTCTGGGGCTCCATGTTTTCTATGATGCAGGATGCATTGTCCCTCTGCTGCAGGACTGATTGGCCATAACTTAGGCTGGTTTCAGATTTGCGTTTGTGTCTGCATGCGCAGGGCATGCAAACGCAGGGCAAACGCTGTCATACTGATGTGAACGCAGCGGAGATTCTCCGCATGCGTTCACATCAGTATGGTGCCCGGCCAGCCAATCAGCGATCTAGACGGCAGCCGGGAGGCGGAGATCTGTGGCGGAGATCCTCCTCCTCCCGGCCGCCGCCGACGAAATTTCAGTGTGATCCGCAGCGTTCTCCTGCGCCGCCATGCGGAGGACACTGCGGATCCATTGAGATCCATGAATTGTTTCTGCGCTTGTGGGCACTTGCTGATAAAACAAGCGCCTGTGAACGCACGAAAAATGCAACATTTTGCATTTGGAGGGCGGAGGAGGGCGCATAAATTATGCGTATCCAAATGGAACTGCTCCCATGTTAAACATAGGAACGCAGTGCGCATGCGTTTGGCTGCATTCTGTTACGCTTGCGTTCCGAACGCAAATGTGAAACCACCCTTACACACCAGGTCCAGTACTGCCCCTCGGTACATTCAGGCATCCAGCCTTGTTTCTCCTGAGCAGTGGTTGGTCGGTGGTGCTCTTCCCCCATCCTGCTCCCACATCCTTTGCTCAACCCAATAGGAAGGACCCTGTTATTAATTACTTAAAGACAGCCCCGTGTGTGGCGCTTGTGATTAGCTAAACAATTCGGGAGTAAGTGTGGTCTGTTGGATGGAGAAGCGCCATTTTACTAACTTAGTTCAGTGGCGGCTTGTTGATGCTCAGACTGCAGGTCATTACCTGTGGTGTGTGGACAGTGTTGCATGGTGACATGTCTGAATATTCAGTGCCAGGCAGCAGTCCAGAGTTTTGTAGGCATGTGCCAGAGGATGGCAATCAGTGCTGCCTCCTGAGCTATAAGGATGCAGGACTGTGTCTGCCTACAGGACCACCGCTCTGACAGTCGTCATTATGTGTCTAAATGCTTGTGCCAAGCTGCCATTACCATTAATGATCCTTGTTCTGGATTTTTCTGTGTGGTTCTTGTATGTGCATGTGATGGCGCTGACTTCTTTGTGTGGACATCTTTTTTTCTGTTTCTGTAAACTAAAATGTCCACTATTTTGCTCATTTACACAGGATAAATATAAATCTGTATGAACCAGATTTAGTTTTATCAATTAAAAAATGTACTGGCGGGGGGGGGGGGGGCGCCGTTTTGCAGTTCGCCTCAGGCAGCAGAGAGGCTAGGTTCACCCCTGACTACAAGTAATGTTTGAAATACACTTAAAAGTGGAATATTATATAGTAAAATAAAGCAGGGAAAAATAAAATGTGATGCACACAATTACAAAGATCTCTATTTATGGGAAATGTAGGTATGTTTCATCTTTAAAATGTGTTATCTTTATTCTATTTCCTGTATCGCCGCACATGCAGGAAATAGACGTGGCAGCAGCTGCAGCGTCACGCTACATGACAGGCTGCAATCAGCGCGATTGCCCGCTGGTAATGGAGAGAGGGAAGGGAAGGCAGCGCTAAGGGGGCCCCAAGGATGGCGTGTGGAGGCAGCGGTCAGGGGCCCCCTAGTATGACATGTGGGGACGCCCGGGTGCTGACGCCGGCCCTGCAACCATATACAGTGCCTTGAACAAATATTCATTCTCCATGAACTTTCCTGCATCCCTCTTTCCACCAAGTCTGGGTAGCTTCCCTCTTTCTGCTGAAGTAAAACATCCTCATAGTATGAAACTGGCAGCACCATGCTTGGTGAGGATGGTATTTTCAGGGAGATGTGCAGTGTTTAGCATTTAGGCCAAAAATTCAAATTCTTCTGACCAGAGCATCTTCTTCCACATGCTAGCTGTGCCTCCTATATTGCTTTCAAAAATGGCTTTCTTCATACCAATCTTTTGATAAAGGCCAGATTTGTGACGTATACGACTAAAAGTTTTATCTCATTTTTAGGTGGCACACTTGGAGCAAACCTGTGATCGCCGTATTGTCCCGGCTATATTGGCCTTAAAATAATTTTTGGTCTATATAAATAAAATTGATTCTTGAACTGCACCAATTTGTTTTTCATATATATTATTTCATATAATGAATGAGTAGTGGGCCGGTCTTGACTTTGGAATTGTATGGTATGAGGTTCCTAGTGTAAGTGTGTGTGAGCTGGAGCCTCAGATCAACCCCTGCGGTTGCTGGCTTACTTTTCACACTAGCGGCTTTATTTTGTCCTAAATGGGATAGGGTTTGAGCTGTTTCTAGTGATCCTCATGTATGTTATGTTCGGGTTCCTGCCAGTAGGATATAAAGCCCTGGTTATGCAATTGTACAGCTTTTTGATTTAGTATAATATTAAGGGCAAAATCTGACCGCCGGCCATTAACAAATATGGCGGCGATCGAACTCGTTGCCCGCGCGCATGCGCAGTAACGTTATGCGTGATGCACATTACAGAGTTTGCGCAGTTAGACCCAGAAGACACTGGGACCACAGCCTATACAGCAGGATAGGTGATGTGGTAGCTCAAGTGTGCTTCTATATCATAAATATTCTATTTTTTTTTTTTCAGAAAATCTTTATTAACGTCTTAAAAATAGGATACAACATAGTGATATCAAGTCCAAGCACTTAAGGGTACAGAAAGAGTCTGCCAAATAGTGAAGAATCATTAACATAACATTCACAGGACGTATCGCCAAGATATTAAATACATAGGAAAAGACCAGTAAAACTGACGGGAGTAAGTACCTATTATCTTGGGGAACCACACCATAAAGGTACCTTTACACGCCGCTACAACAGGATGGATACAACCCGCTACAGGCTACAAATGTAGCTTGTAGCGCCAATATAGCCCGTAGTAGCGGCGTGTGAAGACGGGACGTGACAGCCGGCAACAGATAAATCTGTTTCCGAGCACTGCTCGAAAACAGATGGCTACAAAGCCGATTGCAGCGAGCTGTATCGGCGTGTAAAGAAGTTACAGAAGGGAACTCTGGACCCCGGCGATGTAGCTGCAATGTAGCTAAGGCGTGACCCAGGCTCTGTGTTACCGCGCCCCATCTGCGATCATTGGTGGAAGATGCTGCGTTACGATTGGTAGTCGCTGCATAGGGTGGCATATTTAAGGAGCTGACCAGTCACACTACACAATCGCTCGAGCGTCATGTATTAATCAGCCTCCTGCGATGCCTGCCCAATCATGATGTTCTTGCTTTGTCCTATCAGCGTACGGACGTCTCGTAATCCACAATTGGAGCACGTCTATGTGCTGTCCCTGCTGCACCAGGTCCGCCCATAGTAGCTGGTTGTAGCGGTGTGTAAATGAGCTAAGATGAGCTACAGATGGCTACTTGAGACACCCGGCGATGTAGCTAGTTACAGATGTAGCGTAGCGTAGCGCACCTTGTGGCGGCGTGTAAAGAGGGTGCGTTTCCCGTTTGTAACCGTTTGGGTGTGCTCGTGCACGTGAAGTAGCGGGTTGTATCCATCCTGTCGTAGCGGCGTGTAAAGGTACCTTAAGAGAGCTTACTCCAGATGGACCAGTTTTTCAGAAGGTCCTACAAGGCTTAATTTTCACTGGCATATTAAAGCCAGTAAAGGGTTAAGTAGTATAACTCCAATAGACACCCACTTGCTTTTGACCAAACTGACAAAAGGGAGTATGACACTATAATACTCCTAATGGGATTCCTAACCTCCTTCGTTGCGGAAATCCCTTGGACTATGACAGGGGTCCCTTAACCCCCTGAGGGTGGTGCATGACCATGGGAACAGACCACCATACAACTGAAGAAGGTATATAAACCTGGGAATGTATATTGAATAATGCTTTGTACTGATGTTCCTAATGTGAATTCCTTACTTGTACTTTTTGATTTA
The DNA here is from genome assembly GCA_033576535.1 of Allobates femoralis. Taxonomy (NCBI): domain Eukaryota; kingdom Metazoa; phylum Chordata; class Amphibia; order Anura; family Aromobatidae; genus Allobates; species Allobates femoralis. The sequence continues at coordinate 465,894,836 of JARQOC010000001.1, forward strand.
TATTTACTTGTATACCATGTAACGTTTGTTTTCTCTTTCAAAATTAATAAAAAGAAATTAACCATAAATACATAGGAAAAGAAAGTGCACAGTCAAGTATGACCTTGATGGTAAAAGAAAATAAATATTCTGCAGGTCTTGGACATACTATGAGATATGGTAGGAAGATAAGTAAAGCTAGACAAACAAGCTGCTGTAAGCTGTCATGGAAAACATAAAATATTCGGTGTACCAAAACAGCATGTATTTCCAAGAACGAAGCAAAGACAGTAGAACAGAAGGGAAAGAAAAGAAGCAAGGGAAGAAGGAATAGAAAAGGAACAGCAGTAAAGGGGAGGGGAGAATAGGGCCATACCACTTCCGCTCTGTCATTTTTGGCTCAAGGGGGGTGCAAGTCAATGCCTGGTAAGTCTATGATCCCAGGATCCTCTCAAACTCAGGGGATTCCCGAAATATCAGCCAGGCCTGCCAGGTCTGGAAGTATTTATTTGTCTGGGAGTCTGAGTGGGCAGAGATTCTCTCCTTTCTACAAATGAAGTCCATCTTCTTAACCCAGTCCAAAATGGAGGGACAAATGGGTGAACGCCACTTTCTTGGAATTATAGATCTAACAGCAGTAAGGCAGTGACGTAACAAGCCTGATTTGATTCCCTTGAAAGAACCCAGGATCATAGAGAGTAATCCAATTTGTGGCAAGCAAGGGATCCTCTCACTAGAAATGAGAGTGTAAAGGTTGAACACTTTACGCCATAAGGTTAAGATTGGGGGGCAGGACCACCAGATATGTAAAACGGATCCCACCTCTCTCTCGCACCTCCAGCATACATTTGAGGTATCCGGGAATATTTTCTTGAGCTCCCGAGGACATCTGTACCATCTGGTAACCAATTTGAAGTTAGTCTCCTGAGCCTTACAGGCCAAAGACAATTTGTGCATACATAGGAGAGATTTATTCCAGTCCAGGTCCGTCGCCTCAACCCCCAGGCCCTGCTCCCATTCTGAAATGTACGCATATACCTGAGAGATCACGTGAGATGGAGCTGAGTCTGAGAGGAGCAGCGATTCATATGGGGAGCATACACCTATAAGGGCAGATGGGCCCCCGAAGGAAGAGACGAAGGACCTGACCTGGAAGTACTCGAACCATCGCACGGGTCGTCCCGTGTCCACCGAGGCAGAACAAGCAAGTGTGGGTACCACATTAGAACCCATTAAAGCTTGGGACAATCTAGGACTGTCCACGGCGTTCCAGATCAGGAAGTGATCAGTCTGAACCCTGGTGGGAGGGCCGGGTTATCAAAGATTGGTGTCATGGGCCCCCAAGGGAGCCAGATGGAGAATTGACGATTCAACACGTCCCATGTCTGGAGCAAATCTTTGGTCAAAGGTGACGACAAGAGGGATCGTGGGCGGTCTGAACGTTCTACCCACGGGAGAGAAGTGAGAGCCCAACCCACCATGGTGTGCTCTAGGCGGACCCATTGTTTTGTCCGTACCCATGGAACCAATCAGTCAATCTCGTAAGAAAGGTAGCAGCGTGGTAAAGCCGAAAGTCAGGAAGCCCCATCTCCCCCCCCTCTAGGTCCGGTCATGGTTTTGTATGCCAGTCTCGTTCTAGTACGTCTCTGGATGAATTTCGTACACAAGCGTCGCAGTTGTGTAAAGAAGAAACGGGGAAGTGCTATCGGGACTGTCTGGAATAGATACAGGAGCTTTGGAAGCACGTCCATTTTCAGAACATTAATACGTCCAAACCATGATAGTGAGCGGCAGTCGAACGAATTTAGGTCGGCGGTGATCTTAAGCAGTAAGGGCTTGTAATTCAAGTCGTATAAGAGGGAGGCGTCCGCCGTCAGATGTATACCGAAATAGGATAGGGAAGGGGCACACCACCTAAAAGGAGAGGTGTCTTTCAACTGTTGTACCCGACTCTGTGACAGACTGACATTCAGCAGTTCAGATTTCAGGTTGACGCGAATGTTACTAAGCATGCCATACACCTCGAACTCTTTAAGGATGCTGGGAATCGAGACCTCTGGGTCCGAAATATATAACAAGAGATCGTCAGCATACAAGGCGAGCTTATATGTATTCCCTTGAACCATAATCCCATGTATGTCAGGATTCAGGCGCAATGCATTTGCCAGGTGCTCCATAACCAAGGCAAACAGGAGGGGAGAGAGGGGGCACCCCTGACATGTACCGTTCCGTATGCGGAAAGGTTCTGACAGGAAACCATTACATCTAACCTTAGCTGAGGGCTCCGAGTACAGTGACATGACTCTACTACAGAACCCGGAACCCTCCAAGACCTTCTCAAGGAACCTCCAATCGACTCTGTCGAATGCCTTCTCCGCATCAACCGATAGAATACAAGATGGTCTCAGGGAACTCTTTGCATGAGAAATCAGAAGCAAGGACTTGATGGTATTATCTCTGGCCTCTCTACCTGGAACAAAGCCCACTTGATCGTCATCTATCAGCCGAGGCAGAAAGGGACCGAGTCTGACAGCAAAAAATTTCCCGTCAACATTAATTAGTGAAATGGGACGGTAGCTGGCACAAAATTACGGGTTTTTACCAGGTTTCGGAATAACAGTGATTATGGCCTCGGGAGATTGTCTAGGAAACGGGAAGTCAGTGGAGATTGCATTGAAGACCCTAGTTATAAAGGGCACCAGAGGAGTCAGAAACTTCTGATAGAATTTGGTCGTGAAGCCGTCCGGACCGGGGCTCTGATAGGTTGGTGTAGACTTAATGATGTGAGATATTTCCTCCACCGGAAACGGCTCGTCCAGCTCCTCAGCTGTCCCCTCCTGCAGCCTCGGCAAGGCAGTGTCTGCTATGTATTCAGACAGCAGAGCATCGGGGTCACCAGAAGGGGCGATTTTTAGAGTATCACGGATGTTATATAGGCCATTGTAATATTGCCAGAACGTTTCAGCGATGTTGTTTGGGTGATATTCCGTTTACGTTGGGAACGTATCAATGGGATAAAAGAGCTCGCAATTTTGGGTCTTAAATGTCTGGCCAGCGGCCCCCCGCATTTATCAGCGAACTCATAGAAAAAGTGATGTGCCCGTTCCCTAAGTCTAGAGTAAGCTCGATCAAGGGAGTTCCGGAGGTCGTCTCTGAGTTTGTTTAAGCAAAGGAGGAGGTCCTGTGTGGGGGATGCCTTATGGGCTTGCTCTAAAAGATTAATTTGAGATATTAGATTTTCAATATTTGTTGTTTTTAGTTTCTTCAGTCTAGACCCTTCACGAATAAGAACCCCCCATATCACACATTTTAATGCATCCCATTGCAAGGGAAGAGGCGTGGGGTCCTCTGTGTGGATGTTCAAAAACTCAGAGATCATAGAAGTCACCGTCCGTATAGTCTTAGTGTCTGTGAGAAGGTCAAGAGTCCATTGCCAGGGGCGTGAGGGAATGTCAGGGAGATTAAGCGTCAAAAAATCGAAGTGTGGTCAGACCAGACCATGGGCCCGATCGAGGTAACAGGGTCATGACTCAACAGTCGGTGACTCACCAGGAAGTAATCGATCCGACTGTATGTCGAGTGAAATGACGAGTAGTATGTATAATCTCTTTCTCCAGGGTGCAGCAAACAACAGCAGTCAACCAGCCTGAGACTATACATAGTCCTCTGCAGCATACGAATCTGCGTGGGAGAGATCACAGATTTACCAGCTGAGGAGTTTAGGTATTTGTCCATAATAAAATTAAAGTCACCTCCCGCAATTATGGAGCCCTGTGCAATTTTCTCCACCCTCTTCAGATATCTCATTTAAGTCTACACTTGTCCCTTGTTTGGTAGGTACAGGTTAGCGACGGTATAAATATGCTCAAAAAAGTGTCAGCGTCTGAAATCTACCTTAACGTTAGTCTCCGCCCCCAGAACCGTGTGCGCCAAAGATTTGTTTAAGGCTATGCTTACACCTTTGGACCGCGCCTCAGGGTTCGGAGAGTGATACCACGAGGTATAGTATCGGTTTGTCACATTGGGAAAGTTTCCCCGCTTTAAAATTAGTTTCTTGCAGTAACAAGAGTTGTACACCCATCTTATGAAATCTATGGAGGAGCTGCGTCCTTTTCTGCGGGATGTTAAATCCCTGGACATTTAGAGAGGCTATCCTAAGAGGTGGCATGGAGGATGGCCCCGTAAGGGGAAGGGGACGGACCCCAGAGATCTGAGCAGGAGACCGGAGGGAGGTGAAATGTAGAGGGAATGCTGAGTGGGAAGAGGAAAAGGGAACAGAGAGTCTACAGTACAAGAGGAGAAGGGTATAGAGAGATGGAGATAGGAAGAAAAAAGAGAAAAAGCCCTCTTAAGGGGAGGGCTGAGTCCACGAGCCTAGGTCGGGGACAAGTAAGACTCGGACAGTAAACTGAAAAAGGAACTGTCCAGTCAAAACCTGTTATACCGGCTTCCTTATGGGAGAGGTAACTAAACGATGATGGGATGTAACGGCATCCCGGGGTCGACTTACCCCAACACTGTTATGTGCTGATAAAAGCCTAAAAAGAAAAAAAAAATGAAGAACCCCAAAACATGAAAGAGATTAAGATTAACCAGCAGTATTATTTGAGATTTTAAGACTCTTAAGCCAATCAGAAACCAAGTAAGGTTTGATTGTTCAAAGGGAGGTAACGGCACTTATGCTGTGGAGTTGTTTAGTCCTGACACAGCATAACAAACAATAAGTCTGCTGCAGTTCATAAGCCGCATTTAGTCCCGGCGCAGCATATTTAGGTATTGTAATTCAAGGCACAACTATTCTGGTATATACCAGATATACAAAAGAGGAGATTGGGTAGGGGGAAGTAGGATGTGGGAGGAGGGAGTGGGGCATGGTAAGAGGCATGAGAATGGGGAGGAGGGGGAAAGGTAGGGGGGTTGATAGGGGATAGGAAGGAGAAAACAGGCAAAAGGACAGGTGCAAACTTGGGCTGCAGGATTCAGCATATTTCTCAGTTGAATAGAATCGGAGGGAACCAAAATCCAATCCGTCAGAGTAATAACATATTTGTCATATATTAGTTCTTTGCATTAGTATGATCGCCATATCACACTAAATAGTCATAGTACGCCGACTGGACAAATGGAGATATAAGGGGTGGGGGAGGGGGCAGGGGGGAGGGGAGTGGGAAGGAGGAGTGGGGGAAGGGGGGAAAAGTGTGCATAAACTAGGATAACAATTCACTGCTTATTACTCAGCTGGGTAAGGACGAACGGATTCACGACGTCTGGCTCTCGGAGGCAATGGCTGGCGTCTTCTCTTTTCTCCTAGTGGATTAGATGGCCAATCCATAATGTCGACATCCGGCAGACCCAGGCTCTCAGCAAATGATGGAAGGTCTCGGGGATCTCTGAAGACGACTAGCCCATTCTGGGGTTTAACTTGGAGCTCGAAGGGGTAGCCCCAAGGTAGGCTAAACCTTTGTCTCGAAGGGCATCCAAGACCGGTCGTAGGGCCTACGTTTTGTCGAGGTGACCCTCTACAAGTCAGCTAGTAGTTGTATGTACGCACCATCAAAGTCTATAGGGCCTTTGGTTCATGCACGCCTCATGATGTCGTCCTTGAGGCTGTACAGGTGGAGGTGGCAAATAACATCCCTCCGGTTACTTGGATCAGACGACCGTGGGCGTAAAGCTTGGTGCACTCTATCGAAAGCAATTACTGAAACAGCCGGTCTTTCAAGGATGGTGTTAAATATGCCTTGTAAGGTAGGGGCGAGTTCCAGTGGCCCCGTTGCCTCGGGGAGACCGCGTACCCAGATATTGTTGCGCCGGTCATGATTCTCCGAATCTTCTAGGTGATTGAAGATGAATGATAATTGCTCGGAGTGCAGGTCCAAAAGCCTTTGTTGGTCTATCAAACGGTCGGAATGGGAAGCTATGGAGGATTCTACAGTGGTTACCCTCTCTGTGACTTGAGAAACCGAAGATTGCAGGCTCTGAATCTCAGCCCTACAGAAGGACTCCGAGCGAGAGCTATAACCCTCCATGTCCTCTTTAGTAGGAATTGCCGCCATCCGGGTCTGGATATCTTTAAGTTCACCCAACATTGTGTCCGTTGGGGATGTGTCCCTTGATTAGTAGAGGGGCCAGCAGGGGCTGGGGACGTTTTCCTACTTCTAGACCTCATGGTGCAGGATAATAGAGAAGGATAAAAAATTTGAGCTTAACCAGGCTTCTTAATCTATGTGTGTGAGCACACAAGCAGGCTGATAAACTGTAGTAATCTCTTGGTATAAGTAGTAATCAGGACTTTCTTGAGAAGGCAGTTTATTATGGGCACACAGAATTGCTCCAATTATGATATTAATGGTGCACAGGTGCCTGGAGTGATATGTCTGTAGGACAGATGACACAGGGAAGAGCAGCGGCAAGCTGAAGGCAGAGTTAGAGATTCACTTAGCTGTGTATGCTCAGCGTCCCCGTCCTCTCTCCGGCGCAACACTTCCAAAGTCCTCTTCTGCAGTTGTGCCTCGTCTCTAAAGGGTAAGAGCGAGCCCCAGCCAGCAATGTCTTCAGATCTGGTCCCGGACCTCCCGCAGCAGGCAGAAGATCAGTTGGCGGCTGGTAAGGAGGAGGTCACTTCACACGCGCTGTCTCTCACAGGAAAGCCGCGGCCATCTTGGGGTGTGAAGCCTTGTTGTGTCGGCAGACAGCGGCTGCGGCGGTGCATTTAAAAGCCATCAGAAAGGGTCATGGCATACCTGGGTGACTGCTGGAGGGGTAGGTTGTAGTCAGGGTGCCATTCGGGTGCTTCAGTGTCGTGGAACAAGTGGAAAACCCGGGAACCAGCAGAGCTCTCAGCACGAGCGTCTGTCCCGCGCCTTCGCCAGGCCCCACCCCCCCAATATTCTAATTTTTAACACACAGGTGCTGCACATAGTTTATAATTATCAATCATATTGTACTGTAGTGACGGTTTCGTTAGGACTGTCTATAAATGGCACTATCATTGCACTTAATTATATGAACAGTATAAAAATATCAATATGCATCGTCCATACATTACTCAAAACGTGCCACATAGTGTTATAATGATAGTTATGGATTTGATGTACAAAAAGTTCATTTGTTCACATGATGCACTATGCTTGAGAAAGACCTGAGGGTTGAAACATTGCATCACAAGAGGCTGGATTAAATTTTGTCCACTTCTTCTTTAACATGGAGTGCTACCTGTTCTTTTGGATCTATGTTTGATGCAGTTGAGCACTGCATACACAGGAAGTATTGCACCTGAACTTGTCCTTTAAGGTTGTGCTGATTCTTATTTTCCTTGTTTTATATTGTTGGCTCAATGGAGTCTTAGCACTATTTTGTGATTTTTTTTGAAGAAATATTGTTGTTTTTACAACTTGGACTATGGATATAGACCAGGAGGAGCCGTGTGTTTTATCGTATGGCATGGAGGATGAAGAGAGAATATTAGGGGCAGTAGGGGGTGAAGCTTCTGTTCTTGTTAACCCCTCTGTTTCTGATATCAAAAAGAAATATGAAAGTGATTTAAAGAGACTGACTACCATTGAATTACATTTGGTGACATTGAATGAATATTATAAGGCAAAGATTATCCCTAGGGGACTTCGGTCAAATGTAAGGCCAAATTTGATGATGAGTTCTGCTGACTTTTGTGCTAAGTTTTGTAGAATCTCCAACAAATATGCCTTTGATACCATCCTTTTAAATATGGAATTTCTTCAACATGAGTTGATAAAGATGAAGTATTGTGTATCTGAGACTGAAAGCAAATTAAGGAATATTTTGTTAGATCCTGATTGGAAAAGTTGCGTGGAGAGTGTGACCACTCATGTCTCCAAATTACATTGTGAATTGGAAGAGACTAAAAAAAAAATGGACACGTGACCAGGAAGATTACCAACAAAGCAACATTTATAACTGGCAAAAGGAGAATAGTAACTGGAAGAAAAAAGGTCATTGCTGTATACCAGTTAAAGGACTTGATAATAATGTTATACATGATGGTTATTCTGTCCCATTTTCTTTTAGCAGGCGCAAATGTACCAAAACCGATAAATGTAGGACAAGATGAGGGGGTCAAAGACAACACCGACAGCAAAAGAGAAAAAGAAAAGAAAAACAAATCGAAACCAACAGCACTAGAGATGAGCGAGTATGCTTGTGACTACTCGGTACTCGCACAAATATCTCGGTACTCGGGGTACTCGGCGAGTACTGAGTAATCCCACGATACTCTTGCTATGCTCGGGGTCTACCTCCCTGCATATTGGCGCTCTTTACAGAGCAAGCCCACATGCAGGGATTGGCTGACAGACACTGTAATGCCACAGCCATGTTGGTTGTGGCATTACAGTGATTGGCTGGCCGCACAGCGTGATCAAGTCTTTATAAGACCTGACCGCGCTGTGCTCGTCACTGTGCTCAACAGAAAGGCAGTGTAGGGAGAGGTGCTGCTGATTCAGGGACAGATTTGTGGCCTTTCAGCTAGTGTAGGCACAGGGCTGCTAATCTAATACCACAACAGTCCTTCTGAGGACTAATACAGCTGTATACAGGCAGGCAGGGAGGCAGGGTATATAGCAAACTTCTTGTGCTAGTATACCAGCATCACATCTGGGGCTGGTGTACAGGCTGGAAATCTCCAAAACAGTCTTTTTAAGGATTAATTTAGCTCTCTATAGGCAGTAAGGGGTTAGCTCCAATTAGCATTAGCCAAAACACTGTATACGCGTCAGCGTTTGTGTCTTACCGTTCCAGCTGCCGGGATAAAACCGCTCTAATCTCTAATCTCAGTGTGCAGCTAAAAAACAATTCTTGTCTGCATTCATTTACCATCTTACTGCGGCAGGAGTGGCTTGTAGCTCCACGTAGTATACGCCAAAACACTATATGCGTCAGTGTTTGTGTCTGACCGTTCTAGCTGCCGGGATTAAACCGCTCTAATCTGTAATCTCAGTGTGCAGCTAAAAACCATCTTTTGGACGCCTTCATTTAGCTGTATACAGACAGCACAACATTGAAAATGCGCAAGGCCGGTGGCAAGGAACAAGGAACTGGACGTGATGATGGTGCAGGCAGAGGCCAAGGTCGTGTGCAAGCTCGAATTGCGCCACGACAAATGCCCACATCATCTCGCTCGACTTTCCTGTCCCAATTTCTAGGGGACCGCAGCAGTACACTACTATTAAACCAAGACCAGTGTCAACAGGTTGTTAGTTGGATAGCGGATAATGCTTCCAGTCAGTTTGGCACCACCACAAATACCCTGTCTTCCACACAGTCAAGTGATAGTAGCCGTGAGACTGGACCGCACATTCCACACCCTGATCCTCCCTCCTTCCACCATGCCGAGTGCCCTGCCCCGGACATAACTGATCCCACATTTTAACACTCTGAAGAGCTGTTCACTTATCCATTCTTAGATTCTGGCCTCTCGCCAGCTCCAGTTGAAGTGGGTCATGAGGAGATCGTATGTACCAATGCACAAATATTTGAGCAGCCACGGTCTCACGAAGGCAATGGTGGGAATGTGTCTCAACAAGAGGTGGATGATGATGAGACACAATTGCCAGAAAGTCAGGAGGAGGACCTGGGTGTAGAAGTGGAAGACGACGTGGTGGATGATCCAGTGACTAACCCAACCTGGCAGGAGCACATGCAGAGCGAGGACAGCAGTGCACAGGGGGAGTTAGGCGTAGCATCACAACAGGCCGGAAGAAGCAGGGTGGTGGCCGCAGGCAGAAGGCAGGCAACCGTTTCCCGAAGCAACAACACGACAGAAGTTGCCAGTACAACTGTTAGGTCTTCCCGAGTCTGGCTGTTTTTTAAGGTGTCTGCAGATAATTCCAAAAAGGCCATTTGCAACACCTGCCATGCCAGCATCAGCAGGGGTAGCAAAACTAGCAGCCTGACCACCACCAGCATGATCAGGCACATGTCAGCAAAGCACCCGACTTTGTGGGATGTACCCCAGAGTCCAGGAGCAGTGTCTGCGGGTGACACCACTGCGTCTTCCACAGTTGTGCATGTAAGACAATCCCCTGTCCATACTGCATGCGAGGATGCCTCCTGTCCTTCACCTGTAGTCGCACAAGCAGAAATAGCACCATCATCAACCACGTCCATGTCCCAGCGCAGCGTTCAGTTATCCATACACCAATCTTTGGAATGCAGGCGCAAATATGCTGCCAATGCCCCACATGCCACAGTTCTAAATGCACACATTTTACGACTGCTTGCGCTGGAAATGTTGCCTTTTAGGCTAGTGGAGACAGAAGCATTCAGCGACCTGACGGCGGCGGCTGTCCCACGTTACTCGGTCCCCAGCCACCACTATTTCTCCCGGTGTGCAGTCCTAGCATTACATAAGCACGTGTCACAAAACATCAGACGTGCCCTTAACAACGCAGTTTCAGGCAAAGTCCACCTAACCACGGACAAGTGCTTGTGGGCAGGGCCGGTACATCTCGCTGACGGCACACTGGGTTAATATTCTGGAAGCCGGGACTCAGTCTGAGCTTGGGACGGAACACGTCCTTCTGACACCAAGGATTGCAGGCCCTAACTCAGTCAGGGTTTCACCCACAGTGTACAGCTCTGGAACGTCATGCTCCTCAGCCTCCTCCTCCTCCACTTCACCCTCCACATCAGTCACAAGCTGGAAGCACTGCAGCACTGCCTCGGCTAAGCGGCAACAGGCTGTGCTGAAGCTAATATGCGTAGGTGACAAACCCCACAATGCTGAAGAGTTGTGGACAGCTCTGAAACAGCAGGCAGATCACTGGCTCACACCGCTGAACCTACAGCCAGGCATGGTCGTGTGTGACAATGGCCGGAACCTGGTGGCGGCTCTGAGGTGAGGCGAGCTGACATGTTCCATGCGTGGCCCATGTGTTCAACCTCATGGTTCAGCGGTTTCTTAAATCCTACCCAGAGCAGTCGGATCTGCTCGTCAAAGTACGCCGCCTGTGTGCCCATTTTAGAAAGTCACCTACTGCTTCTGCCGTCCTTGCCGGCTTTCAGCTGCCTTTGCAGCTTCCGGCTCACAGACTAGTGTGTGATGTCCCCACGCGTTGGAATTCCACACTGCACATGTTGGTCAGGATTTGTAAGCAGAAGAGAGCAGTTGTTGAGTACCAGCATCAACTAGGCCGTCGGTATACACATAAGACCTCAGGAGTAGACATGGATGTCCGACATATGTATTGTCCTCCAAAACTTTGAGGGCTCCACCAAGATGGTGAGCGTCGATGACGCCATCATTAGCATCACCATCCCACTTCTCTGTCTTCTAAAACGCTCTCTGCTCAAAATCAAAGACGATGCATTGCAGGCGGAGCACGATGAGTTGAGCAAGAAATCGTACTGGGTGATTACACACAGCCCAGCCTCATCTCATCCCAACGTACATTGGAGGACTATGACGAGGAGGAGGAGGATGAAGAAATAGAGCTACTTTCATGCGGAATTGACGGTAATACATGCACAACCGTCATACTGTTGGTTCAGCTTGGATGGCCAGAGGACAGGGGAGAGGAGGAGGAGGATGATGATGAGGCCAGCAGGGCCAGTCATGCTGTTGGTGAGGACCCTGAAGTCTTGCCTGTTAACAGTCTGGCGCACATGGCTGACTTTATGTTACGCTGCCTGTCTTGTGACCCTCGCGTTATCAACATCTTGGCGGACACTCATTACTGGTTGGTGACACTTTTAGACCCACACTATAAGGAGAACTTTATTTCTCTTATTCCCGAGGCGAGGTCTTCAAAAATGCTGCAGTACCAGAAGGCCATAGTCGCGGAATTAGTCCAAAAATTCCCTTCTGAAAACGCTAGCGGCAGAGGTCACAATTCGGTGGATAACCAAGGTGTCCGTCCAAGATAGGCACAAGTCCAATCCAGCAGAGGTAGGGGAACACTCTCAAAGATCTGCGACAGTTTTCTCAGCACCTCCCGTAGCACAGGCCCTGAGGTGCGGGGTAGTGTCACAAGGACTGCAAAGTTTGCGAAGATGCTGAGGGAGTACCTTGCCGATCGTACAAAAGTGCTCCTAGATTCCTCTGTGCCTTATAATGATTGGGTATCCAAGCTGGACACGTGGCAGGAATTGGCTCTCAACGCCTTGGAAGTCCTGGCCTGCCCTGCCACTAGCGTTTTGTCAGAGCGTGTTTTTAGTGCCACAGGTGGAATCATCTAATATATAAAAGCCCAAGGCCACTTCCGTCACTTTGGCCAGGACTTCCGTCACTTTGTCATCAGCTACGTGACGTCACCACAGTGTACACCCTGAATGGGTGGACCAACATGGCGGCCCTAAGCGGAGCTGGACTTAGGCATCCCCGCCACGCTTACGGCCGCCCGTACAGTGCCCCAAACACACGGCCGGGAGACGACTGGCATCAACCAGTCGTCTCCCGCCCGCCACACATCACGGCAACCAATCAGAATAGCGCCGCGCGCTATGCCGCCATCTTTGAAATTCAGTGTATTTGAAGTATCGCGCCCTAGAGCGCGCCGCTATTCTCATTGGTTGCCGCATTCAGCGTGGCGACCAATCAGAATAGCGCTGCACGCTATGCCTCCATCTTTGAAATACACTGTACTCAGTGTATTTGAAGTATCGCGCCATAGAGCGCGCCGCTATTCTGATTGGTCGCCGCATTCAACGTGGCGACCAATCAGAATAGCGCCGCGCTCTATGGCGCGATACTTCAAATACACTATACTCAGTGTATTTCAAATATGGCGGCATAGCGCGTGCCGCTATTCTGATTGGTCGCCACGCTGAATGCGGTGACCAATCAGAATAGCGGCATGAAACACGATATGCCGGCGCCATTTTAAACCGCGAAATTTGAAATTATACCTTAGAGCTATTTCCTACTATGCAGAGCCTGTCACAGTGATGTCGGACTTCAAGCTCCCCGCTATTTTAGGCATAAAACAGATAAGACTCTTTACAAAAACTAAATGTATTAGTTTTGGAAGTGTTCCTGTCACATTTTGTCACAAATGTTTCACACTCTCAAATTAACCTATTCGGTGTCAGCAACTGTTTTAACATCTATTTGGTGCTATATACCGTGTTTCCCCGAAAGTAAGACCCTGTCTTACTTTTTTTTGGGGGCCAAAAGTGGCCCCCGGTCTTACTTTCGGGGGGGGTCTTACATTGGGTGCCCCAGCAGTGTGGCCTACAGGCCCCCTCCTGCTGGGACACTGCGGGAGCGGGTCGCACGTCACGTGCGCCCGCTCATTACATATGCACTGCATCCCCCTGTCAATCAGCGACAGGGGGAGCAGTGCATTATACGGTATATATGGGCCCCCTCCTGCTGGCACACTACCCCCCTGTTCTGAGGCCCCCACCGCTGCTGCTGCTGCAGACATCTTACCCTCCAGGGTCTTCTTGCAGCAGCCAGCGCGTCCGTCCTCTGTCTTCGGCTGTCTCCCGGATCATGTGACCCGTCGCAGCGCATGACGTCATCGCGACTGCGACCGGCCGGTCACATGATCCGGGAGACAGCCGAGGACAGAGGACGGACGCGCTGGCTGCTGCAAGAAGACCCTGGAGGGTAAGATGTCTGCAGCAGCAGCAGCGGTGGGGGCCTCAGAACAGGGGGGTAGTGTGCCAGCAGGAGGGGGCCCATATATACCGTATAATGCACTGCTCCCCCTGTCGCTGATTGACAGGGGGATGCAGTGCATATGTAATGAGCGGGCACACGTGACGTGCGACCCGCTCCCGCTCCCCCCCCCCTCCGCTAGGGGCCTTACATTGGCCCCCCCGGTTGTAAGGCCTTATAATCGGGGGAGGCCTTACATTAGCAGGCCCCCCCTTTACCCCTAGGCGGCCTTACAATCGGGGGGGCCTTACTTTCGGGGAAACACGGTATATACTGACTATTATTTACTGCCTATTGCACTCAGAAACTGCCTTAGGGCCATGTCACACACACAGATATCTGTGTAGATATTGTTCACAGGTCTCTGGTTGCAGTGAAATCATGGACACATTGTTCCATTTTGTGGCTGTGTACAAATGGGACAATGAGTCCATGATTTCACTGCAACCAGAGATCTGTGAACAATATCTGCACAGATATCTGCGTTTGTGACGTGGCCCTTAAATTAACCTCTGCTTTGTCTATAACACACACTGGGTATATTAACCTGTTATTTGCCACTGAAGGACACTGTCCATTACTCTTTGAACTTCTATTTGGTGCGATATAGAGACTGCGTTAAATTAACCTATTCTTTGCCAATACCACAGACTGAGTATATTAACCTATTGTTTGCAATAAAAGGACACTGTCCATTATTCAACAGCTATTTACAATATATACTATATACCTGACACTGCCTGTTATTAACCTGCTGTTTGCCACCACTCTTAAAGTTCTTTATCTTCATCAACATGAGGTCTGATACCAAGTATGCTAATGACACAAAAGAAAAAAGCTGCCAATTCTGCATCTCAGTGCAAACTGCGTGCTAACGAGACTCCAGAAGAGAAACGCCATCTCCTGGACAACGTTAAAGCTGCTTTTAACAAACGCATCACTAATGAGTCTCCACAGGAAAAAACAATTCGATTAGCAAATGCAGCTGCTGCACGCCGTCAACGTCGCAAAAATAACACTTCCACATTCACATTCATTGATTCTGCCCACAATACACCTTCCATGTCCCCATCCATCGAATGTGCGCACACTAGACCTCCTGTACCAGTTTCCAATTCTGCACGTAAGCGCAAACAGTGTGCTGACGAGACTCCATACGACAAACAGCGTCGCCTGGACACCGTTAAGGCTGCTTTTAATAAACGCATCACACATGAGTCTCCTAAGTAAAAAAAAATGCCATTAACAAATGCTGCTGCTGCACGCCGTAAACAGCGTAAAAATACAGCTTCCACCTCCACATTCATAGACCCTGCGCATGATACACAATCCACCTCCTCATTCAGTGAATATGCGCACAGTGACAATCCTCTACCAGTTCAACGCTTTATATATGTTGGTTTACACAAACACTCTAATGCTCCGTTACCAACACCTGTACCTCTACATCCTACAGGTTTCACTAATGATGAGAGTACCATAGTAGAACACAGCTGTGGTGCTATGAACTATTTATGTGAACATTGTAAAGCATTACATTTTACTGCAGAAATACCATCTGATAAAAATTTTACTCTGTGTTGTCACAAGGGTAAAGTCCATGTACCCATACCCCAATATCCTCAGGTCTTCAAACGTTTGCTGAAAGGAGGAAGTCAATTCAGTAAAAATCTCATGGACAACATCCGAAGCATAAATAGTTCATTTGCTTTTGCCTCCATGGGTGCTAATATTTCCCCACCACTTGGATATGGCCCATACTGCTTCCGTATACATGGACAAATATATCATCGAACTGGAACACTACATCCGTCTGATGATCAAGTTCCAGCGTATGCCCAACTTTACATTTTGGATACCGCTACTGCTAATCAACAACTTTTGCAATGTCAAGAGAATCAAAAATGTAATCCCACTTTAATGAGTATCATTGCTCTTCAATTAGACAATGTCAATCCATTTGTAGCTGCCTACAAAATGTTACGTGATGTGGAACACGAGGAACATCTTAAAGCTGTAGAAAATGGCACTGTCATGCCAAATATAACCATGGCCCTTAAACAAGATCGGAATCAAAACCCTCGACGCTATAATAATCCCACTGTCAATGAAGTGGCCGTCGTATTTGAAAATGACAATGGAGAGCCACCATTCAATCGAGACGTATTAATTCATTTAAAACCTGACCCAAAAAATCCTTTGGCCCCAAAAACACAACAAGTCAGCATTCTCCACAGCATTTTGGATGCTTTACTATATCCTTTACTTTTCCCTTACGGAGACCAAGGCTGGCATGATGGACTCAAACAACAAGGCCAAAGTCCACGCAGGATTACACAACTGCAATATTACTGCTATGTGCTGTCTGTCCGTGATCACTTTAATCCACTCCTGAATGGTGGCAAGCTAACACAGCAGTACTTAGTAGATGCTTATGTGAAAATCGAAGCTAATCGTCTAAATTATATCCGTAAACACCAAAAGGATTTAAAAGTGGAGGATTACTGTGCTCTCCAAGAACATCTACTGAAAAAATCCATAGAAAAGGGCATCCCCATTGGAAACTGTAATTTTACCATCTTCCTTTGAAGGCAGTCCCAGAAACATGCAACAACGCTATCAAGATGCCATGGCTATTGTTACTAAATATGGTCGCCCTGATCTTTTCATCACCATGACCTGTAATCCGAAATGCAGTGAGATTACTAACAATTTAGAACCATGGCAGCGTGTTGAACACAGACCTGATTTGGTGTCTTCAAAATTAAACTTGAAGCACTCTTAAAAGACATTGACAACAGATTATTTGGAAAACTTTGCGCTATGGTTCAAGTAATTGAATTTCAAAAATGTGGTCTCCCACATGCTCACATTTTGATCATTCTGGATTGCAACTCCAAATTAAGGACTGAGGTGGAAGTAGACAATACAGTCTGGGCTGAAATTCCTGATGCTACCTACTACCCTCAGCTCCATAAGATTGTTCTGCAACACATGATTCATGGTCCCGGTGGAGATCACAACCCCAATTCTCCCTGTATGGATCTTGGGAAGTGTACCAAAGGTTTCCCAAAAGATTTTCAACCATCTACTGTCATTGCAAAGGATGCCTATCCTACTTATCGCAGAAATTTGGGCCCATCGTTTCAACACCATTCGAAGATGATTGACAATTCGTGGGTAGTTCCATATAATCCTTTCCTACTATTGAAATACAAGTGCCATATTAATGTCGAGGTTTGTGGTTCCATTCAGAGTGTCAAATATTTATTTAAATACATCTACAAAGGACATGATAAAGCCAATCTTGAAATTTGCCAGACTAACATCCAACATGATGAAACGCACCAATTCATGGATTCAAGATATGTTAGTGCACCCGAGGCAGCTTGGTGAATATTTGCTTATCCGATGCATAAACAATCTCACAGCATCATTCGCCTTGCCGTACATCTGCCTCATTCTCAACCACTATATTTTCATGAGAATGACTCCATTGCCAACATCAGCCAAAAGCTCCATAGCAATTCTACACTCATGGCCTACTTCGAGCTTAATCAGAACGACCAACATGCTCATAATTATTTATATCGCCAAATTCCTGAGTACTATGTTTGGAAAGAAGGGTCTTGGGAACTTAGAAAGCGAGGGGGTGGTTCTGTTAATAAAAGAATGTATACTGTCAGTGTAAAAGATCAATAACGCTACTATTTACTGTTGTTGTTACTGCATGTCAAAGGGGCAACCAGTTTTGAGGACATTAAAACTGTTAACGGAGTCACACATCTAACGTTCAAAGAGGCTGCATTAGCACTTGGATTACTTTTCGATGATAGTCTCTGGAGAAATACCTTACTTGATGCCTGTATTCTCAACATGCCTGCACAGCTTTGTGACATGTTTGCCTATATCTGTATTTTTGGTCCTCCAGCTAATCCTCTTGATTTGTGGATTGAATTTAAGGAACACTTTCTACAAGACTACTGCCATGCATACCACTCCAACACTCAAGAGTGTGTGAATTGTGAAGGATATGCTATGACAGATGTTCTGAAAGGTCATGCCAAAACTTATAGTGATTTTAAATTTCCACACCCAGTAAAGAAACCACAACTGCTCCCACACTATGATAAGGATTATGAGTTAACAACAGCTGCAGAGATGAAAGCTACTCTAAATGAGGAACAACTTTTGGCCTATAATGCTATAAGTCAAGCTTTAGATGACTGTACTTTAACACCAAAGTGCTTTTTTATCGACGGTCCGGGTGGCAGTGGAAAAACATACCTATATGATCTACTCCTACATCAACTAAGGGAACAAGGAGACATTGTGTCACCTGCTGCGAGTACAGGAATTGCGGCTAACTTGCTACAAGGAGGACGAACAATCCATTCTCTTTATGGCATTCAATGAAACATCTGTTTCCAGAATTAAAAATGATACAGATGCAGCCAAACATTTGAAGACTACAAAACTTTTTATTATTGATGAGTCTACAATGCTATCTAAATATGCATTGCATGTGATCGATCTACTTTTACGGGATGTCATGACAATAAATGTCTCTAAGAAAAATAAAACACCATTTGGAGGTAAAGTTATTGTTCTTGGAGGAGACTTTAGACAATGTCTTCCTGTCATCGCTCATGGAACAAGAACAGATATTGTAGAGAGCTGCATTAAATATTCACAACACTGGCAACATTTTACTCGATTGCCGCTCATCAACAACATGCGCTCCATTGATCCTGATTACAGCAGTTGGTTGCTTCAACTGGGAAATGGTGAACTCTCAAATAATTTTAACCTTGGAGATGATGTCATCGAATTTCCTCCAGACATGATCTGCACTGGCTCTTTAATAAGTGATATCTTTGGAGACAACATTTGCATTGATGTTAACAACAACGAAAGCATAAATATTGCTGCACCATGCCATTCTTTGCCCAAAAAGTGACGACGTTGATCAAGTGAACTCTAAGGTCATGGATAGCCTGAGTGGTGACTACACAGAATATACCAGTGATGATTCAATTGATGCTGATGACTCTGATGACCCTGACCAATACCCACTGGAATTTTTAAATTCACTTACACCAACTGGAATGCCTTCACATCGGCTGAAACTTAAAATTGGCACAATTGTCATGCTCTTACGTAATCTCAACAGCAAAGAAGGTCTCTGCAACGGTACTCGGTTGATTGTCACTGCTTTACTTCCCAACATGATTTAGGCAAAAGTAATTACTGGGTCCGCAACAGGAAATGTTGTCTTCATTCCACAAATTGATTTGTGTCCATCAGAGACTGGATTGCCTTTTAAATTAAGACGCCGACAGTTTCCTGTCAAGCCAGCATTTGCCATGACCATCAACAAATCTCAAGGGCAAACACTTAATAGAGTTGGTATTTTTCTACCAGAACCAGTATTTGGCCATGGTCAATTATATGTAACATTTTCAAAAGTGAGGCAACGCTGCAATGTTAGGGTAAAAGTGGTAGATACACCTGTTCAAGGAAAATTAATCCCTGAAAGTACAAAAGTATTTACAGGAAATATTGTTTATAAAAATATTTTATTTTAAAGTTAGTTTAGTTATATAGATAGTCAGTTTAAAAAAAAAATACAAAAAAATTAGTTTAGCCATACATATAATACATATATAGCAAAAGAAAAAGCAAAAAAACACAAAAAAATTAGTTTAGCTATAGATATATAGATTTCAACTACTTATATAGAAAATAGGTATATAACATACGTAGTCGTTATATACTATTAATTTATTAGTTTACATAGGGAGGGTTTTTTGTGAACAGCTAAGAGACGGGTGGGATGGCTGTTCACACACATCTCCATCTTAAGGTGTGTTCTGTACACATAGATAGATAGGTAAATAGATAGATAGAAAAATAGAGATTTAGCTTTCACATCAGCATTTTTCTGCTATTTGTTGAAGTTTTGGTGGAAAAAACACAATTTCTGCATTTCCTGCCTAAGGGCTGACCTACGGCACACTTGCCGTAAGTTGCATGCAATGTATATGGAATTTGTAGTTCACTTGCGGCAGGTGCAGCACACATGGTTACGGCAGTTTCGGCCGCAAAAACCGCAGTTACCAGCATTTTATTAGCGACTTCAGTTGGTGCAGCTGCCGAAGCCACGTTTGCCGCATTTACAGCAAGTTATCCGCAAGTTCCATATACATTGCATGAGACTTGCTGCAAGTGTGCCGCAGGTAGGCCCTTAGCTGGCAAGTGCAGACATTGTACTTTTTTAATCCCCATCTTCTGCAAATAGCACAAAAAAGCTTATGTGAAAGGTGTCAAAGTGTTAAGAAATAGTAATAAGGTAGAGTAGAGCCACATCAGATGTAAGGCCACCTTGCCGTGGTTGGTGGGCAAACACAAACTGGCGGATACGTAGACTATGAATATTGATATCTGAAATGAAGCTACTGAATTGATACACAATTATTAGCCAGTAGGTGTACTAAGAGCCTTACCACAGAACAATGAAATTTTCAAAAATTACATTCACCATACAAACATAGGTAGTTGATGGATAGATATCATGTCTTAATTGCATTATTGTTAATTCTTACTAAATAAACTGTATATGGATTCTAGACCACCCGATTCTTTAGAATCGGGCCGCCAGCTAGTTACTGATAAACGCAACCGACTGTCAACTGAAAATGTTGACACGCTGACTCTGATCAAGATGAACAAGTGTTGGATTGGGCCTGACTTCACCACACCACCAAATTATAGCATAATTTAAATTTTGTGCCGGTAAATTGCCATGCACCTCCGCTCACCACACATGGGTACACACTTCATGACTTTGGCTACTTGCTGTACTGCTCCTCCTTCTCCTCATCCGCCACCATCATACAGTGTTGGCCAAAAGTATTGACACCCCTGCAATTCTGTCAGATAATACTCAGTTTCTTCCTGAAAATGATTGCAATCACAAATTCTTTGGTATTATTATCTTCATTTAATTTGTCTTCAATGGGTCCAGAGCTACGCTTCCTATGCCTCCTTGCCTGCAGGTCTAATGTGACTGGTGACTAATCTGCACAAATTTGTCTTTATTCACAGGTATGCGGTTCACCCAGAGTATTGTCTCTCTCTGCTTTGTGGTCTGTTCAGGTCCTATCATTAACTAGGCAGCTTTAGGCTAGGGTCACATATAAACCCTTAGTCCGTTTTTGGCTTCAATTTTGTCATTTTATTTTTCTAAGTCCAAAAACTGACAGAAAAACGGATTGGATGTAATAAACACCCTGTCCGTTTTTTTCTGGACCTCAAAACATTGCTCTGTCCGTTTTTGAGCCAAAAACGTTGCTAGCAACGTTTTTGGCATCAGTTAAAAAACGCATGCATTTTTTTAACATGGGGCCCTATGGGAAAGCGTTAATGCATGGCATATATAGGCACCTGCGTTAACGCATGCATTAACGCATATGCGTTTCTAATGAAAAAATGACTAAGTCCAAAAACGTTCAGAGGTGCAGGAGGCTCAAAAAGCACCCAAAAAAAAACGGATTGGTCATGGAAATCACTTCCAAAAACGGACTTCTATGTGTGACCCCAGCCTTAGACTCACTTTATAGAGTATCAGACATTTAATCAATGCTTTTTTTTTTCTCTCTCTGCCTTATTGAGCTGTGCTCAGTTTGCAATTGATCTCTACAGTTCCAATACTCTGGGGTCTTTATTCTGCTGCTGTTTTTTGCTGGTCTTCTTATCATGGGAACTAGTGCAAATATTTATTCACTGTTGTGTTTGGTCACCAGGTCAGCTTTTCAGGACTATTATTATTGTTAAAATTACAGGAGGCATGTATAGCTGATGCTATCTGTGCGGTGTTGCACATATTTTAATTGGTTTTAAATGTTTTGTGCTTTTGTTTTACCTTGTACACATGAGTTTATTGTAATAAAAACTATTTTTCACTTTATCAAGTGTTGAATATATTTCTTCCCTGATCCCGCTCATATATACACGTTTCTTTCTTCTTTGTTGGAGTCTGAAATGCTTACTGGGGTCTTCCCCATGTTGTTCCCATGTCATTTGAGCACTGTTCTGATACTTTTGTGACATTTTTAGGGTTTATCCATGCTGCCGGGGGTCATGCCAGAAAAATACTCGGGTCTCCCATAGGATAACATTAGGCTCGGTACTCGGGCCAAGTACACGAGTATCTTGGGATGCTCGGCCCGAGCTTCGAGCACCCGAGCATTTTAGTACTTGCTCATCTCTAAACAGCACCACAGAGACAAATGGGGACAAGAAACTGATGAACTGACTGTCAACATCTCATGTAAGGTATCCATCAAAGATGAAGTTATTAGATAAAGGGCCAATATGGCCCCCACATATGCAAACATCACCATGGGGGTCCTTGAGGAGGATGTCGTCTCTGTGTCCCACCACTATCTTAGGGGGTGGTGGAGATACATAGACAACATCTTCCTCATATGGACTGGTACAGAGGAGATCTTGCTTGATTTTTTACGATTTTTGAATAATGCTAATCGAACTATCAAATTCATATTCATAGGGACATGAATATTTTTTTAAGACACTGTATGGAGACTAATTGACCAAAAATAATTAATTCCAAAGTATGTTGTTGTTGAATAGGTTGAATTTTTATCTCACTTATTAATAAACTCTCCAAATAAAATGTAGTCACCACAACACCTCTAGAACAAGTGACCAAAGGAAATTCCAAAAGGTATAAATTACAGTAAAAAAATATTCTTTTTAAGGGTATGCTCACATCTGCATTTAAACTCAGCAAGTGCAATCAGATAAAACATTGGGCTGCACTTGCAACAATGTTAAACAATAAAATAATGCTGTATCTGTGAGTTTTTCCTCAGCGGGAAACAAGATGAAGATAAATTTGCAGCATGCTGCATATGGCAACATATTTCACCGGAGATTCCCTAATGCACATGAATGGGTGCCAGAAAAAAATTGGACAGTACACGGACAGTACATGGATGGCGTTGTTAACATGGTCTTTTCCATGCTGTAAAAAGTTAAAATGGATGGATAGATAGGATAAATAGATAGATCAATCGATCGATGTTGTCAGTCTCCCACACACAGTCAAAGCTCATTTTCCATTTATTAACTCCAAACTTACTTTTCGTCAATAATCCACAATGATGATCCTTGAAGCACATTAAGCTCTGCTGCATCGCATTTCGCACTGAAGAAGAAGCATCCTATTAGTGCAACCACCGAGCATACAGTGAATGCCCTGAGAGCTGCGACTTACCTCTGGGCACACACTGAAAGCTTGGGCCGTGCCAGCGATGAAGTGAGAGAGGTCATCTGAGGACACATCTGAAGTACCATCGCAGCTCATCGCATCTGAGAGCATTGATATAAACTCGAATTGTCAAGAGTCTTAATGACTTCTATGTGTACTCAGCTGAGGAAAAATGCAGGTGAATATGACTGCCCAATGTTTCCTATTGGATTTATCACCTCTATTATGTCGTGTAACAACTGACCAAGGTCTAGAAACATTAAGACCAACGCTGTTAAAAGTAGAGCCTGTGCTAAGTCTTTTGGCTTTGAGTGGAATCACGAAGCTTGTGATAGGTAATGCATCTAAGGCTAGTGTCACACTTGCCAAATTCTAAGTCCCCTGCGTGTTTTGCAGAGAACTTAGAATTTTTTCTCCCTCCGCAGCCTTCACGTAGGCTGCAGAGCAGAGAATGCGGCCCCTAGCAACCCGCTGTGTATCATGGATACCAGCCACACAGCAGGCTGCGGGGAGTGAAATTTTCACTACGCACAGGGGAACGCATGCTAGCAGCGTTTCCCTGTCCGCTCAGCTTAAGCGGATACTAGGCAGCCTGCTGTGTGAAGTGGTTACCACGATATACATCGGGTAACCATGGGCTGATTCCGCAGAAAGCGTCGGCGCACACGCACCTCCGCTTCTCTGAAAAAACCTAAGTATTTAGCGGAGAACCGCTAAATACTTACAGCGGAGGTGTGTGGACATAGCCTTATAGAGTGGTGTGGAAGCCATGTACCATAAAGGGGACAGTGTGGGTCAATGTTTTTGCAGGCAGCACAGTGAGGAGAAATTATTTAGTCATTACAGTTTAGGCTTATTTAATGTACAACATGGGTGTTTATTTAAGACACAACATGGGTGTTTATGATTGTCCTGTGCACTCTGAAAAGCATTGTTCTTAGCAGCATGTGTACATAGGACAATGTGCTCCTGAGAATGATGATATTTAAAGGAAGTCTTTCACTCCCAAAAATGTCAACTGAACTGCAGACACAGTGATGTAGCCCCTATAAAAATAATTTCAGACATCTACAACTTAGTTGAAAGAAGCACGTCTGTTACTTTTTTGCCCAATCCTTGGTAACTGTATTAATACAGAGAGTTCTGGAGGGGGCAGACGTGCACACAAAATAGCTCAATACAATCTGGTAATATAAGTATAGCTATCATCTGAAGGTGTTGTGTGCAGGCACAACACCTATAAAAGCATGGAAAAGAACTGCTGCTGTCCCGTGGCTGGAGGAAAGGGTTCTTCCAAATGTAAAAAGCAGGGTCTGTGGAGTCGGAGTCGTGGAGTTGGTATTTATGTTGCTGGAGTCCGATTCGGTGTAAAATGGACCTACTCTGACTTCAAAATATATAATAAATTGGGTGCAGTATGTTAATGCAGTATGTGCTGAATATTATTCATATTATTATCTAAATAGCTTGATTATTGTATCATGATAATGATTAAAAGCCTGATGTTACCATTTACTATAATAATTTTATCACTTAAACATGAGCCATGTATTAGGGAGTTGAAGTCGGAATTGTGGAGTTGTGGAGATGAAGTCAGGGAATTTTCAGAGTCGGAGATTCGGTTTACCGACTCCACAGCCCTGGTAAAAAAGGCAAAAATGAAAACTTATGTTTAGGTGGGCTGTGCTGCTGAATGAAGAGCCTTTGGATTCTAAAATGATTTTTGTGAATACCTACACGTTTTTGTGACCTTTAAAAATTTCTGGCGGTATAAGTGAATAGCGGTCTGCTCACTTAATATATGGGATGATTTAGTCCTCTTTTAAGTGTTACTCATTGTTACATTTTCATCCTCTATGTGTTTTGCTGTGTAAAATTATAGACGATTGTGCATGAAAAAATGCCTTTGTATATAAACTGTTACTGATTGGTTTATTTTCAATCAGATATTTCTTGTAGTTCTGTAAACTGATGAAGGCCTTGAACGGCCGAAAAACATTTTTTTCTGTGACTTGATCAAGATTACTTAGACAAACTAAACACAGCATCCTCAAGATAATAAGGCTTTTTCTGTGTGACTTTCTATTTTGGTATGCTAGAGCTCTTTACTATTGCAATGTTATTCAATGTCTGAGAGCACATTTCCGAGTGTCAGACTTTTTTTCTCATCCGATTCATGGATGATGAGTCAGTTGCAACATGCTGCGATAGTATGCGAGTCACGGACGGGACTATGGGTCCAGCAAAAAACACGGACCGCACACGGACCATCCGAGTCGGATCCGATTTGCAAATGATACATTATCATTCTGTAGCTCAGACAAATGAAAAAAATGTTCCTGTAAATGATTATACAATAATAGCTGCTGTGAAATAAACCGGATTGCACTCGGACAACACTCGGATGTGATCTGACAGAAATGTCGGACACTAGCATAAAAGGTGGATGCAAAACAGACCAAAAATCGGATGACACTTGTCCGACTCTCAAAAATGTCAATTGGGCCGTTTTTTCACTCGCCAGTGTGTTTCCAGCCATAGAGCATGCTTATATCTGCATATCTTGCCTCGCAGAAATCTGTTTTTCATCCATATGATATGCGACATGCGTATAACATGCAAGTGTGTATTATATCCCTCACCTAGCATTTTTATGCCATGCATTTTAACATAGTTTTTCCCACCCTGTAAAAAGTTAGGATATAGATAGATAGATAGATAGATAGATAGATAGATAAATAGCTGGAATAAACAAATAGAAAAAAAAATCACTGCAGCACTCAGTTACTACCAAATATGTACATGCTAATAAGCAGTTTATATTTGAGAAAATTTTTTAAAAACTTACATTTTTTGAAAAACTCAATATGCATATGTTTTTATTTACTAAGATTCTTGGTACATATATTGGCCAATATCTGTTTGCCCATCAATCAATTACAAGGTGACCTTAGATCTGATGGGTCCTACGCTGACATCCCTGTCCTCCTTGTCACCCCTGTCCCAGGTCTTCACTAAGTCTTGTGCTCAACTGAGCCTCCATTTCTATTTCTGAGTAAATAAAGCATGTGAATATTGAGTTTTTTGAAAAAACGTAAGTTTTTAAAATTTTTCCTCAAATATAAACTGCTTATTAACATGTACATAGTTGGTAGTAACTGAGTGTTGCAGTGAATTTTTCCTGTAGATAGATAGATAGATAGATAGATAGAGTTTACCAGTCTCCCACTGCTTGCTTTCAGGGCCGCACATTAAGTTTTATGCATATTCACTGCATTGACCGGCAATGGCCAATTACAGATGCTCATTTTTTCTGACGACGTCTGTGATTAGCTAGAAAAGAAGGGAGATACAAGAGGCGCAGATTGTGCCCTATCAAACAGACACTATAGTTCTTATGTGGATTATAAGTGTATCCACTCACCTTTTAAGGTTGTGAGACTCACAACCAGTTTAAAAGCATAAGGCAGCTGCTGCAGAACCTCCACCAACGCCACAAAACCGCGGGAAATCAGAAGATAAAACTGGAATGGTATCCACGGTCTGCGCTGCTGCTCTTTATCCAAGGAATCCACAAGAGGTTATTACCATTAAAAGTTCTTTATTTCATCACACCAACGCGTTTCGGTGCTGTCCCAGCACCTTCCTCAGCCCTGAGGAAGGTGCTGGGACAGCACCGAAACGCGTTGGTGTGATGAAATAAAGAACTTTTGATGGTAATAACCTCTTGTGGATTCCTTGGATAAAGAGCAGCAGCGCGGACCGTGGATACCATTCCAGTTTTATCTTTTGACGTCTGTGATTGGCTGTTGTAATCAGACTGCACTCCTGCAATCTGTACTGGTGTCTGTGCTTGGTTGCCATATACATTAGTGTATGGAAACCAATCTGCCATCATATGTGTTTAAGATAAAAAAAATACTGGGAAAAAAATGCATAGGGATCCCTGTATTTTTCATTCTCAGCACAGATTAAGTGGACAGCTACTGGCTGCAGCCCCCCAATATGCGCTTTATATAGCCTGAGTATTATATATGGGGTCCCCACACTGTTTTTTTAAATTAAGTAAATAAATTAAAAATAAACTGACTACGTGCTTCCCCAGGATACGAATAACAACCACCAGCCATGAGCTTTATCTTGACTGAGAATAAAATTGGGGGAACCCCATGCTGCTATTTTTTTTTTTATTCTTTAATTAAAAATAACAGCATGGGGACCCCTTATTTGAAACTCAGTCAAGATAAACAGCACAGCTGGGGGCTGTAGCTCGCAGCTCTCCTCTTTATCTATGCTGAGAGTTAAAAAATAATTTACATTATTTATTTATTTTACACATTATGAGGGCAGTTTGGTTGCCATACATCAATGTGTATAGTTTAACCTTGTTGTGAGTGAAACTCAATGTGTTATGCGATTGCACTTGCCAAATTTAAACACAGCTGTTCGCGCACCCTTACAATGTACGTCTATGATGCTCCATAGACTTAAATTTTAAAAGCTAATATGCTCAGTGTGATTCGGAGTCCAAATAGCCATCCGGTGACTCAGAAGAGAACCGGAAGGGTGCTGAATACTGGTGAAGATGGAGGATTGGCGAGTATATTATACAGACATTAAACTACACTAATATTAACACCGATATAGGGGATAATCACCAGGAGTGCTGTTTATAACCTGCAAAAAAATCTACTTTTATTTAATATGTAAAGCACAGTGCCCTTTATTTTTTCCCTTATTTCAGAAGCAAAAGTAGAGTTACCATAAAAATGGTAAAGCTTGGGTTCAAGACTCCATCGAGTTACGTAGAAGAGATCACAATTTACTAAAGGAAGCTTGAAATGCTCCTAACTATGAAACATCTCAAATGGTTCAAGATCAAAGGCGGCAGTAGTTCACCATGGCAACTTACAAATGTTGATAGACAGAACTTTGGCATTTTCTAGTTAAATGACGTTGCAATTACAATATTTGTTTCCAGATTAGGTAACTCTGTGTGTCCAAGACAACACTGTGTTTCTTCAAGAAAGGTCAACTATGTAAAATCTGACACTTCTGATTTGTAACTACACAAACAATTGCACCCCTTCTAGACTTTCATTATGATAAATCACTGGAGAATGGAAGCAAAGTGAATTTGCCGCTATATATGCTCGCAGACCAAGGGGAAAAATATGAATTTGTTTAAAGGGGTTTCCTTTTGTATTTTTAAAGTTGTACGTTGGAATCCACTCCGCTAAAAGAAAAAAAAAAAAAGAGTGCATACTTTCTATAATATTATACCCCTACTATGGCAATGTCACTCCAAAGATCTTCATTACTACAGTAAATAAATTACTGCAAGGACAGATAACTGGTGTTTGAGACACCATCACTTCTAGAGTAGGAAAGGTCATGTGAGTATCACCACTGGATCTGGAGGAGAATTTTGATGGTAAGTATGCTTTATTTTTTTTTTCTTTCAGCTGGGTGGTTACCGTTACCTCTTTTTCAAGGGACCAGAAGTAATTGAACAATTATCCCAAAGGCTCCTAAATGAACTGCATGGGCTATTTGTCCATTAATCCATCATCAATTAAGCAGGTAAAAGGTCTGGTGCTGATTCCAGGTGTGGCATTTGCATTTGAAAGCTGTTGTTGTGAACCCACAACATGCAGTCAGAGAAACAGACCATCATTAATCTATAAAAAGAAGAAACCATCACAGAGGTAACAGAAAAATTAGGAGAGGCCAAATTAACAGTTTGGTACATTGTGCAAAAAACTGCACTGGTGAGCATGGGAATCCCAAAGGGTCTGGATGTCCATCAAAGACAATAGTGCTAGATGATTGCAAAATGCTTTCAATGATGAAGAAAAATAAAATGTCTTCACAACATCCACCTATATGAAGAACACTCTCGAGGAAGTTTCAGATGTTTCAGTACCTATATTTCTGGCAAAGAATTCTCATTTGTAGAGGGCTATATCTTCTGCTCAGATTCAACCAAATGCAGCAAGGTTGAGTGGATAGTGTTTCACAGTATAGATGCACAATGACCCAAAACATACTGCAAAAGCAACCCAGGAATATTTTTTATGGCAAAAAATGGAATATTCTGCAAAGGCTGAGTTAATCACCAGATCTCAACTCCATCTAGCATGCATTTCTCATGGTTAAGACAAACCTTAAAAGGGGTTTTCCCATAAACAAAGTTAATTTTAAAGTTCATTATTATCATTCATTTTAATCAATAGATCTTGAAACAGCAATAAATTCCACAACTGGACGCATTTAAATATTTTCTCCAGTGTTGAGACAATCTTATATATTGTCCTTGCTATGCACTGTGTAATGGCTGTGTCTGACTATGCAGGAATTTGGTTTGATCATACCCCATCTCCTTGGCCGGGGAGTATGCAAAATAGAGTATACACAGACATTTCAGCCAGGGATCAAAGGTGATTCTTTTTGTGAGGTAGAACATATCCCTGCCTGTTTTTAAAAAAATGTTTTATCTAAATGAAATAATTATTTTCAATCGTGTGCTGTAATGTCCACATACCTTTTTACTTCCTCCTTGGCCTAAGAGATATTGTATGATCAAACCATGTTCTGTGCACGGTCAAAAATAACCATTACACAGTACATAGCAGGGACACATATACAGTATAAGATTGTCTCAGCACAGGAACATTTTTTAAAATACATCCAATTGTGGAATGCTTTTCTGGAGCATACAGGAAACGCTGCATGCAGCGTTTTCCTGTGCGCTGAGGAAAAGCGGCTGCCCAGCAGCTTTGGCAAGGCAAATAAAGGGTTGCTATGGGGCAGCGTTCTGCTGAAGCGCATAACGTTAACGCTATGCGCTTCAGCAGAAAATTTCTAAGTTTTCAGCGCAGTGGGAGATTAATTGAGGTGTGACCCTAGCCTTTGTCACCGTGTTCAATTCGGACTGTTTGTTCTTGGTCAATGTAAAGGTTTCTAATAAGATGGTTTGGCACTCTCATATCCTTAATGGTAAACCAAAGTTTATGGTGATCAACACAGTCAAATCTTTGCTCTCATCAATGAAGCAAAAAAAGAGCTCACTGTTATATTCTTTGTTAGCAATTGCATCTCTTGTTTAGAGATGACTGAACTTTCCCTGAACATGTTCACCAATTTCAAATTCGGCACAAACATTGCAGATTTTGTTTGGGATCGGAAACCCCAGCAATTTCCCCCAAAGTCGGTGAATGCGGCTTTGAAAAAAGTTTGAAATTTCAAATGTTTCTAAAACTTTCCCTGTATATTTGAGGTCAAAACCCTCGCTAGAAGACCCTTTGGCCATAAACAATACTTAAACTTACAGTTAGGAGTGTCTCCGCCATTGGGTCTACTGGCTTTTATCAAACTATAGAATTTTTTGGAACTTCCTGGAGTTTGCTGGTATTTTGACACATGCAGGGTGTGAGTTTTGGAAACAGTGCCAGATGAAGCAGCAGCTGTGAAGTCCAGGAAATTTAAAATGCCCTTAAAGGGAACCAATCACCCCAAATGACCCCCCGGACTGTTAATATGTGTCCCTACACCCAGCACACACATTTGGGGCAATCGTTTTTGCTAAAAAAACTGTTTAGTAGAAGCTAAGATATAGCTTTATAAAGTTTAAATAATGTTGCCTACTGGGTGTTACCTAGCTTGTCCTCCTGCAGTGTTCATTTGCCCGTCTTCCTCCTTTCCCCCCTCCCTTCAATAAAGCCGTGCAATTTCAGCCTCTCAGGTTTCAGCCTTTCAGGTTTGCCTTCTGTTATCATAAACAATGAGACTCCGTGCAGCAGCCTGTGACGAGGCTGAAAGGGCAGGGCTTTACTGAAGGGAGGGGGGGAGAGGAGGCTGACAGGCACATGAACACTGCAGGAGGACAAGCTAGGTAACACCCAGTCGGCAACATTTTTTAAACTTTATAAAGCTATATCTTAGCTTCTACTAAACAGTTTTTTTTAGCAAAAACGATTGCCCCAAATGTGTGTGCTGGGTGAAGGGACACATAATAACAGTCCGGGGGGGTCATTTGGGGTGGTTGGTTCCCTTTAAAGCATCCATTTAAGAGAGCTTAATATTTTAGGGGGATTTTTTTTTTAAAACAAATTGTTTTTCCTAATGTTATTTTTTTTAATTATTTTTTTTCGGAAGCAAACCTTTATTTTTGCAGAGGGCCAGCAGTGTGTGAGGCCATCTTTTCTACAGTTATAGGATAGTAATACATATAAAATAGCATATGGTTATTATACATACAGAGTCTTATAGGTCTGTTCACACTCATGAAACACCATACCATGGACATTGCTTCTTGAAGATGTGCAGTCACTTTATTTCATTTCATTCCATAAGTTTACAACACACATTTTTGTCATGTGCACAAATGTGTTATATACAAAATTCATATTGAACTTGTCCTTGATAGAGATGAGTGAACACCTGAGTGTTCGAATTCGGTTTAGTTCGACGAATGCGGTTATTTGATGAATTGTTCACCGAACAGGTCTCCGAAACTTCCAAAACGTATTGAAATCAATGGCAGATATTAGTGCCAGACACCAGGAAAAGGGACAACTATCTTCCTAGAATACACGTAGACTCATCAGTAAAAGAGAAAGAAGGTGTATATAATGATTGGGATCACTCCATTATTTTAACAAATATAACAATTCTTTATTTATTTAATGCAATACAAAGAACCAACAAGACAGACACAATATAAAACCAATTAAAAAATAGCAAAAGCTATACAAATGAACCTACTGGTGTGTATAATGATACCACCAGCACCCCCTCACAGAGTTGCTAACCAACCTCAGGAGCACAGAGTAAGGGTGGCTTCACACCACTGTAAGGTCCGATCCGGGGCTGTCAGGGATGACCTGGACAGCCCCGGACCGGATCAGCACACAGAACTGGAGGGCTAATATACCCTCCGGTCTGGTGTGCAGCCACCCGCAGCTGCAGCTGAATCAGGACCGCGACTTGCAGGGAGCTAGCTGCAGTCCTGAAACAGCGGCGTGCAGTCGCAGGTGTCTGGTTACCGGATCCTCCCGGACCGGGACAATCCAACCCCATAGGCTCCCATGTTAGGGAGCGCCGGATTGCACCGGATCCAGGAGGATCCGGGGGAATCCGGGAGAATCCGGGATACGACAATTTGGGGAGATTTTTCTCCCCAGACACAAAAATGTTGCAAGCAACGTTTTTGTCTCCGGTAAGAAAAATCTGAATTCTCCCGGATTCTTCCGGAGAGATGGAAACCGGATGGCTGAGAGCTGCCATCCGGCTCCATTTGGCCCCATAGGCTACTATGGGGCCAAAATACGGTCCGACGCTGTCTAGTTTACACCGGACAGCCCCGGATCATACCTTACCGTGGTGTGAAGCCACCCTAACACTAGAATACAACAGCAGCAGAATTACCAATAGTGCAATTCAATTCAAAACGCAGTTTTTAAAAATAGAGATAAGGAGATAACACAGCTTATTAAAATAGTTTAAATAGGCACAAATAAGTAAATGAACAAACAAGTATTGAGTTTGATGGCTCTTATAGTATTATTACCCCAACCTGCAAGTTTGGCTGTAAACCGATGGCAGATAATTAAGTGCGATCACTACCCCCTAAGGGTAGGTAAAGTTGGTATGCAAAAGATAGAATTGAAGACCCAAACCACGATTAAGCATAATACAAATGGAACTTATTCACCTCTGAGCCTCAATGGATGAAAACCCATCCTTTACTAGGTACAAGCTGCCTGCTGGAAATGATATCTGCCCATGTCCCTATAGAGGTGGTTGCCTGTAAGTGAACACCCAAGCATATCGCCAAGGATGTTGGGTCAACCCCTGAGGAAGTGAATTCCCTTGGCAAGGTGAGCTTCCCACTGTAACTTATGCTGTGTACCCATTTGACTTAAAATATTGATTTTTTTTGCCTTACTCAGATGTTGCTTACATATTTTGCATAACATGAGTTGGGTCATCCGTCACGATCTGGAAAAAGGGCCAGGCTAGGCAAAGCTTACCACCCATGCGAACTGCAGAGCCACCACGTGTTCTGTACAGAGGTAGAGTTGTTGATGTGCTTTCAGCACTCTGTCTCTGTCTGGGAAGCTGCAACCTAACCTCGTTAGCTTCTTCATCCTCCTCTTCCACCTCCTCTGCTGAGCTCATCAACTGCCTGCCTGTAGGTTAACAGTAAGTGTGATCTAGAACCTCAACATCACCCTCTGTGTTGTCACACTCTTCATCGTCAGAGCCACTCTCTTCTTGCCCTGACCGCAAAGTCACAAAGGCGTCCGCCTCAGGTATCAAAGTGTTATCATCATCAGCCTCATTGTCTCCACCACCAGGGATTAAAATTTGATAATGAAGGTCTAGATTATGCTCGAACCCTTCTTTGTCCGGCCCTGAATCTGATTCACAAAGATTTTGTGCATCGGTGCAGATCATTTACTCCTCTTGAGAACGTTTTGGAGGAGATGTCTGCTTCCCAGGTATGGATTCCTATAGTATGTGTGAGCAGGTCTGCAGACCCGCCCATCTGTGTTGACCCACAGTCAGAAGGGCAGCTGGAGATTTGTGACATGTGAGGAAATGTGTGATTTGGCTGACACCTGTTAGGACTGCAATGTGTGTGCTGTTGAAGTTGAGGTGTAGGAGAGGCCACATGATGGAATGCTTGATATCCATTGTAGCACCTGCTTTTTCTGGTCCTGATCTACAAGTTGTAGCAATGTGCTGCTGCCTAAGAAATGGTTAATACCAGACTGTCCACTAAAAGAAGTTCACCTTTTTTTGCCTAGAAGGCCGTGTTTGTTGAGCAGTACTTTTGGTTAATTTACTACCTACCCCACGGACACCAAGCGTTTTCCCCTTACCACCATGCGTATTCCCCTTTCCATCATGACCATGGCTTTTACCACTTTGATGGTAATAGATTTGCAAGTCAATTGTTGTAGGCCAGAAAAATCTTGGGATGTGAATCCAGCAGACCAGATTTGCCAAAAACTGGTACTAGGCAAAAACTGTGGTTGCTGCCTGGATGTGACAATTGCCAAATGACCCACAAAAAGTTTTTTTGCACTGATTTGGTGCAGATGTTGACACAAACAACACTGTACCACAGTGGATTTGTCAAAAACTGATACTAGGCAAACAGAGTGGTTGCTGCCTGGATGTGGAATTTGCCAGATGTGGCACTAAATGTTTTTTTGCACAGATTTGGTGCAGATGTTGACACAAGCACCACTGTTCCACAGGGGCTTTGCCAAAAACACTGGTACTAAGCCCTAAAAAGGGCTGTTTTAGGAAGGAGTTACTAAACCTACTATCTATCTCTATATCTAGAAAGAAATAGAATTGCTAGCTAGCTATCTATATAGGATCAGCAGCACTGGCACAGCAGCAGCAAGACTATCACTGAGCTACAACACTGAGAAAATGGCGATGAAGGGAAATGGCCGGTTCTTATATGTCAAGGACATTTGACATACCAAGCCAAAGACACAAGCCCTTGTGTGCAAAAAGTGCACTATGCTTTATGGGTGTTGATTGGCTGCCAGATGCACAGTAAGTGTGGGAAAGAAAATAAATGGAAACCTGTGCTGATCTGACCTGAGACCTTTCACCCCCCTCTTCAACTCGCTATACTAGATAATGACATTCTGAAAACAGAACAGAGACAGTAATGCAAATGCACTAATGCTTTTTTTCATCTGAACAATTACCAAACAAATCCCGATTTTCTGACTTTTCAACAAACCGTTCGAGTTTGAGGCCATCTGAGACCATCTGGCAGCAGAAAACCATCAGCAACAGCAACCTTCATCCAGGGCACTGCTGAGAAAGCTGAGAATATTTGTGCCAGGTACTGTGCACTCTCCTAACAAAAGGCATGTTGTTGTGTTGCTGACCTGTACCTTGACATTTTTTATGGAGGACATTTTTTGTGTTGTTCTTAATTTCTTCATACAGCGAGGCTTGTTTTTTTTTGTTAATTTTATTTTTGCCCTTCTTCAAGTTTAGCGCCTTTTGCGCTTCCTCCTGACGGATTAGCGGTCATGCATGCAGCCTTTGGGCTGCAACTCACAGCACTTAAAGGACTCTACCCTTCATGGACTTTCCACCATTTTAATAAAGTCTGCTGATCCCTGTGGGACTTTCTTCATATATACTATACTATGTATATTCATATATGTATGTTTGAGACTTATCACAGTCTTTGCTACAGTAAAGTTTTTTGTACTTCACTTCTTGTGAGCTGGACTGTTTCTGCAAACAGGTGTATTGATACTGCCCTACAGAGACTGGTGAACAAGCTGCAGGCCTCTGACCTGACAGTCTGAGGTATTGAAATGCAAGACACTACACACACACTCCTATAAATCAGGGCTGGCTAAGTGCAGTCCTTAATGGCTGCAAACAGTGCATGTTTTCAGGATTTACCTGACATTGCACAAAGTCCTGGAAACATCACCTTAACAGGTGATGAAATTAGCTCCTGGGCAATGCTATGGATATCCTGAAAACATGCAGTGTTTTCAGACCTTGAGGAATGTATTTGGCCACCACTGCCCTAGAAGACTCTGTGGAAGTAGGCAGGGTGCAAGAAGAATCCTCAAACTCTTTCACCATAACTATGCCTCTTCCTGGACTCTCTTAGGCCCTGTGCCCAAGGTGCATTTTTTAAAGCTTTTTTTCATACAGATTTTGAGAATTTGCATAAAAGTCTACATGTCTATCCTGAGGCCAGCAAAGTCTATGACAGGTCAGAAGTGAAGTGCTCACGTTGAGTTTTTTTCTCCTTGCAAATCTGCAAGAAAAAAAAACACGTTGGCACAACACTTCTGAACTCTCATAGACTTTGCTGGCTTCTAGATAGACATGCAGATTTTGATGCAGATTCTCAAAATATGCTTCAAAAGAAGCGTCAAACAACATACCGTGGCCATGGGACCCGCAATATGGTGCGGTCACGTTCACAGAAAATATCCCCCACATGCTGTGAAAGCAGGCATACAAGCATTGGTGAGAGTGTGACATGCCATGCCTTCACAAATATTACTGCAGTACAGACTCAAGGGCTTACATGGGGCCTATCCCGCAAATTTGAACTGCACTGCATTCCTTGACATCATTGCTCTTCATACGCACTGTCTTATGATACTGGCAAAATATATTAACCATCTCTCTCTTGAGACAGCTAGTGTTACAAGCGCAGATGCCACTGAAATTATCTCAGGTCATATAGCAGGATTCCCTGCTGTGTGATACCTGCTGTGTGACCTGAGACAACCTCAGGAAGTCATAAGAATATTTGAGGTTTATGAGCAGGCGCGGAAGCATAGTGACAGCGGTGCTGAGCTTGCTAAGTAGTAGTATGGAGAGGTAATGTCTGTGCCAAAACAGCGGGGTTCCACTTTAAAACGGTTTGACCTGTGTTTGGCAGTTTGGGCCCCTTGGAAGGTGTTTTCTGGACCATTGATTTTGCCTCCTATTGATTTTAATGGGATTTGGATGTTCAGTGAACTGTTGGCGAATATATGCCCGTTTGACGAACCAAACCAAATGCGAACTTTAAAGGGTTCGCTTATCTCTAATGTCCACACCTAGCATTTTTGATGCTTTTTTTTTTTACGTGTTTTTACTTGCAGTGTGTAGCCGCAGCAATCTATCCACTAATGCACTTAGCAGGATACAGCCAGAAACTATTTTGTAGAGGCAAGCACAGGTGCTAGTTACTGATGCAACTCTTAATCAGCCAGTAAATGGGAGAGGTGAAAAACAGCATTTACTATGCACACAGATAATGCATGCATGCATGCATGCATGCATGTATAGGGCGCCATTCACACTGGTACATCTGGTGCGGAGTGTCTGTATGCTACCCACTGATCCAGAACTGGCCACTGGACCAGGTGGGAAGCTCGGTACAATGCCTCTGCACCACTAAATGCACCATTCATTTAGTGGTGCAGAGGCATCGTACTGGGTTGTCTGCCTGGTCCAGTGGCTGGTTCTGGATCAATGGGTAGCATACAGACACTCCCCACCATTTTAAGAATGTAAGTATTATCTGTGTGCATAGTAAATGCGGTCTTTCATCTCCCCCATTCAATGGCTGGTTGAGAATGATTGCATCAGTATCTAGCACCTGTGCTTGCTTCTACAAAATAGTGTCTGGCTGTATCCTCCTAAGGCTGGTTTCACACTGCAGTTTTTCCCTGATCAGAGTTCATCAGTGTTTGTGTGCCAAAACCAGGAGTGATGGTGGGTTTACACACACCAATCATTGTATCCAATCTCTGAACCAATCTCTGGTTGCAGTGAAATCATGGACATAGTTCCATTTTGTGGCTGTGTACAACATGGAGCAATCTGTCCATGATTTCACTGCAACCAGAGATTGGTTCAGAGATTGGATACAATGATTGGTGTGTGTAAACCCACCATCAAACTTGCAGAGAAAAACTATAATTGAAAGATTGACACCTGATCTGAGTTTTGGAGACACTCCTGGTTTTGGCACACAAACTGGATGGACACTGATCAGGGAGAAACTGCAGTGTGACACCAGCCTAAGTACATTAGTGGATAGGTTGCTGTGGCTACACATGGTATGTTTCTTTGAAAACACATCCCAGCAAAGTCTATGGCCCATTGCACATCTATGCGCCTGTGTTTTTGCCTGCCCTGCGCTATTGCAAATGCAATCGCAGGGGCATTTAGGGGCTAGTGCACGCAAGCGCACAGATGCATAGTTGCCCTACTCATGCGCTCGGTTGCGCTCGGTTGCAGGCAGGGCAGCCAAGCGCACAGGCGCATTAGATGTGAAAAAGGCCTATGGCTTTTCTGAAGTGCTGTGCCCAACTTCAGGTTTTTTCACCTGCAGGTTTTGGTGCACAAAAAAGAAGCACCATGCCCATTCTTTGTGCATTTTTTCCTGCATTTTTCTCTTCGGCTACATTCACACGTAGCATAACGCCCACGTATTCATGCATTTAAGCAACGCTTTTTAGCGCTTGAATAAATACAGTGAAACGCAATTCTGGAAACGCATTCCAGCAAAAGCTATGGCCTTTTGCTTAAATGCGTTCACACACCATGTATTTCGGTGTCTTTTTGTGGACGAGCTTTCACTGCAAAAGCGCATCCATAAAAAGAATAGACATGTAAATTCTTTTCGCCTTTTTCGGTGCGCTTTTCCCATAGGTCACATAAAAAAATGGGCTCGGGAAAAGGTGCGGTGTGTGAATGCAGTCGCATTTTTTTTTTTGAGATATGTGACGCGCACCCAGGGCTCGGGTACTCAGCTCTCAGACAGCTTCGGGATCTGGGGATGTCACGGGTGGCTTGCCCGAGGCCGTGGCCCTGGGGGTCAATTAAAATTAGGGGAGTTATTTACAGGGATTATGTACAAAGTTTTGTCGTGACGCCACCTGCAGTGTCTGGTGATACTCACCAGCGCAGCCACAGTCCTCCGGTGGTCGATGGTATTGCGGCTTACGCTAGGGTTACACTTAAATCTAGAATTGAGTTCACCGCATCCAGATCCGGATGTGGTGAACGCAATTGGCTTCTGACAACCAGCAATCCGGGAACCGGATAGCTGAAGCCGCCATCCGGTAACCAGATTGCTCAGGATGTGTAATCCTGAGCAATCTGGTTACCAGATAGTTTGCTCATCCCTGCTTCTGCAGGGATGAGCAAACTGTTCGGTGTGTGTAAAAAGTGTTAATTTTATTATTAAAAGTTGCTATAATGTCTCTAGGGGGTTACCATTCCCCCTAGAGACCTTCCACCCACTCAGGTGGGCTTATAATGCTTTATTCACTTCTGTACAGCAGCCGCCTCCTGTCAGCTGCTGTACAGTTTTATCAATGAAAGCGCCGGACTCCCCTGACAGATGAGCATACTATACCTATTGTAGCTATATTATGTGCGCTGTCCGAGGTTCTGAAGCCTAATACAGTAAGATCTATGGGCAGCGCTGCCCATAGATCTACTGTAAATGACTTCAGGACCTCGGACAGCGCACATACTATAGCTATATAATAGCTATAGTATGCGCAGCTGTCAGGGAAGCCCGGCGCTTTCATTGATAAAACTGTACAGCAGCTGACAGGAGGCTGACAGGAGACGGCTGCTGTTCAGAAGTGAATAAATCATTATATGCCCACCTTAGTGGGTGGAAGGTCTCTAGGGGAGTGGGCACACCCTAGAGACATTATAGGAACATTTAATAATAAAATTAACACTTTTTACACACACTGAACATGATTTTTCACACAGGCTGCAGAGCCGGAGGCTTCACAAGCAATCCGATTTTTATAATAGACTCCTATGAGGAGCGTTTCCTGATCCGATTTTGAGCTTTTTAAAAGCTTAAAACTGGATCAGGTTTAAAAAAAAAAAAACGGATGTGTGACCTTAGCCTTAGATTAGTCCCCTGCAGGCGGGACTGGACCGCCGGGGCAGCGATGCTGTAAGAAAACAGTTTATGAAGGAAAGGATGCAGCAGAGTCGGGGCTTCACTTCACCGGGTACTTTTACTGAAACTTCTCCAAAGTCATACAGTTCAGCAGTGCAGTAGATGGTATAATGGCAAATGCTACGGATGCTCTAAATGGAATTTCTGGCTGTTAGATGGATCCCTCCTTGTGTGCCTTTCTTGTTCCTTTCTTTCCTTGCCTCCCAGTGGCAGTGAAGTCTGACTCTTAAAGATTATCTGACCTCCTGCTGCTTTTCCTAGTCTCCTCTTCCTTGTACCCGTCGGGTGAACCTTTTACTGTTCTTCGCAGGATTCAACTGCAGAACTGATTCCCCTCTTTTGGGCTCTTTGGGAGTCGGGGCCGTATCTATAATATCCCCGATCGTCGGATTTTCTATGAGCCGTATAGGAACTCACAGTTGCGGGCTCCGGTACCCGGTTGCTTCCTTTGGGGCAATCCTTCAGGTTACTCACTTCCCCACTAGAGTGAGCTTGCAATATAAGCTGCCTTTTCTCTCTTTCTTTCTTCTCTGGGTTCTGTACTTTATCTTTATCTGGGCCCCGCAGCCGAGGAGGCCCTCCTTGCTCCCTCCATGCCGGCTGCCTGCTTCCTACCCCAACTCCTCCAACTGACTACTCTCACTAGTTCCCCCTAGAGGCCACTATATATGCTCCTGGGGTCCCTCCCACCTACTATTCTAGTGTGTGGGTGTTAACTCTAGGGTTCCATCTAGTGACCGTAGTTCCAATTGCAGTGGGGTGACTACACCGCTTTTCTGGGTGCAATACCCCTTTTGTGGCACCTACATGGTGGGGCGCCACATATGCACAATCCTAGAAAACTTATCTAAGGTTAGGGTCACATTTGCAGTACAAAATTCAGATCCTGATCTGGTTTTGAGCTGGTAAAAAGCTCAAAACTGGATCAGGAACAGCAGCCCATAGGAGCCCATTACTTAAACCTGATTGCACTATATGCAATCCAGTTACTGCATGCAGAATTACAGCCTGCGGGAAAATTCCTGCAGGTTGCAGTTTTCGGAGCGGTTTTCAATCCGCAGCAGGATTGCTATAACGATGCGGCTGCCGCAAGGCACATGTGAATGCCTGCGGTAGCCAGATGCTTTGTTAATCCCTGCTGCCGCAGGGATGAACAAAGGGTTAAATGTTATTAATAGATGTGGGCAACATGTCTCTAGGGGGTGCCCACCCTCCCTAGAGATATGCTGTCCACACAGGTCGGCATGTGAGGGGTTAATTCTATATTTAACTGTATCACCGCTATTGTTGGCTTTTTCTATACTTCATAATGACAGCTGCTGGCTCCTGTGTTTGCAGGAGTATGCTATGTAGTTTGTGTAAGCACCAGAGACAGGACAGCATCCTTTATAAGGAGCTGTCTTTGGTGCTTACACCATTTGCGTAGTCTACAGGCTGCTGTCCAGGGTCTTGATCGCTAATAGAGTAGTTCTATGGGCATCGCACAGCCATAGATCTACTGTACATGATATCAGGACCATGGACAGCAGCCTGGAGACTACGCAAATGGCGTAAGCTCCAGAGACAGCTCCTTATAATGATGCTGTCCTGTCTATGGTGCTTACACAAACTACATAGTATACTCCTGCAAACACAGGAGCCAGCGGCTGTCATTATAAAGTATAGAAAAAGCCGACAATAGCGGCGATCCAGTTAAATATAGAATTAATCCCTCACATGCCGACCTGTGTGGACAGCATGTCTCTAAGGAGGGTGGGCACCCCCTAGAGACATGTTGCCCACATCTATTAATAACATTTAACCCTTTGTTCATCCCTGCAGCAGCAGGGATGAACAAAGCATACGGTAACTGGATTGCTCCGTATTACACATTCTGAGCAATCCGGTTACCGCATGCGATTATGAAGACACATTTTCTCACAAAAATGTGTCTGAAGGCACTTGCGATTACCACATCCAGATCTGGATGCGGTAACCACAATTAGCCTTACAAGTGTGACCCTAGCCTAATTCGTAACCTGGGGAGTGCCAGTGTATATACACTCATCCAATGCTTATCTGACATCTCACTTTTTTTGCTATTACTGTTATTAACATACTGCATGCTGCTTATCTGATATCGCTCCTCTTCTAGCATTTTCTGAAAAACACATTGCTTTGTGCTTATTTTGACAAACTACTGACATGGCACTGGTCCTGCTAACCTTTTTAGCTCAAGTGACTAGATAAGCATAGATAGTTTTTGGGAGCAGAAATAATGTGCACACACCATGTTTAAAGAAATAAAAATGGATTTCTGTCAAGATGAAATGTAGCAAGGAACTATTTGAACACAGTTATGGGGAAGGAGACTATGAAGGCAGTGGTGTGAATGCTGAGCCAATGAATGAGAGGCAGCTGCTGTCCTATGGCTTTTCTTGTAATCCCTTCCACAATCTCTACTGTTCAGTACAATGTGATGGGGCACAAGCAAACAAGGAAAAATATTAAAAGGTATTATTTGTTCAAATTATCTACTCTAAATATTATCTGTGAACATTTATACCAGTTAAGATGTTTTTAATAGCAAAGTGTGTTGTGTCACAACACCTTTAAATGACCCACCCCAGGGCTGTGGGGTACCCGGTCCTGAGCTGTAGTTTCACGGGGGATGTCACGGCCAGCCTGTGCCCAGGCCCATGGCCCTGGTGGTCACTGAAAAAGGGGTTAAATAAAAATTAAATAAAATAAAGTTTGTGACCCTACCTACGGTATCCGGTAATGATACCGGCGCTGCTTGCAGATCTCCGGGGTGATGATGAGGCAGCTTTCTTGGTAATGCTCCCTGTTGGTGGAGCGGGGTCCCCGGGACAGGGATGGATGAATAGGGATTTTACACAGGGAGGCAGCTCTGTCACAGTCTTAGCAAGGGAACAAGGTGTGCGGCTCCTCAGGCTGTGCCTGTCAGCACTGCTAGTGATGAGGCCAGAGCTGTGGGGGGGGTACTCGGTCACCGGGTCTGCTGAATAGGGAGTCACAGGTGGACGGTATCCCGGTGCCGTGCCCTGGGGATCATTTGAAGGGGGATGAAGGGATTATTTACAGGGGGACGTGACGCCACCTGTAGAGTCTGGTAAGGTGGTACCAGCGCTGCCAGCCGGCCTCTGAGGTGATGGAGGGGGCAGCAAAGTGTGGAATAGCTCCCCACAGGTGGAGCTTTACCTCAGGGCAGCAATAAGGGAAGATGGTGAGGGAGGGCAGCGAAGGAGGATGATGGTGGATTATAGCTGATAAACAGTCACACATACACACAGGGTTAGTTGTTCCGGTACCTTTTTACTGAGGTGACATAACAGGTACAGTCTTGAGTATTAACCGGGTCCCTGGTACAATTTAGGATCAACTCCTTGGAAGGATATGAGGCCTCCTTTATTTCTATTCTCTGCCTTGAGGGATGAGTCTCTCCTGAGTTTGGACTCCCCAATCCTCTGATGTCTAGAACTAACAATCAGGCCCTTCTGCGGGAACCCGGTTTATCCTGTGGCCCCTGGTCCTCTGTTTGGTTAGTTTTTAATATTTCCTCTATCTTCCTTCAGGGCTAAACTTCACCTGAAACTGCTGGGTTTTTACTGTGGCTCTGTAAGCCCACAGCATCGGACTCCAGTGTCCGTTTGTTCCTAAGGGGAATATATTTTGGGTCCCTCTTCTTATTCCCTACCTCTTCTCCTTGCCTCCGGCCCCTTCCCTGGGGTGTGAACAGCCGACAATTGTCCCTTTTGGTCCTGGTATTTCTCTTTTTCAGAGACCAGCAGCTCAGCCTCCTTCTCCCTTCCTCTCCTCACACGAACTCTTCCCTAGCAACTGTCTCCTAGGACCAACTGTCTCCTCCTCTCAGCCTGGATCTCCCAGGGGAACTGACTTAATGCAGCCAGTAGAGCTCCCCCTTCAGGTCTGGAGTGGAAGGTGTTGTGTGCTGAACAAACCAAGGTGTCAATCCTTCCTTGCACCAGTGTAACCTGTGGCAATCCCCCGCAGGGGTGCCACATTCCCC
The DNA here is from genome assembly GCA_033576535.1 of Allobates femoralis. Classification (NCBI taxonomy): domain Eukaryota; kingdom Metazoa; phylum Chordata; class Amphibia; order Anura; family Aromobatidae; genus Allobates; species Allobates femoralis. Next base: position 465,938,280 of record JARQOC010000001.1, read on the forward strand.
CCTAGTTAAACTCAGTCCTCCGGGACTGAAACATTTTTCATAAACATAACAGGTTATAACTATTTACATTTGATTATTGAACAGAGTCTTAAAAATGAAAAATTTACAAAAACCAAGGAAAAATAAGAAAACAGGTTACCAGTCCATACAGCGCTAGTCCATCCGCTGCAGGCTGTTTAGGGGATGTTGAAACAGGGATTTGCCACTACCAGTCCTGTGGCTATGGTCCATTTTAAAAATAAGAAAAAGGGAAAGTTCAAGAGTCCAACAGGTTAAGTCTTTTAGGAATTAAAAATCATAACTATATACAATACGGGTGTATCTGCTTAGGAGGCCTGGCTTCACTTATACCACCCCCAGGCACTTTCTTTTCCTAACTTCATGTGCATGGGGGCTAGTCCAGTTCCTCCACCCTTCTACACACTACCATTAATAACATATTTACATTTTAAACATTTTTACATTTTCCCACATTTTATCACCTACTCTCTGTATCTAAGTGGTGGCTGACCAAAGTTACTACGGGTTGACCTGCGTAGCACTGGTGTGTTACTAATGTCTGTACCTAATGCAGTGTATGCTCTCTCTCTCAGTCTATCAGATCTACGTGTGGTTGTAATACCGTAGTATTGGCGTAGTCTCTCTAGTGGACTGGCAGATTCACCGATTGCAGGGATCTCTGGTTCCGGTACAACGGGTGGTTCTTGTATTCTCGGTACTTCTACTGCTGATGGAAACGTTAAAGTTGGGATTAGATATGTACCTTCTATTTGAGGCCAATCTGCTGGTAACTCTCCAATAATTGTCTGGACTGTCTTTGGCTTCTCTTGCTCTTCTAGCTTTGGACAAGGTACATCTTCCTCTGGTTGAAGCTGTTGAGGGCACTTTTTCAAATGATCTCTGGACACTGTTGCTGTAGTTTCACCATGATCCTTACTGATTAAACAGGTTTTCTGGTTATCAAAATTGGATGGTAATACAGTGTATGGTTCTCTTTCCCACTGATCATCTAATTTGTGCATTCTTCTTTTTCTTCTCAAAACCAATTCACCTGGTGTTAAAGGCGTTCCTTGTGCACTTTTGTTAAAGTTAATTTCTTGTCTTCCTCTAGATCTTTCCAGACTTCTCTCAACGCATTCTTGGATTTTCTGGTATTGTTCTTTCCTACGAGTATCCCAATCTGTATCTGTAGTATCTGCTTCAGGAACTACTATGCCTAACTCAAAGTCTGCTGGTAATTTTCCTGGTCTTGCTCTCATGAGATATGCAGGGGTGCAATTTGTTGAATTTACTGGGATATTGTTGTAAATGTCAACTAGATCTGGTAACTTTTCTGGCCACTGGTTGCGTTCTTCTAAGGGCAGAGTTTTTAACATTTCAATTACCACGTGATTCATCTTTTCGCACATTCCATTTGTTTGAGGATGGTAAGACGTAGTGCGTATTTTCTTGCATCCGTATAGGCGACAGAACTCTTGAAATATTTCAGCTTCAAAGGCAGGTCCTTGGTCTGTCAATACCTGGTCTGGATAACCATGAGGTCTGCAGAAATAAGCTTGAAATGTTCTTGCTGCTGTCTCAGCTGTTAAGTCTTTTACCGGAGCTACCACAAGAAATCTAGAATAATGGTCTACCATGGTAAGAGCATAAGTGTACCCTGATTTGCTGGGTGTAAGTTTGACATGATCTATGGCTACCAGTTCTAATGGTTCTTTGGTGATGATAGGTTTGAGGGGTGCTTTCTGGCTGTTACGGTCTTTTCTTCTTAATGAGCATGGTCCACAATTTTTACACCATCTCTCTATGGAGGCTCTCATGCTGATCCAATAGAATCTTTCACGTAACAGTATTTCTAATTTTCTCCATCCAAAGTGTCCCGATTCATTGTGATACGCTTGCAATACCATTTGAACATCTCTCTTTGGAACCACAACTTGCCATACCATTTCATGTGTTCTTGGGTTAATATACCGCCTGCACAATTGACCTTGATAGATGAATAACCGGCTTCTTTCTTTCCACAAATGTTGAGCTTCTAGTGGAACATTCTTTTCAAGTTTGGAACCTGGTTGAGTTATTAACTTCTTTACAAGACTTACTGCTGGATCACTGTCTTGAGTCTCTTTCCATCCATAGTGAGGCAACGGGTTTAGTTCAACAGTATGACGATTTTGGTAGACTCGATCTTCAGCGATTTGCCATTTTCTACTTTTATGGAAAGCTGGGAGTTCTATTTCCTCTAAGTCATCTTCTTCACTTCCTTGTGGATGTACTTGAGGATTTCTAGAAAGGGCATCTGCATTTGCGTTATTGCGGCCTGCTCGATATTTGATAGTAAAGTCATAGTTCGACAGTCGAGCCATCCAACGTTGCTCCAATGCTCCAAGTCTTGCGGTATCCAGATGTGTTAACGGGTTATTATCTGTGAAGACAGTGAACTTTGAAGCTGCGAGGTAATGCTTGAACCTTTCTGTTACCGCCCAGACCAAGGCCAGGAACTCCAACTTAAAGGAACTGTAATTTTCTGGGTTCCTCTCAGTGGGTCGAAGTTTTCTGCTAGCGTAGGCAATTACTCGTTCTTTACCATCTTGCACCTGAGAAAGGACTGCTCCCAGGCCTACATTGCTTGCGTCGGTGTAAAGGACGAATGGTAGGTTATAATCGGGGTAAGCCAGGATTTCCTCACCGGTTAGAGCCTGCTTCATCTGTTGGAAGGAATTTTCTTGTTCCTCTCCCCATTCTAATGGTGACTCTGGAAATCTTCTCTTCTTAGATTGGCCTATCAGAAGATCTTGTATGGGCGCAGCCATCTTTGTGTAGCCCTTAATGAATCTTCTATAGTATCCAACCAAACCTAAGAACTGACGTACCTCGGTGATGGTCGTTGGTCTTTGCCAATCCTGGATTGCTGTTACCTTTTCCGGGTCTGGTGCTACTCCATCTGCGCTGACCACGTGTCCCAGGTATTGGACTTTAGGTTTCAACAGGTGACATTTGGATGGTTTGAGTTTCATTCCGTACTTTGCTAAAGCCTCAAATACCTCCGCCAGGTGTTTCAGGTGTTCTTCGTAGGTTCTAGAGAACACGATGACATCGTCCAGGTATAAGAGCACCGTTTCGAAGTTGCGATGTCCCAGGCAACTTTCCATGATTCTCTGAAACGTTCCTGGTGCATTGCATAACCCGAATGGCATACTATTGAATTCACATAGTCCCATTGGCGTTGTGAATGCAGTCTTCTCCCGGTCTTCTTCTGCAACGGAGACCTGCCAGTACCCACTAGTGAGATCTAATGTGGAGAAATAGTTAGCAGTCTTTAATGCAGCAAGAGACTCCTCTATTCGGGGTAATGGGTAAGCATCTTTGTGAGTGATTTTATTGACCTCTCTGTAATCTACACACATCCTCATTGTGCCATCCTTTTTCCTGACTAGGACTAAAGGGGCTGCCCAGGGACTACTACTATCTCTTATAACCCCGGCCTCCTTCATGTCCCTCAGCATTTCTTTGGCATGTTGGTAGTGACCTGGTGGAATGGGTCTGTGTCTCAACTTGATTGGTGGATGATTTCCTGTGGGTATGTGATGCTGTACCCCTTTAATCCTCCCAAAATCTAATGGATGTTTGCTGAATATCTGCTCAAACTCCTGCACTACCCTGTACACTCCATGCTTCAGGTGAGAAGGGGTGGCATCAGTTCCTACATGCAACTGCTGACACCACTCCTCCTGCTGTCCTTTAGAGTTACTATCCTCCGCCAGACTAGGCGAGGAAACAGGTTCTACTGCCTGTATGTTGTTGTTACAAACAGTATACAGCTTTGCTACGGTAGCATACCGGGGTAACTTTGCTTCTTCTGCCCCACAATTTAGCACACGGATTGGTACTCGTCCCTTGCGTACATCCACCACCCCTCTGGCTGTCAGTAGTGTAGGTCTGTGCTCCGAAAATACCGGCTCTACAACTGCCTGGTATTCCTGTCCTCTACAACCTATTGCTGCTCGACACCATATCATCATTTCACTATTTGGTGGTAGTACAATGGGAACCGAGTCTATTACCCGCACACTGCCAATTTCTCCCCCAGACAGATTTACCTGTTGCTTGTGGATGAGGGCTCGGATCTCTCGTTGGATGACTCTTGTCCGCCCATAACCAGCAGTTTGAGAAATCTGTCGGAGTAAAAACAACACTTCTCCAAAGCAGTTTTCAATAACATTTGTTCCAATAACCATGTAAGGGCATTTTTCATTAGGATTATCTTCAACTACAAATAACCCTTGACCTTTCAGCTCCTCCCTCCCCAACTTTATTGTAGCTGCTCTGTACCCCACCTGTTTCTGTGGTTGGCCATTAGCTGCAATAATATAAAAATTGGGGTTTGGGGGTTCAAGATCATCATCAGACCAATACTGCTTATAAAGGATATGCGGGATCGTAGTAACCTGCGACCCGGTGTCCAATAGGGCCGACATGGGAATTCCTTCTAGTGTAATGTTGAGGTACGGACGGCCTCCCACGTACCGCTTACACCAGTTTTTGGGCCCAGTTGCTCTACTCCTGGGAGTTGGCCCTCGGACCCAGGAATCTCGTGTTTAAAGGGCATCCTCTTGCAAAGTGTCCTGGTTTGTTGCATCGCAGGCAGATGGGTTGTCCTGAAGAATCTGTGTAATCCCAGGGTCTGCGTTGGAATGGTGCGTTGGTCCCCTGCGCGGGCGACACGGGTCTACGTTGAAATGGTTTGTTGGTCCCCTGCCCGGGCGACTTGGCTTTTCTCTGCATCCATGGGACATCCTCAGGGCTATCAGCTAGTTGGATTTTGCTTGGTGGTGGTGCCCCAGGCATATTTTGCAAGAGCTTTAGTACGTAGTCCATGTTTTTAGTTAACTGCAGCACCTGGTTTTGCATGTTATCATTTGCTACAGCTTGACTCTCTGCTTTTGCAGGTTCTGCAGAAATAGGTTTAAAGTCTATGGAAGAAGCATTAGCCTGCCAGGATTGGTTGGCAGGTTCTGCAGGTGTTGGATCTCTTAGCACAGTTATAGCACGATCTTTTAAGTCACTAAAGCTCACTGTTGGGTGATCCAATACCCACATATGCACTTGTTGGCGGTGATAGTCTGATCTTAATCCTTCTGTAAACTGCTCAGCAAGCATTTTATCCTCTTCCAGTACACTTGCCGGGTCTACCTGTTTCAAGGACCGGAGTGCTCTTTGTAAACGGAGGGCATAGTCTCTGATGGTATCCTGCGGTCTCTGCTTACACTGATAAAACAGCATCCTCAATTCAGACTGTGTGCGCTTCTCAAACACCAATTTTAGCTTATCAAACACTTTGGCAGCAGAGTCCCTGTCAGCATTTCTCCAGGACTCAGCCTCCAACTCCGCTGCGCCTATTAATTGTCCCAGCACAACGGTAGCCTGTTGCTTCTGTGTCATAGCATACATGTCCAGCATTGCACACATCTTATGCTTAAATGTTGATAACGTACCAGGTTTACCTTCATATGTTGGTAACCATTTGGCACCCGGTACATACGGCATGGTTATAGGCATTATTTGGGCTGCTGCTTCAGGTACTGCGTTCTCGCCATTTCCCCTGTCAGGGACCCGCACATCATCCGTGTCACTCATGGTGAGGCCCCCCTAGTTAATGGCTGCCAACCTGTAAGATGAAAACTGGTTTCTTTAGCCGTTGGCGGCTCTGCAGCTGGAGCGGGCACCTCAGGTCTCTCTCTAACAGGGAGCTGCGCTTTCTTCAATCTCTCCGGCAGAGTGGAAGGGGGCGGGGCTTATCTTCCCGCTCTTTCTCCTGCTGTGACGCAGTTGTAATTTCTGAGGCGATGTAATGGCGGCCGCACAAACAGTCAATTAAATAAAGTCTTAAGGCGCACTTCACCTGGTAAATACCAGGCTGGTTCGGATCCTGTTCGTGACGCCAGAAAATGATGAGGCCAGAGCTGTGGGGGGGGTACTCGGTCACCGGGTCTGCTGAATAGGGAGTCACAGGTGGACGGTATCCCGGTGCCGTGCCCTGGGGATCATTTGAAGGGGGATGAAGGGATTATTTACAGGGGGACGTGACGCCACCTGTAGAGTCTGGTAAGGTGGTACCAGCGCTGCCAGCGGCCTCTGAGGTGATGGAGGGGGCAGCAAAGTGTGGAATAGCTCCCCACAGGTGGAGCTTTACCTCAGGGCAGCAATAAGGGAAGATGGTGAGGGAGGGCAGCGAAGGAGGATGATGGTGGATTATAGCTGATAAACAGTCACACATACACACAGGGTTAGTTGTTCCGGTACCTTTTTACTGAGGTGACATAACAGGTACAGTCTTGAGTATTAACCGGGTCCCTGGTACAATTTAGGATCAACTCCTTGGAAGGATATGAGGCCTCCTTTATTTCTATTCTCTGCCTTGAGGGATGAGTCTCTCCTGAGTTTGGACTCCCCAATCCTCTGATGTCTAGAACTAACAATCAGGCCCTTCTGCGGGAACCCGGTTTATCCTGTGGCCCCTGGTCCTCTGTTTGGTTAGTTTTTAATATTTCCTCTATCTTCCTTCAGGGCTAAACTTCACCTGAAACTGCTGGGTTTTTACTGTGGCTCTGTAAGCCCACAGCATCGGACTCCAGTGTCCGTTTGTTCCTAAGGGGAATATATTTTGGGTCCCTCTTCTTATTCCCTACCTCTTCTCCTTGCCTCCGGCCCCTTCCCTGGGGTGTGAACAGCCGACAATTGTCCCTTTTGGTCCTGGTATTTCTCTTTTTCAGAGACCAGCAGCTCAGCCTCCTTCTCCCTTCCTCTCCTCACACGAACTCTTCCCTAGCAACTGTCTCCTAGGACCAACTGTCTCCTCCTCTCAGCCTGGATCTCCCAGGGGAACTGACTTAATGCAGCCAGTAGAGCTCCCCCTTCAGGTCTGGAGTGGAAGGTGTTGTGTGCTGAACAAACCAAGGTGTCAATCCTTCCTTGCACCAGTGTAACCTGTGGCAATCCCCGCAGGGGTGCCACACTAGGAAGGAAAGTGGCTCTGCAGACTGAGGCGATGGCACACAGTCTATGCTAAGGGTAGGATCAGGAGCCGCAATAACAGACACACACACGCTGGAAGTTGTTTCCGTACCTTTTACTGGTGATGTTGAAGCAAGGTAACATCCATGGTACTGTCCAAGTGGTCGGGTGGTAGTTCAGGATTTCCACACCCAATGAGCTCTGAGGCCTCTGTGGCAGCCCTGCGGGGATTGCCACAGGACCCACCAATGCAGGGAGGGATGTACACCTTGGCACACACAGCAAACAACACCTTCCACCCCAGGCCTGGAGGGGAAGCCCCACTGGCTGTCTTTAAGCCAGATCCCCTATAAAGATCCAGGCCTGAGGGGAGGAGTCAGCCAGTGAGCCAGTTAGCCAGTCAGTCAGTCTGCAGTCTGCAAAGAAGAGAACAGTTAGTGCTGAAGGAGCTGGTTGCTGGGACCAAACTAGGCCCAGATCCAGGAAACCTGACCCAGCTGTGCAGCGCCTTAGAGAGAGGGACGTAGGCCAGTGGAAGAGGTAGGAGGAACACAGAAGAAGGGAACATATTGAAGATCCCTTTAGCCCACCCGGACACGGGAGTCCAAAACTGCTATTAATCTAGTGGTAGTAGAGAAAGTCCGGACAGACCAGGAGGATCTAGTCCCCTGAAGTAAGAGAGAGCAAGACACCAAACCTGATCAAGCATAGGACCAGGGGCGTAAGAAGAGAATAGGGATACCCACAGAAAGGTCCTCATTGTCGGATGTGGAGTAGCATCCTGAGAGGGAGAAAGAGAAAGAGCGGCAGGTTCAGCTCCAGGCAGAACTTACCCCAATTACCATACACACTAATAGAGGAAGCCTTGCAAATCTTCAAGTTGGACGTCTCAAAGTGCACTGATAACCTGGTTACCCTCCTGGACCGTGCCTGTTACCAAACATCAGTAAAAAGGTACCGAAACAGAGACTAGTGTGTGTGTGTGTGTGTGCCTGCTTCACTGCCGCCACCTGCAGTGTTCACAGCAGAACTGCTACTACTACTCCCCTCATCCACCCCGCTACCCTGAGGTAAAGCTCCACCTGTGGAGAGGTGTACTACCAAAGCTGCATTCCCATCACCTCAGCGGCCGTCCGCAGCATTGGTAACCCTATTGCCAGGTACCACAGGTGGTGTCACGTTACAAATCCCCCCTCATTATCACCCCCACCCAGCCACTGAGAGTCCAGGGCACAGAACCGGGAACCAACCAGCCGTGATCCCCACCGAAGTAACCCCCTGTCCCGGTATCTGAGTGCCCCCTACCCTGTCGACCGGATCACCTCCCCTTTCTGTGTGTGTGTGCTTAAGTCCTGGCCTGTCTGAAACCTGGCCCTGACCTTTCCTGTGTCCCTAACCTCTATAGCAGGCGATGATAACCTTCTGTTGGGCCCTGCTTACTCCTCTGCAGTTCCTGGCTCTGTTGTTGGCTGTGCTACAAGTGTCCGCAAGGAGACTGAAGTCTCCCTGGTCCTCCGGTCTTCTCTGCTGGGCTAACTGGACCCATGCAGACTCGGACTTTGGTGTCCGGGTTACTTCTACTGCTTCTCTGGGGTGAACCGGTATGGTTCCTCTGTCCCCTCTCCATCTCTGGTATGCCTTTCCTCCGACCATCACTCTTGGATCCCTTACACTGGCTAGGCTTCCCTCTGGTATGGGCCTAGCGTTGCTCCGTTCACCAGGTGTCTTCACAGTCCTCTCTCTGGAACCTTACTGCCTAAATCCTCCCTCAGGCCTGGAATTATAGGGGACCTTGCCTGAAGTCGGCAAGTAGAGCTCTCCCTTCAGGTCTGGGGTGGAATGTGTTGCATGTGTAAGATTACCTGATATGGAAATCACTCCCTGCACCAGGTGTTCCTGTGGCAACCGAACCATAGGGGTGCCATATTCCTGACTAGTTAAATTCAGCACTCCTGGACTGAGAAACATTTTCCAAACAATATAAACATTAATAAATATGACAGTCTCAAAAATTAAAAAATGTACAAAAAAACAATAAAACGGGAAAAAACACGAAGAAGAGTGCAGTCCATACGGCGCTAGACCATCCGCCGCAAGCTGTTACAGAAGTTTTTGCCACAACCACGCCCATGGCCAATGGTCCATGTTTAAATAAAAGTTCAAGTATGCAAAAGTTCATGCAATAGTCCTTTGGAGTCCTGGTTTCCAACCTCCCACCCCCAGGAACTTTCTTTTCCTAACTTAATGTGTATAGGGGTGAGTCCAGTTCCTCCGCCCTTCTGTACACTACTATTTACTTGTCTATTTACATAAGAGCACATATCTACACATTTTTCATTTCACACATACTCTATATACCTGGACGGGGGCTGACCAAAGTTACTACGGCTAGACCTACGTAGTTCAAGTGTCTCAGCTTGTCCATGTTGTACTCTGGTGTCTACTTCTAGTGTCCCACTAGGGTCTGTACTCTGGGTAGACCTATGTGTTATCAGGGATATCCCTGAGGAAGGTGCCAGGTGGGGCGCCGAAACGCGTAGGAGGAAGGAGGATTAAAAAGATAAAATCTACTGATGGCTTTGTGACTCTTTTGGTTAGTTTTTACATTGGAGCAGCGTGGACCGTGTCACACCTGTACTCCCATCATCTCCTTGAATACCTGCTCTGGATACCCATGTGGTCTACAGAAGTAGGCTTGAAAGGTTCTTGCCGCAGTTTTCACTGTTAAGCCTTTTACCGGGGCTACCACTAGGAATCTGAAATAGTGGTCCGCCATCATGAGGGCATACATATAGCCTGATCTGCTGGGTGTCAACTTCACGTGGTCCAGGGCTACAAGTTCTAGGGGCTGTTTGGTGACAATTGGCTATAGTGTTGCTCTTTGGCTGTCACGGTCTTTTCTTCTTAAGTTGCATGGTTCACATTTTCTACACCATCTCTTTATGGTGCTCCTCATGCCAACCCAATAGAATCTCTCGCATAACAGTACCTCAAGCTTCTTCCATCCAAAGTGTCCTGCACCATTGTGGTATGGTTCCAACACCATCTGGACATCTCTCTTCGGTACCACTATTTACCACACCATTTCGTGTATTCTAGGATTGATGAAATGTCGACACAGCCTACCCTGGTAGATGAACAACCTGCTTTTTTGTTTCCACAGGTGTTGTGCCTCTGGTGAGGCATCTGGGTGGAGACATGAGCCTTCTTGGGTTATTAGCTCTTTGACTAAGCTAACAGCTGTGTCACTGTCTTGCGTCTCTTTCCAACCATGATAAGGTAACAGGTTTAGTGTGGAGTCTTGACGTTTGATACAGGTTTGCTGACACTGTGATGCACTGTGGCGATGGAAGGCTGGTAGCGCTATTTCTTCTAGATCATCCATGTCTTCTCCCGCATCTGGAGGGTGAGGCATCCTTGACAGGGCATCCGCATTGGCATTCTTATGGCCTGCCCGGTATTTCATAGTAAAGTCATAGTTTGACAACTGGGCCATCCAGCGTTGCTCTAGTGCACCTAACTTCGTGGAATCCAGGTGGGTCAGAGGATTGTTGTCCGTGAAGACAGTAATCATTGCAGCCACCAGGTAGTGCTTGAACCGTTCGGTGAAAGCCCAGACCAAGGCCAGGAACTCCAGCATGAAAGAGCTATAGTTCTCTGGATTCCAATCAGTAGGATGCAGCTTCCTGTTTGTGCATGCAATTACATGTTCTTTGCCATTCTGCTTCTGTGACAAGACAGCTCCCAATCCCACGTTGCTGGCATCAGTGTACAACATGAATGGTAAGTTGTAGTAGGCATAGGCCAGGATTTCTTCACCCGTCAAGGCCCACTTCATCTGTCTGAAGGAGTTCTCTTCTTTTTCATCCCATTCAAACGGAGGGCCATGAGGTCTTGCCTTTCTTGGTCTGGCCTACCAGGAGGTCTTGAAATGGCATTGCCATCTTCGTGTAGCCCTTTATGAACCTCCTGTAGTATCTTACCAGCCCCAAGAACTCATGTACCTTTCGGACGGTGGTTGGTCTTGGCCAGTCCTTTATGACAGCGATTTTATCAGGGTCTGGTGCCACTCCTTCTGCGCTAACCACATGCTCGAGATACTGACCTTCTGACTTCAGCTTCATCCCAAACTTTCACAATGCTTCAAATATCTCTGCCAAGTGTTTCAGATGTTCTTCATAGATTTTGGAGTGGACTGTGACATCATCCAGGTGGAGTAGCATGGTCTCAAGGTTTCGGTGCCCCAGGCAACACTCCATCAGTTTTTGGAACATTCCGGTTGCATTGCAGAGTCCAAATGGCATACTGTTAAATTCACACAGGCCCATTGGTGTTGTGAACGCGATCTTCTCCCGGTCTTCTTCTATAACAGAGACCTGTCAATATCCACTAGTAAGATCTAGGGTTGAAAAGTAATTAGGAGCCTTTAATGCAGCAAGTGACTCTTCTATGCGGGGTAACGGGTAAGCATCTTTATGTGTTATGCGATTTATTTGTCTGTAATCAACACACATTCTCAAAGTGCCGTCTTTCGTTCTAACTATGACCCATGATGCCCAGGAACTCTGTTTATTTGTCTTGCATTTATTGCCTCCTGTTGTCCTGAGTTTCTTTGATTGATTGATTGAAGGGGTGCAATCATGCGGGGTTTTGCAATCATGCCAACTGCATAAGTGCCGACTGTACAAGTGTTATGCAGTTACATCGGGCAGTTAAACGGGGCAGGAAACGGGTAAGTCATGCAAGACAAACAAACAGATATGTAATTTGTTCACTTGTGCAGCAATTATGTATTTACTATGTAAACCCCAGACTACTCATCACTACTGACTACTCACCCACCACTACAGTTCTCCTTCCCGCTGCATCTGATCCACACTACTCCCATCCCCCTCTCACCATCCCCTCCTTTGCACTCTCACTCCCCTCCTTCTCCACTTCCTGCTACCCCCACTCATCCCTCCACCCAGCAACAAAGTCCTTCTCTCCCCCTCCATCCTACCTAACCACCTTACCCACTCCTCTGAACTACTGCTTTGCTTTCAATACTCCATCTTCAATCAGGCACGCTCACCACGTAAACTCTCCTGCTCTCACCTGCTAACCCTCTCCCTGCTCCTCCTACTCACTGACGACATTTCCCCTAATCCAGACTCCCCCCACCGCCACATCCCCACAGTCACCTACACCCCACCCCCACGTCCCATCACCAACTCTCATAACCTCACCATCACCCACCCTCGCAACCTGATCAACCTTAGACCCATCCCCCCAGCCCCTGCTCCTCTAATCTCCCTGCCAGGTGCATTCTGGAACGCCCGCTCAGTCTGTAATAAACTCCCAGACATCCATGAATTCTTTATTTCTAATAAACTCTCATTCCTTGGCATCAAAGAGACCTGGCTCACCCTCTCTGACACGGCCTCCCCTGCTGCACTATCCTATGGCGGATTCAATCTTTCCCACCCCCCTGCCCCTCTGACAAACACGGCGGAGGTGTCGGCATACTCCTATCCGACACTTGCTCCTTCGCCTCTATTCCATAACCCCTCTGCTACTCTCCCATCTTTCGAAGCCAACTCTGTCCACATCTTCTCCCCCTGTAACCTCCAGCTAGCCGTCATCTACCGCCCCCGGATCAATCATCCCCTTCCTCGACTATTTCACCACCTGGCTACTTCATTTCCTCTCTACTGACATCCCCACCATAATTATGGGCGATTTCAATATCCCTATTGACACTGCCCACCCAACCGCCTCTCAACTTCTTTCCCTGACCTCCTCCTTCGGGCTCTCTCAGTGGTCCTCCTCTGCCATCCACAAAGATGGCCACACACTGGATCTCATCTTTACCCGTCTTTGCTACCTTACTAACCTCACAAACTCAACCCTCCCCCTGTCTGACCACAATCTGCTCACCTTCTCCTCCCTCACCTCCCCTACTACACCACCTCCTCTTCGCAAACTTGATTATCCCCGCAGAAACCTAAAACACATTGATCTACACTCACTCTCAGAATCCCTCCTCCCTCTTGCCAACATAACTTCTATACGTGACCCAGACACTGCCACAACCCTTTACAACACCACATTAACCAAAACCCTCGATCTAGCCCTCCTCACATACCACGCACTAACAGGCAACCCTGGCACACCACCCTCACTAAAGATCTGAAACGGGCATCCAGGGTCATCGAGAGGCGATGGAAAAAATCACGTTCCACTGAGCACTTTGCGCTGTTCAAACAGTCCCTCATCGCCTTCAAGACTGCACTTGCTACCGCCAAACAAACCTTCTTCTTATCCCTAATAACCTCCCTGTCCCGCAATCCCAAACAACTTTTCAAAACCTTCAATTCCTTACTCCTCCCTCCTGCTCCTCCTCCCTCTCCCCTTATGTCTGCAGAAGACTTTGCCTCTTTCTTCAAAGAAAAGATTGACAGAATCAGAGACAGCTTTGATCCACTGTCCTTACAGCCTCCCCTTTCACCTATACTGCCCTCTCCTTCCATCAACTGCTTCCCCCCATAACTGAAGACCAGCTCTCCTCCCTCCAGTCAAAATCACACCTCACCACCAGTGCCCACGACCCGCTCCCATCCCACCTCATTCCCAACCTCACCTCCATTGTCATCCCAGCCCAAACTCATCTTTTCAACCTATCACTTACCACTGGCACCTTCTCTTCAGCCTTCAAACATGCCTTGATCACACCCATCCTCAAAAAACCCTCCCTCGACCCCACAACTGTCTCCAACTACCGCCCTATATCTCTCCTCCCTTTTGCCTCTAAACTGCTTGAACAGCATGTCCACTCTGAGCTGTCCTCTCACCTCTCCGTCTGCTCCCTCTTTGACCACCTGAAATCTGGATTCCGACCCTTCCACTCCACTGAAACAGCCCTGACCAAAGTCACCATCTACCTACTGACTGCCAAAATCAAGCGCCACTACTCTGTTCTCCTCCTCCTCCTCGACATGTCTGCCGCCTTCGACACTGTTGACCACTCACTCCCTTCTAGTTCAGATCCTGGAATCTCTTGGCTTCACGGACCTTGCCCTTTCTTGGATCTCCTCATACTTAACGGACCAGACCTTCAGCGTCACCCACTCCCACACATCCTCCTCACCCTACCCCCTATCTGTCGGGGTCCCGCAGGGTTCGGTTCTTGGACCGTTACTGTTCTCAATCTACACTCTCGGCCTAGGGCAACTCATTGAGTCCCATGGCCTCCAGTACCACCTCTATGCCGACGACACCCAAATCTACCTGTCTGGTCCTGACATCACCTCCCTTCTATCCAAAATTCCACACTGCCTGTCCGCCATCTCATCCTTCTTCTCTGCTCGCTTCCTTAAGCTGAATATGGACAAAACCGAGTTCATAGTCTAACCCCCAAGACGCTCCCCCTCACTACCTGACCTATCCATTGTTGTCAACGACTGCTTTCTCTCCCCAGTCCCCCACGCAAAGTGCCTCGGGGTTATCCTGGACTCTTCCCTCTCCTTCAACTCCCACATCCAGGCCCTCGCCACCTCCTGCCAACTCCAGCTCAAAAACATCTATAGAATCCACACTTTCCTTGACCACGACACTGCTAAAACCCTTATTCATGCTCTCATTATCTCCCGCCTCGACTACTGCAACCTCCTGCCCACCGGCCTCCCCAATACCTCCCTTGCACCTCTCCAATCTATCCTGAACTCTGCTGTTCGCCTAATCCATCTGTCCCCCCGCTACTCCCCTGTCTCCCCCCTCTGCCAAGCCCTTCACTGGCTCCCTACTTCCCAGAGATCCCAGTTTAAAACATTAACCATGACATACAAAGCCATTCACAACCTGTCCCCTCCATACCTCTCTGACATGGTCTCCCGATACCTACCGTCTCGCAATCGGCAATCCTCCAAGAGCTCCTCCTCTACTCCCCCCTCATCTCCTCTTCGCACAACCCCATATAGGATTTCTCCCGTGCTTCACCCATACTCTGGAATTCACTGCCCCAACACATCAGACATTCTCCTACCCTGGGAACCTTCAAAAGAAGCCTGAAGACCCACCTGTTCCGCCAAGTCTACCACCTGCAATAAGACCCGGTCCACCACACCGCCTCACGACTGGAACTTCCCCCTCCCACTGTATCTCCACCCGCCCCTTGTAGACTGTGAGCCCTCGCGGACAGGATTTCTCCCTTCTTGTATCTGTACGACCGAATTGTCCACATTTATTGTTACTTGTATTGTTACTATGTTACTTGTCCTAGTCTGCCCCTTTAAGCATGTAAAGTGCCATGGAATATAATGGCGCTATATAAATAAATAATAAACAACTAGGACCAATGGAGCTGCCCAAGGGCTACAACTATCTCTGATGACCCTGCGTCCTTCATGTCCTGTAACATTTCCTTGGCACACTGATAGTGAGCTGGTGGTACAGGCCTATATCGCTCTTTAATGGGTGGATGGTTCCCTGTGGGTATATGATGGTGTACCCCTTTAAGCCTCCCAAAATCAAGTGGATGCTTACTAAAGACCCGTTCATAATCCTGTACTACCCGATAGACTCTGCTTCTGGTGAGAAGGAGTGGAATCAGTGCCAACATGCAGGTCCTGACACCAGTCCTCCAACTGTCCCTTGGAATTGTTGTCCTCCGCTAAGTTTGGCGGGGTCAAGGGTTCCACTGCTTGGATGGAGTTGTCGACAGTGAACAGCTTGGCGATGGTAGAATATCTGGGCAGTTTGACTTCCTCCTCTCCACAGTTTAATACACGTATGGGTGCCCTCCCTTTGCGTACATCAACCACCCCCTGGCTGTCAGGATAGTAGGCTTACTCTCTAAGTACATGAGCTCCACCACTGCCTGGTAATCCTGCCCTAAGAGGCCTATTACTGCCCGACACCATATCATCATTTCACTTCTTGGGGGTAACACAATGGGGATCGGGTCTGTCACCCGTACACTACCAATTTCACCACCGGACAGGGTTACCTATTGTCTGCGCAGGAGGGCTCTAATCTCCTTCTGTAGGACCCTCTGATGCCCTCCCCACTTTTATTGTTACCTCCCTAAACCCTACTTGGTTTACTGGTAAGCCATTTACAGCATAAATAGTGAGGTTAGGATCTGGAGGAGCCAGTTCAGTATTGGCCCAGAACCTTTTGTAAAGGATATGTGGTATGGTGGTCACCTGCGACCCGGTGTCCAACAGTGCAGGTGTGGGAATACCGTCCAGCGTGACAGACAGAATTGGCCATCCTCCCACATATCTATCACGCCAGTCAGAAGGGCCTAGTCATCTTATTCCTGGAGGTTGGCCCTCGACCCCAGGGATTGCTGGTTTAAAGAGCATGACCTGGCAAAGTGGTCGGTCTTGCTGCAACGTTGGCAGTTGCGTTGTCCCAACGAGCTGTAGCGGTCGATGGTCCTCCCCCAGAGCAACATGGTCTTCTTTCCTCTCATTCATGGGACGTGCTCAGGGCTGTCGACCAGCTGGATCTTTCCTGACGACTTGGGCTCTGATTTGAGCTGCAAGGCCTTTAGGATCATGACCATATCTTTAAGTAGCTGTTGCACCTCTGAGCATAGATCATCAGAAACACAGATGTCACAGCCTGTACATCAGCCAACTTCAAGGGTGAGGCGCTGATTTCCCATGGCTGAGATGTAGGATCTGCAGTTGTAGGGGTTGCAGTGCTTTTTTGGCCCGTTCTTTTAAGACAACAAAGTCTGCATCTGGGTGTTCTAGGGCCCACCAGCGCAGTTGTTTACGGTCACTGGATGATTGCATCCCTTGGATGAACTGTTCAACCAGCATTTTGTTTTCATCCCTCATACTAGCAGGGTCTATCTGTTTCAGGGTCCGCAGTGTCTCCTGGAGGCGTAAGGCATAGTCTCTAATATTGTACTGTGGCCTTTGTCTGCAGTTATAGAACCTCATTCTCAATTCAGCGTCAGTGAGGGTCTCAAAATCAATTTGCAAGTTCTCAAATATTTGGGCTACTGACTCTTTATCTGCATCTGTCCTGGATTCAACCTCAAGCTCTGTTGCACCTGTTAATTGTTCTATTACAAAAGACGCTCTCAGCTTGCCAGTCATTGCATATATATCAAGTACATTACAAATCTTTTTCTTGGACCCAGCCAGGGTATCTGGTTTGCCATCATATTGTGGTAATCACATACGGCAGAGTGATTGGCATGATCAGTGCCACAGCTCCAGGTGCTGCGGCTGCTCTGCCGGCTGAGGTCCTGGCTGGTGTTTCATGATGAGAAAGATTTGGGTTAGAAGCTGTTGCATCGTTTCACATCCATCCTCACTCCCCCCTAGTTGACTTTAGCTAGTCTCTTATAGCGGAAAAGGCATTTGGTGGCTCCTCAGGCGGGAAGTTGAGTGCTTCGGGAATTGGGCCGCTGCACTTTGTCAGCTCTCGGCAGAGTGCAGGGATTGTCTTCGCGCCCTTTCAGCCGTTACGCCCTTTTTCTTCCTGCTCTGTGGTGCAGTTATGGCGACCCAACTTAACAGTTCCAAACACAGTCAATACACGACACACGGGCAAGGGATACTGTTTGGGATGCCAAAAGCTGACCCACCCCAGGGCCGTGGGGTACCCGGTCCCGGGCTGTAGTTTCACGGGGGATGTCACGGGCAGCCTGTTCCCGGGCCTGTGGCCCTGGTGGTCGCTGAAAAAGGGGTTAAATAAAAATAAAAAGAGTTTGTGACGCCACCTAAAGTATCCAGTAATGATACTGGCCCTGCTTGCAGACCTCCGGGGTGATGATGAGGCAGCTTTGTTGGTAACGCTCCCCATAGGTGGAGCGAGGTCCTCGTGCAGTGATGGATGAATAGGGATTTTACACAGGGAGGCAGCTCTGTCACACTCTTAGCAAGGGAACAAGTGTGTGGCTCCTCAGGCTGTGCCTGTCAGCACTGCTAGGAAGGAAAGTGGCTCTGCAGACGAAGACGCTGGCACACAGTCTATGTTAAGGGTATCCTTCAATGCCAGCGTGAACAGAAGCGAAATATGCAGATCCAATTATCAAACAATACTACTGTGTCAGTCTCTGAGACTTTTCACCAAAAAAGTGTCCCTAACCCCACATACGATAACCGGATTGCTCATAATGTGTAATCCAGAGCAATCCGGTTATCGTATGCTTTGTTCATCCCTGCTGCTGCAGGGATGAACAAAGGGTTAATGTTACTAATAGATGTGGGCAACATGTCTCTAGGGAGTGCCCACCATCCCTAGAGGCATGTTGTCCACAGAGATCGGCATGTCAAGGGTTAATTCTTTATTTTACATGATCGCCGCTATTGTCGGTTTTCCCTATACTTTACAATGACAGCCGCCGGCTCCTGGGTTTGCAGGAGTACACTACGTACTTTGTGTAGGCACCAGGGACAGGACAGCATCCTTCATAAGGAGCTGTCCCTGGTGCGTACGCCATTTGCGTAATCTAGAAGCTGCTGTCCTGGGTGCTGAAATCATTTCCAGTAGTTGTATGGGCACCGCACTGCCATAGAACTACTCTAAATGATTTCAACACCCAGGACAGCAGCCTCTAGACTACGCAAATGGCGTACGCACCAGGGACAACTCCTTATAAAGGATGCTGTCCTGTCCCTGGTGCCTACGCAAAGTACGTAGTGTATTCCTGGGCACTCCCTAGAGACATGTTGCCCACATCTATTAGTAACAGTAACCCTTTGTTCATCCCTTCGGCAGCAGGGATGAACAAAGCATCCGGCTACATGTGCCGGCTACATGTGCCTTGCGGTACCCGGATGGGCTCCCATAGGAGTCCATTATAGCAAGCCTACTGCGGTTTGAAAACCACTCTGAAAAATGCAGCCTGCATGATTTTTAACGCAGGCTGCAAATCCAGAAGCGTGTAGTGCAATCCGGTTTTATAATGGGCTCCTATGGGCTGCAGATCCTGATCGGGTTTTGAGCATTTTGTATGCTCAAAACCAGATCAGGATCTGCATTTGCTACCTCAAATGTGACCCTAGCCTAACATGAAGTCCAATATGTCATGAAAAATCAGTCTTGGAATCACCAGGATATGTTGAAGTGTTCCAGAGTTATAACCTCAGAAAGTGACACTGGTCAGAATTGCAAAAATGAGGCTTGGTCCTTAAGGGGTTAAGGGTTAATTTCTAAAATTACAGTTTTGCCGGCTCTTGTTGGCTTTTACTATTTGTAATGACAGGCAGCGGCTCCTGACTGTACTGGAGTTTACAGTAAGCAAAGTGCGTCTATTATATATCCTCAATGAGGAGCTGTCTGTGGTGCTTACGCAAACTGCATACTGTACATGTCGCTATCCATGGTGGCCAGCACACCGCCATAGAAGTAATGTTAAAACTTTCAGCACAATGGATAACGGCATGTACAGTATGCAATTTGCAATCCTCCTCATTGAGGATGCTGCCCTGCAATATGCTTACGCACTTTGCGTACTGTGAACTCCAGTACAGCCGGGAGCCGCCACCTGTCATTACAAATAGTAAAAGCCGACAAAAGCGTAATTTTAGAAATTAACCCTTAACATGCCGATCTATGTGGAGAACACGTCTGTAGGGAGGGTGGGCACTCCCTACAGACATGTTGCCCACATCTGTTATTAACATTAACCCTATGTTCAGCAGCAGGGATGAACAAAGCATTCGGCAACCGGATTGCACATTATGAATCTGGTTACCGGATGCGGGTTTAAGGACACATTTTGTGTCCAAAATGTGTCTGAATGCACATCACATTACCGCATCCAGATCTGAATGCGGTGATCGTAATGTGCATTCTAAATATGATCCTAGGCTAAGACTAGGGTCACACTTGGGTTGTGGCATCCGCTTAACGGATGCATTCACATGACATGTGTGCATTTATGTTCTTTAAATTAAAATTAAATTAACGGATGCGTTAGTGCATGCTACATGCATGTAACATGCGTTAACGCATCCATTAACACAATCCGTTAATGCATGGTACATATATGTACCATGCATTAACGACTGCGTTTGCCATAGACTCCAATGTTAAATTAACGCACTGTTTCCCAAAACGGCCCAAAAACTCTGCAGACCACATTATGATGTGCACTACAAAAAATGCATAGCGCCAAATGCATTGCAATTTGGCAATGCGTTTTTTGCATTGGAGTTTAATGGTGTGTTAAAGCATCTGTTTTTACACATTTGCATATGAACATAACGCATTCTTTTTGGGAGATGCGTGGCGCAAGTGTGAGCCTAGCCTAATACGCTTTAAAAAGTGATAGACCCTTTTCACATCTGAGGTCGGTGTGCGTTTTGCTTAATTTGCGTTTCTATGCGTTTTTACCGCTAAAAACGCATTAAAATGCTAGTGTTTTTGCCTCCATTGATTTTAATGGAAACGCATTTAAAAATGCATGCAAAAACACATGTACGTTTTCAAAAACGCAAAATGCATGCGTTTTTGCCAACGCAGCGCTAGACGCATTCCCCAATGTTTTGTGCTGCGTTGGCAAAAACGCTTGCGCTTTTGAAAATGCACATGCATTATTGCATGCGTTTTTACATGCGTTTCCATTAAAATCAATGGGGGCAAAAACACTAGCGTTTTAATGTGTTTTTAGCGGCAAAAACGCATAGAAATGCAAATTAAGCAAAACGTAACCTGCATTAGATGTGAAACAGGCCATAATTAAACACTAAAATAATGAATATCTGCACTTGCTTCGCACAGGTTCAGTCTTTTGCTTTGCTTTGTTAATACCTTCAACTTTTCAAAGTCATCAAGTGATTAAAATAGGTGACCTAGCCATTGCTTCAGTGAGTAGGAGATGCCTAGTGATATAGGCTAGGGTCACACATGTGGCAGTGACTCACCGTGGCCGGGACTCCGGTTTAGACAGGCAGTAGCTTCTTCCTCCTTGTCACGGGTGGACCGTGCCTGCCGGTAGTGGGGCCCGGTTGAGTGCAGATCAAAAACTTGAAGACGTCTTGTGAGAACAGATTAAGGGGTTAATTTGTTGTGACGCCACCTATGAGTGATTTCGGTAAGTCTTACCAACGCTGCGGGGCCTCCGGGGGATGGAATGCAGCAAGATGGAACGCTCTCCACAGGCTAAGCAATGATCCCCGGACCGTGAGCTGCTGAAGATGTTGTGCGGTTACCTTGAAGTGCGGACAGACAGTTCATAAGAAAGCACGGACACTGTAAGTCTCTGTAACGGGTGCTTTACTGTAACCAGCAGACAATACATGGTATACAGTTGTAGGTAGCAGACCGGGTGGACTCAGCAGTGATAGGTGTCCCTCAGAGATCCGCGGTGTTCCTCCATTCTAATTAAGTAAGTTGCCGTTGTCGCCCAGGAATACCAGGTCGGGTACAGGGAGGGTGCTTGAATGCCCTATCCGGGGTATACGTTCCGGATGCTTTGAGGAGCCTTGGGTCCCTTGGTGGGTACACCGCTGGTTAGACAACTGGATTTGGCGGTGGTGGGGTGCTCCTGTAGAGCGGTTCCTCCACTCTTCTGGTTCGCATAGCAGAGCTGAACTGCTGCTAGCTTCGGTACCAGATGATTTTGAGCCCGCATTTTGAAGCCCGTAGATCAGTTGGTAATGCACCGGGAGTAATGGTGCTCAACCGTGGTGACGGTAGGGAGATGGCCGGTAGAAGATGGCCAGGGGGCCGCACGGGACTGTGCGAGCCCCCTCTCCTAGGTTGCAGAGCTGGGATTCTGCAGAGGGTCTTCTAGGTTGCTGTTACACCTTCAGCCCTCAAACTCCAACTGTTCTAAACTTTCCACTACACACTACCCTTGCACTCCGCCCACCAGGACCTTGATAGGCCCTCTATGCTAAGTGATGCATGCAGGGTATGAATCTCTGAGTTAACCATATGACTGCTGGGTCAGAGAATATTGCTGCTGCATTTATGGCTGCAATACCCTCCTGTGACGCACTCGTTGTGGGGCGCCACAGCAGGATTTTTAAATCCTGATCCGGTTTTGAGCTGTAAAATTGCTCAAAACCGGGTCAGGAACAGCTCCCCATAGGAGCCCATTATGTTAACTGGATTCAATTGCTCTACATTCAATCCAGTTACCGCATCCGGATCTGCAGCCTGCGGTAAAAATCATGCAGGCTGCAGTTTTCGGAGCGGTTTTGCTAACTGCAATGCGAAACCGGATTGCTTCGGGTGTGTAATCATGAGCAATGCGGTTACCGTATACTTTGCTCATTCCTGCTGCCACAGGGATGAACAAAGTGTTAAATGTTATTAAAACATAAATATTAATAGTAGCTGTGGGCAACATGTCTCTAGGGGGTGCCCACCCTCCCTAGAGACATGCTGTCCACTCCTGTGGGCATGTGAGGGGTTAATGCGGCAGTTATACTATTGCCGACTTTTGTCGGCTTTGTACAAATTTCTGAATGAAGCCGCGGCGCCTGACAGTACAGGAGATACTGTACGTAATGTATGTATAGTATCAGCCGCTGTCCAGGGTCCTATAAGCATTAATTTTAGGTCTATGGCGGTGCGGTGCGTCTGCCCTGAGGCTGCAGGATCCAGCAGAAACTTAGGTCTAGTTCACATCTGTGCGCCGATGCGTTTGCCAGCATTGCGCTAGCGCCGGTGGTAGTGCAGGTGTGCACAGCCAAGCTCATCGGCGCACAGATGCAGTGCATTGCACTTACGTCGCCATTACTTTGTATGGGTAAGCGCACCGCTCCACATTCTGGAAGCGGAAGTGTGATAGGGCCTGTGTCACAGCGCAAGTCCAGATGCACCAGAAACGTCCCATTACGCATTTACGGTGCGTCTGGACTAGCTCATGCGCTGTGACATAGGCCCTGTCACACTTGCACTTCTGGAATTCCGGATGCGGTGCGCTAATGGTGGCGTATGCTCAATTCACTGCATCTGTGGGCCGATGCGCTTGACTGCGCCTGGCTGTGCTACGACCTGGCTAGCTAGCGCAATGCTGGCAAACGCATCGGCGCACAGATGTGAAACGGCCCTTAGTTTCTGGCTGGAGTAGCACATAGGGTTATCAGCAGGTAACGCTATGCGCCGCATGTCTATTGATCTCTATGGTAACCGGACGCTTACTGCAGCCACCGGCCCCACGGCTCCACAGAGATCTTCAGGATATGCACTTTTGTAGAGCGCAAAGGAAAATGCTGCAAACAGCAACTAGGCCCTGTCATACTTGTGCTTCCGGGATGCGGTGCGCTCGCCCGTAATGGTGGCGTAAGCGCAATGCGCTGCATCTGTGCACCGATACGCTTGGTTGTGCTACCACCTGCACTACCACCTGCACTAGCGCAATGCTGGCAAATGCATCGGCGCACAGATGTGAACCAGCCCTTAGTTTCTGGCCGGAATAGCACATAGCTTTACAAGCAGGTAACTCTATGCACTGCCTGTCTATTGATCTCTATGGTAATCGGACGCTTACCGCAGCATTCCTTCGGCTGATGGTGGTAGTGATAGGAGGGCCATGTCCTCATATGGACCTGCTCTTTCGAGGTCTACCTCTGTCGCTGGGCGCCGCAGTGTTTCTCCTGTGGGTGATGTTGGTTGCAGAAGAGAGGGTCCTGCAGAGGCGTCTGATAGGTGCAGCCTTTGTTCTTCTGTCAGAAGTGGGGTGGTTAGTGCAAGTCATGCATCACTTTCTGGCCTGGTTCTAAGGGCGGTCCGGATGAGATAATCAGGCTGTGAGCCCCAGCCTATGGGACTTAACCGCACCCTTCAACTACTTTGGAGCCTGTCTTGCAGGCTGCTAGATATAGTCTCGGTCTCCTCAGTGATCTAGTGTGTGTTTGCTTTTGACTCTGACCTTTGCGTGGATTTTTGACCCTGCTTCAGCCTGACTATTTGGCACCTTAGCTGCCCTCCCAGATTTGACTCTGACCTTTGCCTGGATTTTTGACCCTGCTTCGGCCTGACAATTTTATACCTTAGCTGCCCTTCCAGTTTGACTCGGACTCCTGACTGTTTTCGAATCCTGGTTTTTATTCCCTTCCTGGCGACCTTCCTGCTCCGTTCCGCTGCTCATCTCAGGCAGCTACCTCCTGGGCTGCATTGAAATCTATGAGTGCATTTTTGGATGCGTTTGGATGCGTTTTTGCTGTAATAATGCATACAAACGCAAATGCAGCCAAACGCAGGCAAAAAAGCAGATGTGAAAAGTCCCTTAGTTTCTGGCCGGAACCATACATCCCTATGGCAACCCGATGCTTACCGCACCCACCAGCTCCACAGCGAATCCCCGGATATGCGCTATTGCAGAGCGCACAGGAAACGCGGTCTGCAGCATTTTCCTGTGCGCTCTGCAATAGAGCTTATGCGAGAATTCACTGTGGAGCCGGCGGGTGCGTGAAGCTTCAGGTTGCAATAGGGATGTAGAGCCAGGCAGCGCATAGCGTTACATGCTGGTAACACTATGTGCTAAGCCTGCCAGATTCCAAATTTTAAACAGATCCAGCAGGCTCATGGCAGACGCAGGTCTGACCCTAGCCTAAACCTAGGATCACATTTGGGTTGTGAATTAAAGGATGCATATTTTTGTCCTTGCGTTTACATGACATGTGTGCATTTATGTTGCCTAAATTAACGAATGTGTTAACGCATGGTACAGTCATGGCCAAAAGTATTGACACCCCTGCAATTCTGTCAGATAATACTCAGTTTCTTCCTGAAAATGATTGCAATCACAAATTCTTTGGTAT
Organism: Allobates femoralis; assembly: GCA_033576535.1. NCBI lineage: Eukaryota > Metazoa > Chordata > Amphibia > Anura > Aromobatidae > Allobates > Allobates femoralis. Next base: position 465,963,017 of record JARQOC010000001.1, read on the forward strand.
TATTATCTTCATTTAATTTGTCTTCAATGAAAAAAACACAAAAAGAATTGTCCTAAAGCCAAATTGGATATAATTCCACACCAAACATAAAAAAGGGGGTGGACAAAAGTATTGGCACCCTTAGAAAAATCATATGATGCTTCTCTAATTTGTGTAATTAACAGTACCTGTAACTTACCTGGGACACCTAACAGGTGTTGGCAATAACTAAATCACACTTGCAGCCAGTTGACATGGATTAAAGTTGACTCAACCTCTGTCCTGTGTCCTTGTGTGTACCACATTGAGCATGGAGAAAAGAAAGACCAAAGAGCTGTCTGAGGACTTGAGAAACCAAATTGTGAGGAAGCATGAGCAATCTCAAGGCTACAAGTCCATCTCGAAAGACCTGAATGTTCCTGTGTCTACCGAGCAAAGTGTCATTAAGAAGTTTAACATGTAAAACAAAAAGGAAAAGGGGCGCAAATGTGTAGGATCCCCTTATTAAAAACGTCTATGTGGCGTGGGTAGGTGGCCACTCAACTTATCGGGTTGTGCAATTCCTGCACAACCCCGTTTAACAGCCTCCGCCGCCGGCGGTCTATGCAATGCCTCTCCGCTCTCCTCTCTCCTGTTCAAGGCAGATTGTTTGTGCTGTTCCTGAGCTGCTCCAGCCGCCAGTCCCTCAAAAAGGGAGTAGTTTTCATGCAAAAAATAGTAATGGCGGTCTAATTAGGAGCGCTCTAAGGAACAAGCAGACATGTAAGATGTTTTCATAAATATCAAACCTTTTATTAACTTCTTAGCTCCCCTCACAGCTCCACTACGCGTTTCAACTGCATACAAACAGTCTTCATCAGGTGGTGTAGCACTACCTGATGAAGACTGTTTGTATGCAGTTGAAACGCGTAGTGGAGCTGTGAGGGGAGCTAAGAAGTTAATAAAAGGTTTGATATTTATGAAAACATCTTACATGTCTGCTTGTTCCTTAGAGCGCTCCTAATTAGACCGCCATTACTATTTTTTGCATTAAGAAGTTTAAAGCCCATGGCACTGTGGCTAACCTCCCTAGATGTGAACGGAAAAGAAAAATTGACGAGAGATTTCAATGCAAGATTGTGCAGATGGTGGATAAAGAACCTCGACTAACATTTAAACAAGTTCAAGTTGCCCTGCAGTCCGAGGGTGCAACAGTATCAACCCGTACTATCCAGCGGCGTCTGAATAAAAAGGGACTGTATGGTAGGAGACCCAGGAAGACCCCACTTCTTACCCCGAGACATAAAAAAGCCAGGTTGGAGTTTGCCAAAACTTACCTGAGAAAGCCTAAAACGTTTTGGAGGAATGTTCTTTGGTCAGATGAGACAAAAGTAGAGCTTTTTGGGCAAAGGCATCAACATCGAGTTTACAGGAGAAAAGAAGAGACATTCAAAGAAAAGAACACGGTCCCTACAGTCAAACATGGCGGAGGTTCCCTGATCTTTTGGGGTTGCTTTGCTGCCTCTGGCACTGGACTGCTTGACCGTGTGCATGGCATTATGAAGTCTGAAGACTACCAACAAATTTTGCAGCATAATGTAGGGCCCAGTGTGAGAAAGCTGGGTCTCCCTCAGAGGTCATGGGTCTTCCAGCAGGACAATGACCCAAAACACACTTCAAAAAGCACTAGAAAATGGTTTGAGAGAAAGCACTGGAAACTTCTAAGGTGGCCAGCAATGGGTCCAGACCTGAACCCCATAGAACACTGTAGAGAGATCTAAAAATGGCAGTTTGGAGAAGGCACCCTTCAAATATCAGGGACCTGGAGCAGTTTGCCAAACAATAGTCTAAAATTCCAGTAGAACATTGTAAGAAACTCATTGATGGCTACCGGAAGCGGTTGATCGCAGTTATTTTGGCTGAAGGTTGTGGAACCAAGTATTAGGCTGAGGGTGCCAATACTTTTGTCTGGCCCATTTTTGGAGTTTTGTGTGAAATGATCAATGTTTTGCTTTTTGCTTCATTCTCTTTTGTGTTTTTTAATTGAAGACAAATTAAATGAAGATAATAATACCAAAGAATTTGTGATTGCAATCATTTTCAGGAAGAAACTGAGTATTATCTGACAGAATTGCAGGGGTGTCAATACTTTTGGACATGACTTTACATGTATGTAACAAACGTTAACACATCCGATAACTCATGGTACATACATGTACCATGCGTTAACAGATGCGTTTGCCGTAGACTCCCATGTTAAAAAAACGCATCCATTTTCCATAACAGGATCAAAAACACTGCTGACCATGTTATGATATCCGCTGCAAAAAACGCATAGCAAGTTGGCAATGCGTTTTTTGCATTGTATTCTATGGGTGCATGAATGGATCAGTTTTTACACATTTGCACATTAAAAAATGCATCCTTTTGGTGGATGCATGGCACGATTCTGACCCTAGCCTAACGCTGCTTTCACATAAGCGATTTTTGAAATTTGGGACAGATCCAGCAGTTTTACCACCTCTGCCACGTAATGGCTCACTTGTGGCAAGTCTGCGTTCACACCACTGTGTCCAGTGGCTAAGGGCAAATACGGCCCTGATTACAGCAGAAGTAGTGCCTAGTGTGCCCACCGGCCTTGACACTAGACAGGACTGGTGGAGGTGGTAGACAGGGAATAAACATGTGATAGTCTTGGGAGAAACGACCCGCTTAGGGACGACAGGGCAGGTGAGGGATAGTTTCATCCCCCGCTCTCTACCATCAGTGTCCTCCTTTCCCTATTTTCATCCTGTTATACCTTTATGCTGCATCTGGCGCTTGGCATCCTCTTGTCCAGCATGGACACATTTTTACCTCAAAATGTACCCCATAAAAACACTTTCCAAAAAATATGTTAGAATTGTAGAATTGTGTTTTTTTGCTTACAATATCTCCACACTTGAAATTCCCCCCCATTTTACAATATATTATATCTTGTCTCGCGAAGGGTTTAAACTAAGTAAAAATGTATGGAAACCCATTAACAACGTTCTAATTTATGTGTTTTTTTTAAATATCTATAAAATTTCATTAAAAATTATAAACATGGATACATTTTCCTTTGTTTTTTGCCTCATCAGATCTTATCAATTTGACCAGCCTATAAGAAATATCTTCCACCTCAGTTAATATTTCAATACTCTTGGATATATTTATTTTTACTTTCTTTCCAATTATATTACAAATGTCAAACATTCCCAGACCGATAACCATGACATGAATATAGTAATGTAACCCTTTCTTTGGAGTGGTTAGTGACGGCAGTAAAACAGCCTCGGCTGCTTTCTCCACCTTTCTCGTCAATAGGACAAGAATGTTGTTTGGTCTTCAGATCTATATAGTTTTGTGAGGACAAACAGAAAATGTGACACACCTCATTTTTTTTTTAAAGAATGACAAAGTTCGCCAGTGGAGTGAGACATGAGAAATACTTTTGTTTTTCTAGGTTTGTCCCAACACAGAAGTGTAACTGTAGGGAATTCTGCTTTCTGTCAAAATGTAAAATAAAAGTTCAGCATGGGTCACTTTACTGAGACCTCCTTCATTCAACAGGAATCACCTTTCAGTGCACAATAACACTGCCATGGAAAATTCACCTAAATTGTACAGCTGTATATACTGTAATTGTGAGCAATTTACTATAGTGTAGAAACTGACACTTATTGTGCCATTCATTATTGCTAAATTCAGCTGAACTGCACTGTAAAGCCCCTCTCCCATATGCACCTCCATGCACTTCAGTTGGTCTCCACAACACATAAGCCCAGTTCACATCTAAGGAAAGACAGAGTTCCTGGCTAAGAGCACTGGGGGGCACAAATATGTAGATTACTTATGGGTTAACACATTTATTTACCACGACGCATTTCCACAACGGATTGTTGTCTTGCTCAGATAGATTTAATCCACCTCAGGAAAATCCACCTGAGGAAAACAACAATTCGTTGTGGAAACGCGTTGTAGTAAATAAACGTGCTAACCCATAAGTAATCTCCTTATTTGTGCCCCCCAGTGCTCTTAGCCAGTAACCCTTTCTTTCCTTAATTCTGCACAACCACCCATCTAGGTGTAGTGTTACTGGAGCTGCAGAGAGGCATGGATAATCCCAGCCAAGCATCCCTGGACTGATAAGACCTTTGGTGATGTCAGACCCTGTGGCCAGTGACTTGAGTCACGTGATCATGTTCCATCCAATCAAAGCAAGCCAGGAGCTGGTCAGAAAGCCGGCAGGAGCTGTGTTAGAGTGGAGCCGGTGCCCGGAGGTCCTTTGAGCCATACGCTACACTGAAGTTGTGCGGAGGCGCACAACCATCACAGGTGAGAGGCGACCCCTCATTCACCCTTTAATTTGCCCCATTAGACCACCAGGTTCTCCCTATGGGAGCGTTTTTACCTTTTGTGTATTGCAGTTCACATCTAAGGCTGGGCTGCATTTGCCTGCGTTTGCATGCATTTGTACTGCTAAACACGCATCGAAACGTATGCGTTAACACACCCATAGGCTGCAATGCAAAACGTATGTCATTTTGCAAAAACGCAGAACGCATGCATTTTTGCAAACACAGCCCTAGACGCAGAAGCCCATGTTTTTGCATGCGTTTGCAATGCGTTTTGCATTGCAGCCTATGGGTGAGTTAATGCACACTTTTGGATGCGTTTTTAGCAGTAAAATCGCACACAAATGCAAACGCAGACAAAATGCAGATGTGAAAAGGCCCTTAGAAAAACAATTGTCTGATAAAATTAAGTATTTTTTAGTTTTAGGTAAATAAATCTTAATACATAATACAACACTTTGCTTTGTCTTTATTATTATACCCCTTCACCACCAGACTATTTTCAATATTCATCTTTCCCTCCTCTTATTCCAAGAGCCATAACTTTTTTATTTTTCTATCAACATAGTGGGCTACATATGAGGGCTTGGTTTTTGTGGAACAAGTTGCAATTTTGAATGATATCAATCATTTTACCATATAGTGTATAGGAAAATGGAAAAAAAATTCCAAGTATAGCAATCTTGCAAAAAAAAATAAATAAAAAAAATAGCTGGACAACCAGGTTGAGGACATGAGCCATACAAGGTACACAGGGCCTTCTCTGGGTTTTTGTGGGCCCCAGGTGAAAGATTCTCAGTGGGCCCCTTTAACACTACATGTAAATAAGTGTAAGGGTATGTGCACACTGGCCGGCGGGTTGGTCGGCGGCTGGGCGGACCCGCCAGGAAGCTCCGGAGCCGTCCACCGGCATCCTGGCGCGTATGTGCGGCGGGTGACGGGCGGGTGCCGGGCGGGTGGCCAGCGGGTCAGCGCCGGTGGTGTTGCGGCGGCTGGAAGCAGTACATGATTCTGCTTGCAGCCGCTGCCGGTTTATAGAACCCAGCGGGTTAGCAACGGATGAGCATGTGTAAACCACCGGTGTGTGGACACCGGGTGTCGGTTTACATAGGTTTTAATGTTAATCCAAACGCCAGTTTGGATTAACATAAATTTATATGAAATTTATGTAAACCGACCGGCGGTTTACACACCTAAACCGACCCTAACCCGGCCAGTGTGCACATACCCTTAGACTGGCATCACCACATTTGTCCCCTGCTACTGCACATCCACACGTTAAGCCGCACCACAGGTTAAGGGTGCGTTCACACACTGCGTATTTGCTGTGTATTTTTACACTAGTGCTCTTGCAGTTTTTGCAGCCAAAACCAGGAGTGGAACAATCAGAGGAAAAGTCTAATAGAAACAAGTGCTCCACTTCTGTATTTAATCACCCACTGCTCGTTTTCATCAGCCACTCCTGGTTTTGGCTACTAAAACTGCAAGAGCACTCACGTAAAAAATACGCGGCAAATACGCAGTGTGTGAATGTACCATTAAACAGAAGAAAATAGGGAAAACATTTGTCCTGTTAATTGAAGCTTCCCTGGTGGTGGGAGGAGTCATTAGCATTAATTTTAGTGTACAAGGGTAGAAAACAGAAGTTAGGCCAGCCGCAAGTGCCGAAGCCGCACTCACCGCAAACCTCATAGACATTGATAGGGCTTGCCGCAAGTGAACCACAAGTGCGGCCGTTATGCGGTAATCGCGGCAGTTGCGTTTTTTAAATCTATTAATAAATAACAATAAATCTTTTGTTACTGTTTTCCTGCTAATTATATATTAGACTCACACTGCTCTGCTATATGCCCCGAGATATAAATGGCTCTGCTACATGCACATATAGACACATACAGCTCTGCTACATGCGCACTACATACACATATGCTTGTGCTCAAAAGTTTACATATCCTGGCAGATTTTTTGCTTTCTTGGCCATTTTTCAGAGAATATGAATGATAACGCAAAAACATTCTCCCACTCATGGTTAGTGGTTGGGTGAAGCCATTTATTGTCAAACTACTGTCTTTTCTCTTTTTAAATCATAAGGAGAGGTGAGTATTTTATTTTTTTATTTTTAATACATTTTGTTCACTTTTATTTTGCATTTGCAGTGTATGTAGTTAAACTGCAAAAGCAAATCTACTGCCCCAACATGTCAAACGGGGGGAGGAACACAGGATTTTTCCTCCACCCTCATGAAATCACTTTTTCCTGTGCTTTTGGGGGAAAAAGGCGGCCATAAAAAACGCGGTGTGTGAACGTCCCACGTTCTTTTGCCAGCGTTATAAAGCTCGGCCAGTAAACGCAGGAAAGTACGCCCACTCAAAAAACGCAGCAAAAACACGGCATGTGAACGTAGGCTAATTATTCTGATTACTGGCCTTATGTATTGCAATGGACATGGATTGCTATAAATGTGACTTTTCATATTACACTGACAGAATGCCTGTCAGCGTAATCTGGCCTAACAGGCCACCATACCTGGTACATCAGGAAGTCATTGTTTGACCTTCAGGTGCGATGACAACCATCGGCTTCCCATGGTTTTATCACAGGGATGCCGATGAAGGTGACAGGTTTCTTCCAAATGCAGCAATTGATAGTGGCATCTAGAAGGTTAATCAGCCAGGAGTGGTGGTAGTACCGTCCCTGGCTGTTACTACAGGAGCTTGGCTGTCAGCTCTGCCAAACTCCAGCCATGATAGTGCAGGGAAGTGAGCATATTTCAGCACCTGCTGTATTATCATGATGTAATCAGTCAGTCAGAATCACTGACTGATTACAGTGATCAGAGAGTGAGGATCACTGAAATGCATTTCTGCACCTCTTACTGTGGTCAGTCAGCTATTATTGACTGCTATTGGCATAGAATTGTCACTTGTACATGATGGGCATTGTTTCTCATGGTGTGAGAATAGACACCTGTTAATGACGTGCTATGTCCATCATTCATCATCAAGGGGTTAAATGAAAGGGGAGGTTACCAGTTGGAGAGACATGTGGGTCAAGAATGCTGACTGTGAGTCATTACCATGTCTCACACTGATTATGCCCACTTTCATTTAAAATAATCTCTGGAGACAGATTCTCAGGGAAATATCTAACTCATGGAAATCTTGTCTTCAGCATGCATAGTTCCAACCCCTCTCATGTGGATCATCCCTTGGTCCTCTCCAGCCTCTGCTTATACCACAATGGTCATTGGTGAATACTTGTATCGATTTTGTTACAAATTTTCCTGAGGAATAAGAGTTCACTATAGTGGATTACTTCTAAAAGATGTCGTGTTTTGTTCCATTACCAGGACATCCATCTGCTCCACAGCTGGCTGAAGAGTTTTTCAAAGACATTTTCTGGTTTCACAGTGTTGGTACTTTGTCTCTTGTGGTGTGCAATTTGTTTCTGGGTTCTGGGGGGACACTGTGCAAACATTTCTTGAGACTTCTATGCCTATTAAGTCAAATTAATAGTCAAACTGATCAAATAGAGATGCTGAGTCTCTGAAATCTATATTAATTATTCAATGTTGCTCAGATTTTATGCAAAGTATCCTCTTTCTTTTGTTACAAACTGTTCTAGTAAGGGCCATAAAAAGATAGGATAGTATTAACCAATTGTCCTGGTACAATCGCTAGATCCTGCTTACTTCTTCTATCATCATTTACAGTAATGAGTGGACCGTGGATGTTTGGGTTTGGATGAATTTAAAAAAAAGTTCAGTTTGAGAACCGTACATGATACAAACGTGACCCCCGACTCCAAACCTCATACATGTCCATGGAGATGGGAACGTCTGTGCTGAATAATGGACATAGTAATGGACATGCTAATGGATATGGGGCTGCAAAAAAACCCAAAATTAATGAAAATTAAACTGCAAATTCTAAAGGCCCCGTTACACGGCACAACGTTGGAACGTTGTCGGCAACAATCTCGTGGGCGCGCGGTCATTACAGACATCGTTTTGACATCGTTGGTGAGATGTCACACGTCTACATAACGTGGATGACTCATCAACGATGTTGTGAGCAGGTATCGTTCGCACAACCCAGCGAACGATACCTGCTCATTGTTGTGAATCGGCGAAGTCGTAAACAACATGGTTATCGCGGTGTCAAACACAACAATATACTGGGTTGGCTGATCGTTGATCGAGTGGTTTGAGAACATGTTCTCAAACCTGCGATCAGCGATCCAACAATTTATTGCAACAACTTTGCGGAGTCACACGCAACGAGGTCGTAACTATGTCGCTGGAACGACTCCAAACCCGTGATGTATCAGCAATGTCGTTAACGATGTCGTGCCATGTAACGGGGCCTTAAGAGTGAATTCACAGAGACAAAAATCAGAGTTTCCCCACTGATCAACAATCTTAATAAAAAACACCTACAGAGCCTGTTTTCTTGGAAGACCCACACAACCAAGATTGGCAGAGTTTACCAACAGAGCAAAAATGATAAAAAGAATTTCCCCCTACACGGTATGTTTTCACAGTTCATCCAAACAACCAACATAGGAAGAGTTGACCCACAGAGCAACAATTTCAATAGTGTCCCTTCAAAGCCTGTTTTGACTGTTCATCCACAGTTAAGATTGGCAGAGTTCCCCCAGAGTAACAATTATGTAAAAAAGACCTTTATGTAAATAAAGCCTGTTTTCACAGTTTACCCCCACATCCAACATAGGAAGAGTTGCCCCACAGAGCAACAATTTTTATAGTATTATGGAGTTGTTATTGACAGTTGACCCACACAGCCAAGATACTCAGATTTTACCAATAGATCAACAATTATAAACAAAAGGCTTCTACAGAGCCTGTTATCACAGTTCACGTATGCAGCCAACACAGGAAGAGTTGCCCCACAGAGCAACAATTTAAATAGTGCCCCTACAGAGATTATTTTCACAGTTGATCAATAGAGCACCCAGAACCTCCTTAAAATAAGATAGAAAAAAAAATGAAACAGAAGGAGGAGGTGCAAGTGGAGGAGCATGTTGAGGAGGATGTGGCATTGGAGATCAAAGACACTGAAGAGGAGAAGGAAAAATAGGTAATCAATAGAGATGAGCAAACATTTTGAAGTTCAGGTTTGATTCCGTCTGCCAAATTAGCATATATTCACCGAACTGTTTGAAGAACTGTTTGTCAAACTTACAAATCCCCAATTAAATCAATGGGAGACAAAATTAAGGGCATAGAAAACACCTTCAAAGGGGAATAAAAGCTGCCAGAACAGCTCAAATAGGGGCAGACACTAGGAAAAGTGCCATCTATTTCCGAGAGTTAAATTTTATCATTGTGCATTATGCATGCAGTATTTCAAGCTTCAACATTGATCAGGAATAATGAAATGAGTGACAAGTGTAGACATGGTGCTCAGAGAGTTCTGTTAAATTCATGAAATACACAACAAAGACACCCCAAGAAGAGTCTCTACATTTCAAAAAATTAGGGCCAGACACCATGAATGTGGCATCAATTGACCCAGACTAAAAATTGTATAATGGCAAAGCCTGCATGCATGGCACAGGGTCTTGTACATGGCCTGGCCAAACATTTGAAGGTTAAACATTGATCAAGAACAGGGGGATGAATGACAGGTATAGGACTGTTGGGCTGTAGGCCCTCATACCTCATTTAACAGCTTCAATAAATGTTATGTTCTGCCACACTCAGGCGGCACAAGTATTAGCTTCAAAGACTACTACCAAAAGAATTAGTCCGGTAGGACAGTGACATGTATAGACCTAGTAGGCAGGGCCCTCATATCTCATGCAACTGCTCCAATAAATGTTATGGTCTGCCACACACAGATGGCACAAGTATTTGCTTAACAGACTACTACTGAAACAATTAGTCAGGTGGGACAGTGACATGTATAGGCTTAGAGGGCAGGGGCCCTCATACCTCATGAAACTGCTCCAATAAATTTTATGCTCTGCCACACTCAAGTGGCACAAGTATTAGCTTCACTTACTAGTATTAAAATAATTAGTTAGGTGAGTTAGTGACATGTATAGGCCTAGTGGGCAGGGGGCTCTCCTACGTCATGCAACTGCTCAAAAAATATTTTATGCTTCGCCACACTCAGATGACATAAGTATTAGTTCACTGACTACTTCAGCAAGAAGGATTCAGGTGACATGTGTAGACATGATGCTCAGAGAGCCCTGGAAAATTCACAAAACACACAACAAAGGCACGCCAAGAAGTGTCTCCACATTTCTAAAAATTAGGGCCAGACACCATGAAAGTAGCATCATATGACCCATAATAAAAATTGTATAATGGGGCAGCCTGCATGCATGCAGTGGCTGGAACATGGCCTGGCCTAGCATTTGAAGGTTAAACATTGATTAATAACAGAAGAATGATTGACATTTGAAGGCATCATACTCAGAGAGCTCTGCTAAATTCAGGAAACAGACAAGAAGGAGACTCCAAGAAGAGTCTCCACACTTAAAAAAAATTAGGGCCAGATACCACCAAAGTGGCATCAATTGACCCAGATAAAAAGTGTATAATGGCGAGATCGATGCAGTACACTGAAACGTAAAACATTGCACTGTCTTCCCAGTCTACTATTGGGGTGGAAAAGTCATTGGAAATCCATAACGTTTTTATCTTGATGAAAGTTAGGTGGTCTACAATTTCAGGGACAGCCTGATGTGCTTTTCCGTCAGGATACATCCAGTAGTGCTGAAGACACATTTTGAGTGAATGCTAGATGCCGGGCATGACAAAAACTGTAAGGCATGCCTAGCAAGTTCAGACCACTCCACCAATTTTGAAGCCCAAAATTCAAAAGAGTCCAAATTCCCCTGTGATGGCATGGATCTTGAGCTCTAGATACTCCTGCACCATCCTCTCCAGTCATTACGTGTCAGATTTGTAGTCACTTCTGCCAGTGCATGGGCTGGTTTACAAAATTGGTCAAACGACTGCCAGAAATTGTTTCTGACAGTTAAATTGCTGCTGTTAATGTTTCTACACTGACGACTCGACATCTCCCGGGTTGGAAGTGTAGATCTGTGAAGAGTACTGTGTCTCTCACTGCTGTGGTGGGAAAACCAGCCCTGATAGTGTCTACCAGCTTTTTTGATACCCCAGCATGTGCGTGTCCCTGTCCAGGATGGGAAGCATCTGGCTAAATTTACTTTTGTACCATGTAACCAACAGTGTGACAACCCTTTAGTCAGTCATCGTTACTTTGAACCCTAACAATATTTACATCATGTTACAGATGGTACAGCAAGAAGGCGCTCATGTGTCTGACATATCCATGAGGGCAAATTCCTTGTTGTGTTGGTGACAGTGTAAAATCGATCTTCCTTCCTCTTTCCTCTTCCACCAACTTTGGGCAACAATAAGGAGAATCATTACTTTGTCAGCTCCTGACTGTTTGGTGCTCATCACCTTTTTATCCTCGTCCTATTCCGTTTGTTCCTTGGCTCTTTCATCTTAACTACTATTATGTCTTGTACCATGACCCCCCCCCCCCCTCTGTCACTGTACTCCACCCTCCCATCGCACCCGTCTGTGTGATTAGAGTCCAAAACCTAGAGATTTTGGCATCCTCCTCTTCTTTTTCCACCTTTTCTTCTGGTACCACTACCTCATCCCGTAGACTTTTCAAAGTTTGCTCCAGCATGTAGATGACCAGAATTATGATGGTGATACTAGCATCAGCAGCGCTAACCATCTTAATAGCCATTCTGAAACTGAAGGGTGCAGAGGACCTTAAACTGTGCCCACTCTTCAAGCCTCATTTGCACCACACTTGGCTTGCTTTGAATCAGTGTCTTCTAGGGCTTGTCACTTCTACCACAGTTGCTGCAACATGTGCAGAGTGGAATTCCACCGTGTTAGCACATCATATATCAAACAATTAACCAGTTGTCCGAAAGACCTCTGTAGTAATTCTAGTCGATGAGCTACAAGATGAGAATGGCTGAAGTAAGTAATGTGGCCAGGGCTGTGGGGGTACTCGGTCACCGGGTCTGATGAGTAGGGAGTCACAGGTGGACGGTATCCCGGTGCCGTGCCCTGGGAATCATTTGAAGGGGGGGGTGAGGGAATTATTTACAGGGGGATGTGACGCCACCTGTAGAGTCCGGTAAGGTGGTACCGGCGCTGCCAGCCGGCCACTGAGGTGATGGAGGGGCAGCAAAGTGTGGTACAGCTCCCCACAGGTGGAGCTTTACCTCAGGGCAGCAATAAAGGAAGATGGTGAGGGACAGCAGTGAAGGAGGAAGATGGTGGGTTATAGCCGATGAACAGTCACACATACACACAGGGATAGTTGTTCCGGTACCAGTAACTATACTATAAGGTATTACTATAAAGTGGTACAAAAAAAACTTGTGTTGCAAAAAATAAACCCCCCTACAGCAATGTACCCTCAAAAATAAAAAAGTTATAGCTTTCAAAACATGGTTATGGAAAAACTATTTATTCTAAGAAAAAAGAATTTTGACTGTGATGGCTGCAGAACATAAGAAAAAATATCAATCTGGTATAATTGTAATCACACTGACCTGAAGAACAAATCCATTTCTTACTATTACGGCATGGAGAACTGTGCAAGAAAATAAATAAGAACTTTTCTTATATTGCTATTTATTATTACCTCCCAAAAATGTGAGTAATGTTTGAGTCATATTTATCCTGTCCTCTCTGCAGAGCACTTGAGCTGCAATTTCCATGTAAATCACAAAAAACACAATTTAGATAAAACCCCTGACGACTTACTGTTCTGTGTGTCCTATCATTTTAGGTGTCTTTTTAGTGCACACCTGTGGACGACCTCAGCTTTGTGCACGCCTAAGATGATGGATACTGCTGAAACAAATGCCAAATGGAGTTCAAAGTTTCTCCATCAGACTCATAATGAGTGATTGTGTCCGGGGGTTCACCAAATCACATTTTTGTGTGATTTACATGGAAACTCTGATGTAAGTGATAAGCATAAAATACAAGTACATGATCTGAGCCTTATACTGAAAGCAATCAAAAAAATGTTATGTACCAAAAAAGGTACCAAAAATCATATTCGGGAGGAATTGCAAAACTAATTATGGGACCCATTTTATGTTTTTTTCCATTTTGAAAATTACAAATATGGGGCTAAATGAACATTTTAAAGGAATAAAATATCATTTTTGCATTTACATCCACATTTTAAAACATTATGTGAAGCATCTGTGGCGCCCCGCAACGAGTGCGTCACAAGAGGGTATTGCAGCCATAAATGCAGCCGCAATATTCTCTGACCCGGCAGTGATCCGGTTAACTTAGAAATCCAACCCTGCATGCATCACCTAGAACAGAGGGCCAATCATAGGTCCTGGTGGGTGGAGTGTTAGGGAAGTGTAGTAGAACACACACAATAGTCTAGACAGAACAGAAGGAGAATAGTCTGGAACAGCCTAGAACAAGGTCTGAGGACTTGAACTTGGAGAGGAGCGGGGGCTCCGCATCCCATGCAGCCCCCGGGCCGTCACCGGTCGGGTGTTAGCACCTGAGGCCTTACTAACCGGGATTGGGCATTATTCACACGGGTTCCCAAAAGACTCCCGTGCCCACAACTCACAGCCGGTTCACTGGTACCGAAGCTGGCAGCAGTTCACCTCTGCTACGCGAACCAGAAGCGTGGAGGAGCAGCTTTACAGGAGCACCCCACCACCAGCCAACTTCCAGTCGTCTAACCAGCGGTGTACCCACCGAGGGATCCAAGGCTCCCCAAAACATCCAGAACGTACATCATGGATAGGGCATTGAAGCAGCCTCCCCGTACCCGACCTGGTATTCCTGGGTGACACTGGCAACCAATTAGTTAGAATGTAGGAACACTGCGGATTTCTAAGGGACACCATCACTGCTGAGTCCACCTGGTCTACTACCCAACCACTGTATGCCATGTACTGCCTGCTGGTTACAGTAAAGACCCGTTGCAGAGACTTTCTGTGTCCGTGCTTCCTTATGAACTGTCCGTCCGCACTACAAGGTAACCGCAGCTGCCGCACAACATCTTGAGCAGCTCCAGCCTCCGGGGATCACCGCTCAGCCTGTGGGGAGCGTAACATCTTGCTGCTGTCCATCCCCCGGAGGTTCCGCAGCGTCAGTAGCCCTTACCGAAACTACTCATAGGTGGCGTCACGAATAAATTAAAAACCCCTTTAATCTGTTCCACCAAGACGTCTTCAAATACTTTTGATCTGCACTACACCGGGCCCCACTACCGGCAGGCGAGGTCCACCCGTGACAAGGAGGAAGGAAGCATCGCCTGTCTAAACCGGAGTCCCGGCCACGGGGAGTCACATCTACGGTTTCAACATGCTCAAAACATTCCTAGATTAATTGTTTGATGGGTCTAGTTTGCAAAATAGGGTCAATTGTTGGGGCTTCAGATGCTTTGGAACCGCAGGGGCTCTACCAATGACACACGTCTGAAATTATTCCATCCAAATTGTCATTGCAAATGTCGCTTCTTCCATTGCAAGCCCTGCTGTGTGTCAAAACAGAACTCTTTGACTACATGCGGGGTACCGCCACGCTCATATGAAAGTGGTTAACAAACTGTGGTATCCACTATTTAGTGTTACATCTTGTAAAAGTGGCAAATGTGGTGCCAAAGCAACAATTTTTTGAAAAAAATTAAAATGTTCAATAAGATGACCTATTGTTATGAAATTCTATCAAGTGTCTCAGAGTTCAAAATACTCACTATACCCATGGATAAAATCCTTGAGGAGTTTAGTTTCCCAAATAGGGTCACTTGTTGGGGGTTTCTACTGATTAGGTATCTTAGTGGCCCTGCAAATGCAGTATGGTGCCTAGAATCTAGTTTAGATTTGTGCTTCAAAATTCGAAAACTGAGAAAAGTTGACATGTTTTGTCAAATTTCTGAACATTGGGATCCATTGAAGTGTTCAAGTGTTATCTTCTAAATTCAAATACAAAATCATGATTTCTATCATTCCTGGATCATTGTTTCTTCCACAGTTTTTACCTTTTCATCCTTCATTTTGGATCATCTCTACTAGAGGTGCTGTAGCAGCCATGTTAGATGCTTTTGCAGTAGTTGTGTCTGTCACAACTACTCAAGGTGAGCCTTTTATTCATTGTAAGATTCATTCTATTATCTTGGATAAGACTCTATTTTCGCTCCTCTTGTCTTTCCAGTTTTTCTCTAGCATTACTTCATAATGGGACACTGGTCACATTTCAAAAATTTGTCCTGGTCATAAGGTCAATATGGCCAAAGTGTTAACCTAGTCCTACATGTGTGCACACCAATTTATGCTCTGACTCATTTCTTTTTTTTTCTTTTAAAGTGACCTGTCAGGTTGTGTACCCCTCTAACCTATCTAATCCCTAACCATCCCTTTCTGTGCTTAAGGGGCCCTGTAATGAGGGAGAAAAATAAACTTTTATACTTACAAAACGTCTCCAGTTGGAGACTGGAAAGGTGGGCTCCAGGCTCCATTCTCCCCTCCTCGTGCTGTCTCCACACGCCCTGCTGGGCGTCCTCATTCCCCTTGGGCTGTGCCACGTCCTTTTGAAATGCCTGCCTCTTGTGATCATGCGATGCCCGGGCCGGAATGTAATATCCAGCCCAGTGCATTGTGGGGATGATCACATGGTACAGGCCGGCTTCAAGATGCGCACAACCTGACAGGTTCCCTTTAAAGACTGTCAAGATAACATTGGAGAAGACCCTGGTGGAGCTATCTATTCTCGCACAATATCGATCTTCCTACAAAACGTTTATCCATCAAGTTGCGATGGCTAAAGATTGAGCTGAAGGCCAATCTACTATATAATCACCAGTAATGCTTGTCACAGACTTCCGGGTCTTATGTCGATATCCCACAATGCACCGCGGTGCCATTGTGGGATAGCGACACAGGCTCCGGGAGAAAGTGACACTGGTGCCACCGCCGATCTCCCAGCGGTAGCCGCCAGTCACCTCCCGTGCCTCGCAGCACGCCGCCGAAGCAGCTGGGAGATGAGCGAGCCGCGATTTAAGTTATGCGCCGAGTGCGCTGATTGGTCGCCGCCACTGGCGACGGCCAATCAGTGCCCTTGGCGCGTGATTTAAATCACGCCTCGCGCCTTGGTGGCAGATTCAAATCTCACGCATTGATCGCCCCACAGTCAGCACCGACCAATCAGTGAGGCGCGATTTAAGTCACGTGTCGAGAACACTGATTGGCCACCGCTAACTGTCGTGACCAATCAGAGAAGCGGTGCTCAGTGTATTTTAACTTTGGCGCCAAGGCGCACGCCGCTTCTCTGATTGGTCACCGCTAACCACGGTGACCAATCAGATTCAGCGCTGCCGATCGGGATGCCTGTGTCAGTCCTCACAGTCACTCTTGCATTCTATTTATGAAACAGAAGGTTCACGATGACCAGCGCTCATTGCCTGAGCCATTCCTGAGTCTCCTGTTTCATGAATAGAATGCAAGAGTGACAGTCTGGACTGACACAGGTATCCCGCGCGTCAGCGCTCAATCTGATTGGTCGCTGCGCGGTCAGCGGTGACTAGTCAGCGGTCGCGGCTTGCGCCTTGGTATTAGGCATGAATTCATATCTCCCGACGAGGCGTTTCTATGATTGGTCGACGCTGACCGCGTGGTGACTAATCAGCGGTCGCGGCTCACGTCTTGGTGGCAGATATGAATTCATGTCTCCCACCAAGGCGCGAGCCGCGAGCGCTGATTGGTCCACGACGACCAATCGGCGCTCACAGTGCTTGCTTTGAATGGCGTTTCACTGATTGGTTGCGGCAACCAATCAGCGAAGCAGCGCTGTATTGGCGGGAGATTTAAAGCTGGCTCAGTGCTTAGCACTGTGTACGGTGGCTCAGTGGTTAGCACGGAATGGTGGCTCAGTGGTTAGCACTCTATGCTGGCTCAGTGGTTAGCACTCTATGCTGGCTCAGTGGTTAGCAATGTATGGTGGCTCAGTGGTTAGCACTGTATGCTGGCTCAGCGGTTAGCACTGTATGGTGGCTCAGTGGTGAGCATTGTATGGTGGCTCAGTAATGGGAGGCAGGCACACAGGAGGCAGAAGGCACAGAGGAGGCAGGGGGACAGGGGAGGCAGAAGACACAAGGGAGGCAGAATGCACAGGGGAGGCAGAGGCACAGGAGGAGGAAGAGTCAAAGGGAGAGACAGCACACACAGGGAGAGACAGCGCACACAGGCGCTGAGAGCACACAGAACGGAGAGAAAGGCACAAGTAAGACAGAGCGCACAGAGGAAGAGACAGCACAGACAGGAGAAAGTGCAGAATGGGACACAGGCACAAAGACTGCCCTCCCGATGCAATAGCATTGGGGCTATTTCTAGTAAATCTATTACATAATTGTCTAAGGGTTTTTTGAGTGTGTCTGTCGCTGAAATCGCGCGACAGACAGAGGCCGCTCATTGGTGCCCGCCGGAGACTATGCAAATAGGAACGAGAATTCAAAGTTCGAATTTCGCACCTATTTGCAGCCCGGCGACAGCGGCGCATTAGCCGGGATACACGGTGGCCACAGCGGCGGCTCTCCTCACAGCCCCCCCGCTCCTCCTTTCCCAGGCAACGACAGGTCCTGTCCTGGGAGCTACAAGACCGAGGTGTAGTGAACCAGCTGGGGGTAAGTATCCTCACATCCTGCCCCTTTCCCCCCGCCGGCACCATCCTGCCCCCCCGCCGGTACCATCCTGCCCCTCCAGCCGGCACCATCCTGCCCCCCCCCCGCCGGCGCTATTCTGCCACCCCCACTGGCTCCATCCTGCCCCCGCCCCGGCAGCTCCATCCTACCCCCCCGCTGGCTCCATCTTGCCCCCCCGCCGGCTTCATCCTGCTCCCCCCGCCAGCTCCATCCTGTCCTCCCGCCAGCTCCATCCTGCCCCCCCACCGTCACTATCTTGCCCCCCCGCCGGCTCCATCCTGCCCCCCCTGCCGGCTCCATCCTGCCCCCCCAGCCAGCTCTATCTTGTCCCCCCCGCCGTCACCATCCTGCTTCCCCCTGCCACCATCCTGCCCCCCTGCCGTCACCATCCGGCTCCCTCCCTGCCGGCTCCATCCTGCCCCCCCCTGCCGGCTCCATCCTGCCCCCCCCGCCGGCTCCATCCTGCCCTCCCTGCTGGCTCCATCCTGCCCCCCCCTGCCGGCTCCATCCTGGCCCCCCTACCGCCACCATCCTGGCCCCCCCGCCACCACCATCCTGGCCCCCCGCAGTCACCATCCTGCCCCCCCCGCCGACTCCATCCTGCCCCCTTCCTGCCGGCTCCATCCTGCCCCCACCCCGCCGTCACCATCCTGCCCCCCCCGCCAGCTCCATCCTGCCCCCCCACTGCCACCATCCTGCCTCGTCACTCCATCCTGCCCGATCGCTCCATCCAGCCCCGCTCACCACCATCCTGCTCCGCTCGCTCCATGTTGCCCCCCCGCCACCATCCTGGACGGTCACTCCGTCCTGCCCCGCTCGCTCCATCCTGCCTCGCTCGCCACCATCCTGCTCCTCCGGCTCCATCCTGCCCTGCTTGCCACCATCCTGCCCCCCCCACAATCCTGCTCCTCCGGCTCTATTTTGCCCCGCTCCCACCATCCTGCCCCACCGGCTCCATCCTGCCCCGCCGCCACCATCCTGCCCCGCTCGCTCCATCCTGCCCGCTCGCTCCATCCTGCCCCGCTCGCCACCATCCTGCCCCCCCCAGCCACCATCCTGCCCCCCAGCCACCATCCTGCCCCCCCAGCCACCATCCTGCCCCCCCAGCCACCATCCTGCTTCTCTGGCTCCATCCTGCCCCGCCGGCTCCATCCTGCCCCCCCGCCCGCCACGATCCTGCCTCCCTGCCACCATCCTGCACCCCCGCAACCATCCTGCCCCATTTGCTCCATCCTGCCCCACTCCCACCATCCTGCCCCCCCGCCACCATTCTGCTCCTCCGGCTCCATCCTGCCCCGCTCGCTCCACCCTGCCCTGCTCCCTTCATCCTTCCCTGCTCGCTCCATCCTGCCCCCCGCCTCCATCCTTCCCCCTGCAGGTCTTGCTCCCCCGCCTCCATCCTGCCCCCCCATCGCCTCTATTCTGCCCCCCCTCCACCTCCATCCTGCCCCACACCCCGGCTCCATCCTGCCCACCTGCCTCCATTCTGCCCCCCTTGCTCCATCCTCATCGGTTTCCCAGGCAACGACAGGTCCTAAAGGCCTGTAGGACCTAGAAGATGGAGGTAGAGCGAGCCGGCGGACAGGTGAGTATCCTCACTGAGGATTTTTTTACTTTTACTGTGGAGGAGCAGGGGGCCGCAGGGAGGGGAGTATCGCCATATGCCATAGTGCTATACATATACTGTAATGTACAGCCATATACCATAGCGCTGCTATACATGTACTGTAATGTACTGCCATATACTATAGTGCTGCTATACATGTACTGTAATGTACCGCCATATACCATAGCGCTGCTATACATGTAATGTAATGTACCGCCATATACCACAGCGCTGCTATACTGTTACTATAATGTACCGCCATATACTATAGTGCTGCTATACATGTGCTGTAATGTACCACCATATACCATAGCGCTGCTATATATATATATATATATATATATATATATATATTTATATATATGTAGTTCATTCACGTTGACTGAACAAGTTCTGTCAGTCACAGCATGTCAACTACATGCATATTCTAGAATACCCGATGCGTTAGAATCGGGCCGCCATCTAGTAATAAATAATAGTATAAGGGTGACATTCTGTTAAAAAAAAGGATGGCATTCTAGATTACAAAATGATTTTCTAAAGGGGTTATTTTCCTGCCGTGTTTCTTAAAGAAACTGTTTTCTGAAGTGTTTCTTTTGGCTTATTTACTAGTTTTTGTGACAAAAACGTTTCAGCTAGATGTTAGCTTAAAGCCACAATAATAAAATGTAAGAATGCTTGTAAAAAAAGCAAAATTCCTTTATTCCAAAGTAAAAAGAAAAAGAGAAACAAGTCTGAAAAGAGCCTAAAATAGCAAAGCATCACATTCTGTTCTTCAGATTTAGATTAAGTATGAAATTAGAATCAATGTGGAAATGTAAAGGTAATTTGTAAAAAAAATGTTTTTGTATGGTCTAGTCTCTTAAAATGGGCTTAATAGTTTTACTACCACGGGCTGAAATCACAGAGGAATGAAAAGCTCATTTAGAAAATACACAAGAGAGACTTTATAAGTTACCTTTAAAAATACAACAGATGATCCACCGATTTACATGAAATAGAAGCTTTATTTTATGATGGTTTTTCTGGTAGATGGTACCCAGACTGTCCAAATATCTAGGACACAATATTTCCAGATGTACAATTGTAGTGAGGTGAGCAATTCAGATTGTATCATAGAAATGGATATGGAAATGAACTGTGCACAGTCCGCTACTGCCCCTTGTGGACAAGTGCTGAAACAAACGCAGGGAAGTGGGAAATTCCCTTTTCAGCAAATGTGTTTACTCAGGAAGAGAGAGCAGCAGGAAGTCAGTGCAGATCCAGAGCTGAGCCAGGGAAGACCTGCTTGTGGATGTCTGTTGAAAGGGGGCTACTTTGCTACACCTTGCCGGAAAAATCACCCCGCAGAAGCCTTTGTGACTGATCCTGGGGCACTGGACTTTGGTGCTGTGACTCTGGCCGCTCTGCAAAACCTTGCCCGCCGAGCACCCGGAGTGCATGTGCAGGGGCCGTGACCTACATAAGGGAGTCATTTGTACTGCCGTGATCTCCCTCCTGCTGCTCGGGGTGCCCCGAGACTGAGAGAGACTTCTGTGCTGCTGTGAGCCCCCTTCTGCTGCTCGGTGTGCCCTGAGACTGGGAGAGACTAACAAAGAAAAATTCCGTTACCTGCGGAAGGAGACCAAAGAAGAAGACTGAGGAGTTTCCCCCTTCAGCGCTGCACCGGCACCCGTCCTCGTGAGATCCCCAGGCCTGCGACGTGGGAGCGACATCTTCTTCTGTGATAGACTGGTACGTGATTTTAGGGAAAGTTAGGGAAAGATACTTTCATTGTTGTGTTTTTTTTCTTTTCTTGCTGCGTACCCGGAAGAAGTGAAGATCCAGAGACTCTAATATATACAAGTGCGCATATAGTTCGGTTGACTGTGATATAAACATGTTTGCCAGTAAAGAAACGTTATTATCGGTTAAACCTGAGTATGGGGATTCTGTTGAGAAAGATCATACACACACACCCGCGGCCTTACCACCGGTCGCTACATCTGGCGTAGTCGGCAGGATGTGTGATCAACAGAATCTCCTCCCGGTAGTAGCTTATAACCAGACTTATACTACGGCCTGCAGGTCCATATCCGGTGCCAGCACTCCGAACAGTGACACGGAAGAATTGAAGCAGATAGTAGCAGAGTTGCAGAAACAGATACTACAGCTACAGCTCATGCTAGACCAACAGGCGGACAGGCAAGCGAGACAGCAACCCAGCCGGCCTATGGGAAGGTGCTGGACATGCGGCAACCCCCGCCATAGGGCAAACCGTTGTCCGCATCCTCCACCCGTGGTCCGATATACCAGAACCAGCAAGTCATGCCCCACAACAGCAGCCACCTTTAAACTAGACGCCCCCGCCAAAGCGGCTCACTCGGCAGGGGAGGCCAAGGAGAGGGGTGTAGGAAAACAGAGCCAGCAACGGAACAAACTTGCATCAAACAGCCCTACCCTGGAAGTATTATTGGAAGGGACCGCCGTGCAAGGATTAATGGATACTGGGTCTCAGGTATCCACCATCCCCGAGCAGTTTTACGAAGAGTATCTGAAGCCGCGGGTTGCCTATGACCCTGATACTACTATCAAGATCAAACCAGCCAATAATCTACCCATTCCGGTGACGGGAGTTGCCTGGATGAACACCGAAGTGTGTGGGCAAGATCTCGGGAAGAGAGGGATAATTGTGGTCAGGGAAGGCTGTGGATCAGAAACGCCCATGATTATTGGGATGAACATCTTGAAAGACCTGAATCTTGTGTTGGTTACCAAGAGGGGGCACAAGTACTGGCAAGAAGTGACCACACATAGGGCCACCCGCCGAGCCTTCCAACAAGTGGTCCGGACCTGCAATCTCCAGCGAATGACAGAAGAACAACTGCCGCTGGCCACGATCACCGTACCCCGCCATACTAGGATAACTTTACCTGCTGAGAAGGAGACCGTTATCTCGCTACCCTTAGCACCACAAGACAGCTCGAAGGCGTGGAGGTGCTGATTGAGCCGTGCACCCCGAAGGAAGGGAAGCTGAACCCCCTAGTTGCTCGAACGCTAGCCGTTGTGAGAAAGGGGAGGATTCCTGTCAGGCTGGGTAACACGGCTAACGTGAGCGTTGACCTAGAGGCTGGGACACAACTCGCCCGAGTTTATGCCCTAACCGAAGAGGTGAACCCTATGAACCCCCTCCAGTTTGCACTGTCTACAGAGGGAGATTGGACAGTGACGGTCTCTGCCATGGCCGCTGTCGCGGGTGACGTCAACGCGGGGCGAGAACTACGAGAAAAGTGCCAGTTGGACATATCCCAATACTCCAACCAAGAAGTGTCCCAGGTAGAAGAGTTACTTCAAGAGCACCAGGCGTCCTTTGCCCGGCATGACACTGACTTTGGATGCACCCCCAGTATCAAGCACGAAATCCCCACAGGTGATACCGCTCCTATCCGTGAAAGGTACCGCCAAATACCTCCCCAACAATACCAAGAAGTGAAAAATCTCCTGAATTCCATGTTACACGCTGGAGTGGTACGAGAAAGCCAGAGCCCCTGGGCTGCACCAGTGGTGATAGTCAAGAAAAAGACGGGTCCCTGAGGTTCTGCGTGGACTACCGCCGTTTGAATGCTTGCACCATCCGGGACTCATACCCTTTACCAAGGATCGAAGAATCCCTGACAGCCCTGAAGAAAGCTAAATATTTTTCATCATTGGATCTGGCCAGCGGCTATTGGCAGGTACCCATGCACGAGAAAGATAGAGAAAAGACTGCTTTCATCCTACCCATGGGCCTGTACGAGTTCGACCGGATGCCCTTTGGTCTGAACAACACGCCAGGGACCTTCCAGCGACTGATGGAGCGCTGCCTGGGGGACTTCAACTTCGACTTCACCCTCATTTACCTGGACGACATCGTAGTCTATTCGGCCACATTTGAAGAACACCTGCAACAGCTGGGCCGTGTGTTTCGTAGGCTGAGAGAACATGGCCTGAAGTTGAAACCCAGCAAGTGCCGTCTTCTGCAGCCCGAGATCAATTACCTGGGTCACTGGATCTCGGCCGAAGGTGTACAGCCGTCTTCGGAGAAAATAGCCGCCGTGCGGGACTGGCCACAGCCTACGAACGTCAGAGAGGTCAGGGCCTTCCTGGGGTTGGCCGGTTACTACCGCCGGTTCGTAAGTAACTTCGCCCGGCTTGCTGCACCCTTGCACGAACTGCTTCGAGGGACCACCAACGGCCCCAGAGGACGACCCATCAGCTGGGGACCCAGCCAGGAAGAATCCTTCCAAGCCCTAAAGGGTGCCTTGACTTCACCTCCCATCCTTGCATATGCAGACTACAATCTCCCTTTCCAACTACATACCGATGCCAGCCTACAAGGTCTAGGGGCAGTACTTTCACAAGTACAAGAAGGCAAGGAGTGTGTCATAGCCTATGCCAGTCGATCCCTACACAAGGGCGAGAAGAACCCCACCAATTATAGCTCGTTCCGGCTGGAGCTGTTGGCCCTAACGTGGGCTATGATGGAGAAATTTGCAGGATACCTCACAGGGACGGAAGTACTGTCCTGACCGACAACAACCCGTTGGCCCACTTAGAAAATGCGAAGCTCGGAGTCATGGAGCAGCGTTGGATGGCTCGACTCTCTAAGTTCAACTACAAGATCAAATACAGGGCTGGGGCTGAGAATCAAAATGCGGACAGCCTGTCTAGAGTGTCATACCCCTTACTCACCAGAGATCGGGATGAAGAACTAGAAGGAGACGAGACGCCCGACTTTGCAAGGCTTGCCCAACAGATGATGGATTACCTCCAGTTCGTTGTGGGCGAAGTTGGAACTCCAGTGGGGGTCACACCGTGTCCCCAAGAGTGGTGCAGGCTCCAGGACCAGAACCCTGAATGGGCCCAACTCAAGCAATGGGTGAAGCAACAGCAGAAGCCCTCCTCCGAAGCACGGTCACGACTGCCTACCGGAACCTTGACCCTGCTCAGCCAGTGGGACCGGCTGGTTCTGAGAGAAGAAGTACTATACCGGAAGGTTCTCTTGTCTCACATGCTGGAGGAATGCACACAAGTTGTAGTACCTGCTCAGTTAGCCCGTGAGATGGTGGCCGAAGCCCACAAAAGGAATGGACACTTCGGAGTAGATAAGACCTTTCGGTGGATTCAACAATCTATCTATTGTCCGGGGCTCCGCAAGCTGGTCGAAGACGTCTGTAGAACCTGTCGCACCTGTGAACTGCACAAGTCCACTGAACAGTGTGCACCTGTCCAGACGATTAAAACCTCCAGGCCCCTTGAGCTGTTGATGGTGGACTATCTGCTGATCGGGACGGCGAGCAGTGGCTATCAATACTGCCTAGTCATGGTGGACCACTTCACAAAATTCGCCGTCGTTGTTGCTACCAAAGACCAGACGGCCGAATCAGCTGCACAGGCCATCTGTCGACAGTTCATCCACGTCTATGGGTGTCCGGAGAGGTTACACTCCGACCAGGGGGCTTGTTTCGAAGGGTCATCGAGGAGCTGCATCAGATGTATGGGATCCAGAGGTCGAGGACCACTCCTTACCATCCACAAGGGAACGGTGCATGTGAACGCTTTAACCAAACCCTACTCCAGCTGATCCGCACCTTGGCCGAAGATAAGAAAGATCGATGGCCCCAATTCCTTCCAGATCTAGTATGGGCCTACAACAACCAGGTCCACTCCGTGACTGGCTACACCCCACACACTCTTCTCTTTGGCCACCCAGGAAAAGGGGTCCATGACCTGAACCTATTCCGCCCAGAAGAAGATGTCTGCCATAACTACCCCTCCTGGCTAAATGCTCACCGACAGAAGATGGAGACTGTACACCGGCTGGTGAGGCAACAAATCCGGGGCCAGAAACATGCTGACCCACTCCCCGTGCAAGAGAAACCCTTAAAGGTGGGACAGCTAGTCTTGCTCCGTATTAAGAAGCCTCAAGGGAAACTTCGAGCCAAGTGGGAGACTGAAGTCTACCAGGTAATCGAACGCCCTTACCCCAATGGACATGTATACCGAGTGCGGGGTGAAGACAGCCGCAGCACCCGCACTGTGCACCGAAATATGTTGCGCCCCTGCCGCTCCCGGCCTGACTCCCCTCCCACAGTAACCGGAGGGGGTGACGCTGCTGACATGACTGACGTCACGGACATTTCTCAACATAGAGATCACATCGACTCTGAGACCGGTGACCCACCTACACAGACCAGTCCCTCTCCTGGAGTACTGACTGGAGTGGGGCGTAAAGACAGTGACGAGCAGGGGAACAACCGACCCTTGCGACGCACTGACCGCACCACTGCTGGGATCCCGCCCGGACGGTCTTACAGGGACCAGTATGTATGGCCCACCTCTCAACCAACCCCTGCGACATCTACAGCCATCACTGCCTTGGAGCCGGCGGTTGTTGACAGGGACTGCCAACCTTTAAGTGGGGGGGTATGTAGTGAGGTGAGCAATTCAGATTGTATCATAGAAATGGATATGGAAATGAACTGTGCACAGTCCGCTACTGCCCCTTGTGGACAAGTGCTGAAACAAACGCAGGGAAGTGGGAAATTCCCTTTTCAGCAAATGTGTTTACTCAGGAAGAGAGAGCAGCAGGAAGTCAGTGCAGATCCAGAGCTGAGCCAGGGAAGACCTGCTTGTGGATGTCTGTTGAAAGGGGGCTACTTTGCTACACCTTGCCGGAAAAATCACCCCGCAGAAGCCTTCGTGACTGATCCTGGGGCACTGGACTTTGGTGCTGTGACTCTGGCCGCTCTGCAAAACCTTGCCCGCCGAGCACCCGGAGTGCATGTGCAGGGGCCGTGACCTACATAAGGGAGCCATTTGTACTGCCGTGATCTCCCTCCTGCTGCTCGGGGTGCCCCGAGACTGAGAGAGACTTCTGTGCTGCTGTGAGCCCCCTTCTGCTGCTTGGTGTGCCCTGAGACTGGGAGAGACTAACAAAGAAAAATTCCGTTACCTGCGGAAGGAGACCAAAGAAGAAGACTGAGGAGTTTCCCCTTCAGCGCTGCACCGGCACCCGTCCTCGTGAGATCCCAGGCCTGCGACGTGGGAGCGACATCTTCTTCTGTGATAGACTGGTACGTGATTTTAGGGAAAGTTAGGGAAAGATACTTTCATTGTTGTGTTTTTTTTCTTTTCTTGCTGCGTACCCGGAAGAGGTGAAGATCCAGAGACTCTAATATATACAAGTGCGCATATAGTTCGGTTGACTGTGATATAAACATGTTTGCCAGTAAAGAAACGTTATTATCGGTTAAACCTGAGTATGGGGATTCTGTTGAGAAAGATCATACACACACACCCGCGGCCTTACCACCGGTCGCTACACAATCATAAAGAGATTAGGCTTATCTCGAATGGACAAGCAAAATTTTTTCTAAGAAATTTTTCCTTAGAGAAAACATTGCCTTGATTGCTCTCCATTTATATTAATAACTAGATGGAGACCAATGCTGTCGCATAGGGAGGGTGGTGCTGTGTGCTCTCCTTTGAGCGGTCTTTCTCCGTGCGCTGCTTTCTCCCCTCATCTGCTCTCTCCTTTGTGCTATCTCCCCATGTGCTCTCCTCCCTGTGTGCTGTCTCTCTCCCCATGTGCTGTCTTCATTTCTCATGTGCTGTCTCCTACTAGCTGTCACCCCCCTGTGTGCCCTCTCTCCCTCCATGCGCCCTCTCTCCCTCCGTGCGCTCTCGCTCCCTCCATGCACTCTCTCCGTCTGTGCCCTCTCTCTCCCACAGTGCGCTCTCTTTCTCTATGCATTTTCTCTGCTCCCCCTTTGCGTTCTGTCGCCCACCGTGCTCTCTCTCCCACCATACACCTTTTGTCCCTCTCTTCGCTCTCTGCCCCTCCTGTGTTCTCTTTCTGCCCCACTGCTCCCCCTGTGTGCTCTTTCCCTCTGTGCACACTCTCTCTCTGTATAATCTGGCCCCCTGTACTCTTTCTGCCCCCTGGTGAGCTGTATGTCCCTTCTCTCTTTTTGCCCCACTGTGTGCTCTCTGGCCCCTCTCTGTACTCTCTTTCTG
Source organism: Allobates femoralis (assembly GCA_033576535.1). NCBI lineage: Eukaryota > Metazoa > Chordata > Amphibia > Anura > Aromobatidae > Allobates > Allobates femoralis. The sequence continues at coordinate 465,990,712 of JARQOC010000001.1, forward strand.
CCCCCTCTCTGCACTTTTTTTGCCCCACGGTGCGCTCTCTGCCCCCCCCATGCTGTCTTTCTGCCCACTATGCACTATCTCTCTCCCCCTTGCTCTCTTTCTGCCCCCTGTCTCTGCCCCACATGCTCCTTTCTGCCTCCACTGCTCTTTCTGCCCCCCTTTCTCTGTCCCCATGGTCTTTTCTGTCCCCAGTGCTCTTTCTGCCCCCTGTCTCTACCTGACATGCTCTTTTCTGCCTCCAGTGCTCTTTCTGTCTCCTGTCTCTGCCCCCCATGCACTCTTTTGCCCCCACTGCTCTTTGTGCTCCCCTGTCTCTGCCCCCATGCTTTCTTTTCTGCCCCCAGTGCTCTTTCTGCCCCGTGTCTCTGCTCCATGCTCTTTTCTGCCCCAGTGCTCTTTCTGCCCCCTGTCTCTGCCCCCATGCACTTTTCTGCCTCCTCTGCTCTTTTTGCCCAACTTTCTCTGCCTCCATGGTCTCTTTTCTGCCTCCACTGCTCTTTCTTCTCCCCTTTCTCTGTCCCCATGGTCTTTTCTGTCCCCAGTGCTCTTTCTGCCCCCTGTCTCTGCCCGACATGCTCTTTTCTGCCCCCAGTGCTCTTTATGTTTCCTGTTTCTGCCCCCATGCTCTTTTCTGCCCCCACTGCTCTTTCTGCTCCCCTTTCTCTGCCCCATGCTCTCTTTTCTGCCCCCAGTGCTTTTTCAGCCCTCCTGTCTCTGCCCCCATGTTTTTTTCTGCCTCCACTGCTCTTTTTACCCAACTTTCTCTGCCCCCCTTGGTCTCTTTTCTGCCCCCAGTGCTCTTTCAGCCCTCCTGTCTCTGCCCCCATGTTTTTTTCTGCCCCCAGGGCATACTGCCCCTGTCTCTGCTCCCATGCTTGCTTTTCTGCCCCCTGCCTCTGCCCCACATACTCTCTTTTCTGCCCCCACTGATCTTTCTGCCCCTTACCTCTGCCCCCCATACTCTCTTTTTTGCCCCCCCTCTGCACTTTCTCTCCCTGCTGTCACTCCAGTGAATTTATTAGTAGTACTGGAGCTGTGGTGATGTGACGGTCATGGGACTGATCACATGACTCTGACATCACCACAAGTCCTGTAACCTGTGGTGAGTTACAGGTTATTGGTGGATCGGAGGGCGATAGCGGGGGGGGGGGGGGGCAGCGGGAGTGTATGCAGGTTGCAGCGGGTGGTGAGGAGGTGGGCAAACCCATCACTTGGGTGTGCTAATATTGCACGGGGGTCGGCACGGTGCATTGTGCGATAGGTAGACATCTGGAAGGAAGCGGAAACCACAAGGCACTTATGTAAGTAGATATTAATTTCATTTATATAGCACCAACACAAGGGTAACAATGTGGAAAGTGTAAAAGGAAGGCCCTGATAATAGGGAGAAGAGAAAGGAGTCCCCTCCTGGTACTTCCTGAGTCTGTACCCTACAATCCCTAACACCCCTATACGGGTCCTTTCCTCCATCGCTGTGACATGCCTAGGCCCTTGCCGGCCCTGAACTCAACGTGACTACTGTGTAGACCAGCGAGCACACTAATTTCACCACTGCAATAATACAACACAAGGTAAGAAAGACAGAGGGTAATAGGCAGTGCCTTTTTTGTAAAAAAATATTTGCCGGTACGCATTTCTGATTAATTTCTGATTATTCAGTACTGTAGTCTGTACGCTAATTTCAATCAAAAACTATGTCATTCAGATTGCAAAAGAAAAATAAAAAATGATTAATACTGTATAAACGTTTTTTTTCACTTGCAAAATATGGTTTTCGTATTCCTTGACCGATTTACCTATGCTGTATTCTATAAGAAACGCCAAATTTCAACCAAATTTTCATCAGCCACAACGTCTCGAGTTCGTTCTTTACTGTTTCTGGCAATGGCCGATCGCCGACCTCGAAGTATCTAAGAACATAAGAAATTAACCTATTATCTTCCATTGTCCTTTTTTTGGGACGTCTAATCTTTTGCTTTTAGCAACTAAGATTTTATAATTAGGTCCAATTTTTTGTGTTGTGTTTGTAAAATGAATGTTTTCAAAACAGGAAATCATGTCATTGTCATTTTAAATTGAATATTTTTCCATCCAGAGAGCTTTCATACACCAATTTTCGAAAAGGAAAATTGCTAATTTGGCAAGTAATGGGTTAAGAACAGACTACAGTACTCTACTGAAACCGTTGAACAACAGTACGAACGCTGGTCTCGTCGTGTCATGCATTGATTTGTCACTTTCTGAACCTTATTATGGCCAGGGTCACAAAGACCCGTTCCCTGGGTGTCCGCTAAAATCAGAGATTTCTGAGGAAGCGGACACCATTAACGATGTCTGCTTCCTCAGAACTGTTCTCCATAGGGAACCATTACTTACCTCTCCGGTCGCTGCACAGACTGCGCTTTGGGGGACGCTTTTCACTGGTGCTCAGGAAACGTTGCTTGCAGCTGAAAAGCGGCCCCCAGAAGCGCAGTCTGTGCAGCCGCCAGAGAGGTAAGTAATGGTTCCCTATGGGGAACAGTTCTGAGGAAGCGGACACCGTTAACGGCGTCCGCTTCTTCAGAAAACCTCAGATATTAGCGGACACCTAGAGAACGGGTCTGTGTCACTCTTGTTTATGTCAGCAAAAAATGTAAGCCTTCAGATTTTCCGGTACGCCGTACCATCGCGTTCCGGCGCAAAAAAAGAACTGGTAATAGGCACAAAAAGCGAAAAACACTCCAACTCCTCATATGCAGCAAAAAGACCACTGCTGCAATTGTCATGACTCCTCAGCTTCTTTCAAAGACAGGCTCCTTCCCAAGTGGTGAGCATAGAAACATAATCTATAACCAGTGTCAGATAGTACAACATATGACCTTTTATAGCGGAGGGGAGTGGTCACAAGAGTCCTACACCTGAGATAAAGGCTACTATAAACAACCAGATAGCCCTTAACCTCTTCAGCACTAAAAGAAAGTAGATTTACTGCAAAACAAGTTGGAGATATATATTGAATAATAAGGTATTTTGAACCTTCAGAGATTCACCAGGATGGAACACACAAGACAGAAAGTTATATTATTAACCTTACTTTCATGGTCTAGGTTAATAAAAATATTCTATGAAACTCAGACCTGTCTACATATTGAAATCTGTTGTTTGTATTCAGTGTAATATTGAGTGGTATAAGTTCAATGGATCAGGTCGGATTGACATAATTTAAGTTTGACATCTTTAAAGTTTTAGATCAGAAATATACCAGAATGTAATCCATGAATATATTCCTGCATGCTGTCATGCCTTAATCTGACAATCCACCTTTTTCATCTGCAGGTACGTGGCTGTAATGCTGTGTAACATATGTCATATCATCTGAATCCATATTTATATTTGTCTTTCTGTATGCAATGGTATGTGGCTGTAATGCTGTGTAACATACTTCATATCAACTGAATCCATATTGATATCTATCTGCGCTTGTTCAAAACTAACTCTATCCTTCCATCTTGTTCTATTTCCCTGTCCTGCTTGAAGCAGTCCAAATGGTCTATTAACTTCACTCTGTTAATTACTCCCTGCTGTGAACTGCTCCTTCCTCCTCCCCTCTCTCTTTCACCTGAAATAATTTCCGGGGCATTTGAATAGTATAAGTTCAATGGAACATGTCAAATAGACCTTGGTCAGATTGACATAATTTAAGTTTGACATCTTTAAAGTTTTACATCAGAAATTTACCAAAAATAGTCCAGAAATTGGTGAGAAGGCAAGAGTAATTACTGTCTTCTAATTTTACTCGCCATTCTTTTCTCACCCTGCCCTTTCAACACGCTCACATTTGCCCTCACCGTTTTTGCTCCACTAATCCTTACTCTCCTTCGCTATCCCCAAACCCCAGCACCCTCAAACCAAATATCTATCTCCTCTTCTCTCTTACTACCTGCCTTGCTTCCTCTGCAGACCTGCTTCTTAACCTCAGACCTCTCCTGCTAAAATATAATACAAGTCTGTCACTCTCCTTCACCCACCTGCTTTCCCTTTCTCTGCTTCTGCTCATTGCTGGTGACATATCCCCCAATGCTGGCCGCCCCCATCTCATACGTCCCACTAATCCTCACCCCTATCTTTCTCAAACTAAGATAAACTACTGCAATCCCTCACATGTAAAACCAGTGACTCTATGTGATCCACAATCTATTTACCTCCCGCAACCTTTCTTTCCTGGCCCTCACTGAGATCTGGCTGACAGTCCCTGACACCGCCTCCCGTGCTGCACTAAGTTATGGTGGCTTCAACCTTTCTCACACTCCTTGCCTTGGCAACAGACATGGTGAAGGAGTGGGTTTCCTTCTCTCTACAAACTACTCCTTAAACCCATTCCAACCCCACCCTCCCTTATCCTCCCTTCTTTTGAGGTTCACTCTGTCCGTATCTACTCTCCCTCTAATCTCTAAATGGCCGTCATATACCGACCACCGGGCTCGGCCAATACCTTCATTGACCAATTCTCCACCTGGCTTCTTCATTTCTCTCTGCTGACATCCCCACCATCACGAGTGAATTTAATATCCCTACTGACGCCCGCCAGCCAGCAGCCTCCAAACTCCTTTCACTTGCCTCATCCTTTGGACTTACTCACTGGTCCTCCACAGCCACCCACACAGACAGACATACACTAGACCTCATCTTTACCCGCCTCTGTTTCGTATCTAACCTCACAACCTCCCCTCTCCCCCTATCTGACCACGATCTACTCACTTTCTCATCCTTGTCCTTCTCACCTGCCCCCATGTCCAGCCACTGGCTAATCCTCGCAGAAATCTCACACACCTAGACATTCACAGACTCTCAGACTCTCTTCTACCTCTGTCTTCCACAACTTCACTCCATGACACAGAGAGTGCCACCGCTGTCTACAACGCCACCCTCACATCAGCCATACACTCAGTTGCCCCTGTCATGCATGGCAAAGTGGGACAAATCAATAGGCAACTCTGGCACACCAATCTCACCAAAAAACTTCAACAAGTGTCCAGGGTCGCGGAGCGGTGCTGGAAAAAAAATGCATCTGCCAGATTACTTCACTGCTTCAAACAAGCTACACTTGCCTTCAAATCAGCCTTCACCTCTGCTAAACAGACTTACTTCACAAACCTTGAATCTTCAATATCCCACAACCCCAAACAACTGTTCAGTACATACCTGGACACTAGCCGCCCCAAGTCTGACCCAAGCGATACATTCTCCGGAATATTAGCAGACACCCCCACCTCCCTCACTCCCCTCCCTGAACCCCAGTCCAGATAAACCCTGGCAATAGGCAGTTCAGGTTCCACGCCTCCAATTCCGGAGACGGCGAGAGACTTTCCGGGGATCAAGTTCTGGGGGGGAGACCATCTCCGGTCGCACCAAAGTCATCTCTGCGCCGGTGTCCCACAGTCCCATGGCCACTGAGCAGCCTATGGTGACAAGTTGAAAATTGTCAAGGGACCTACCACCACCCCCACCCACACACAAAACAGTGGCCATTTTTGGGGACGGGGACGGTGTCTTATGGCGCTGGGGACACAAGGCCTTGAAGTGTCCTGGTTATTTGCAGAGATGACACCATCTGGGTTCTGCCGCCAATCTGGAGAGGGGAACAGGGGGTAACAAAGGGGCTGCCCCCTGCATTCTGGGGGCCGGGATCACAGGTGCAGGGTTGGTCTTACCCCCTCTCCAGGTGCTGCTGGTCCTCCTGGTCTCAGGTACTCGGTTGTTCGTGTACTCGTCTGCCAGGACCACTGTCTCACAGGCCCCCTTCGGTTTCCGGTCGCAGATGAACTGTTGGAGGTCCTCAGGACAGTTCCACAGGAATTGCTCAATCACAAACAACTCCTGGATCTCCTGGGTGGTGCTGCGCTCCAAACCTTTGATCCAGTGGTCAGCTGCTCTGAGGAGGGCCCACATGTGGTCGGTCCAGGTATCCTTTGGACCCCTCTGCAAGCGCCGGAACTTCTTGCAGTAAGACTCCAGGGTGAGGTTGAACTGCCGGATCAGGGCCCGCTTGATGCTCGCATAATCCTGCAACTCCCCAGCAGGTAAGTCCCCCAAGGCTCTTATGGAGTCACCCCTCAAATGGGGGGTTAGGTACTGGGCCCACTGGTTTGAGTCCAGGTGGTACTGCTTGCAGGTCTGCTCAAAGGCCAGCAGAAAGCTATCCAGGTCTCCGTCAGCCTCCAGAAGGGTAAAGTTCTCGACTCAAACCTTTGGTGGCTTGGGCTCCTGGTTGGCTGGAACGGGCTGCGAGATCCTGAGCTGAGCCAAGTCAAGCTGGTACTGGCGCTCTGCAGCCTCACGTCGCTCTGCAGCTTCACGCTCTGCAAGTCGCTCTGCAGCTTCGCGCTCCACAGCCTCACGTCGTTCTGCAGCTGCCATGAGGGTCTGGTAGGTGCTCTGATCTCCAGCTTCAAGTCGAGCCAGGGCAGCTCGAAGAAGGGTATCCGAGCCCATCAGGCTGGAGGGACCAGCAGGTGATGATCTGCCCACTGCGGGGCTGAGGACAGGGAGTATTTGCCTCACTGCAGAGTTGACCACTGGAGATTGGCTCCTTGAGGACCCATGCATGGGCTCCTCCTCGCCTAGAACAACAGTGTCATCCACCACCTCTTCCATTTCAGCCGCAGCAAGTGCCCTCTGCAGCGTTTGGCTCCTGGTGCCCTGGGCCAGCTTAGCAACCCCTGATCACTGATACACAGCTGATGCACCCACACACCTTATATTTGCACTCTGACTGTCTAGTGTTGAGTTGATCTTAGGACCCTGACAGCAAAAGCTACTGCCAGCAGTCCTTAGTGTTAGGGAGTTGGGTCCCACACACTATTATCTTGATCCCACCGCTGCAACCACTTGTGGTGAATCGGCCACCGAACCTGGCAGCTCTACAGCGCCTTCTGTTAAAGCTAGGTCAGTCAGAGAACTGCCTGAGGATAAAGAAGGGCCGCAGCTGCCCTGTCTGTGCTGGTTTATTAAGGTATCTCTCAGTGAGTGTGGTATATGCCTTCTAGTCCGCAGCCAGAAGCACATATAATATCCTCCACCCCGTCACTGCCAGAGGCCCTGGATAAACCCCAAGCACTATTGCTGCCACCAACTCCTCGTTTAATATAAGTCCGGTCCATGGTCAGGCTTATATTGGGTCAGGAACCAACCCAGGTAGCGTTAAATGAGCCCACGGACGTGGGAATGCTTGATCAAGATAAAAAGAGCAACTCAAGATTAAATTTATATATTTAATCACCCTAATGGTACACTAGATGTTACAAATACTACAGTCAGTTATGCAAATAGAAGGATAAATGGATTACAAAGAATTACACACACATGTGATCAGTTACCTTAATGCTGATGGCACCACAAGGGCTGCGTGATGCTAATCTGTTCCTGGGGTATTCTCTGGCTTTGGTGGAATAATGCTTCTTCAGAAGAAATAGAATATGGAGATGGTGCAGCTGATTTTTATACATTATGGGCTGACCCCTGTCTCCACCCATCTCGCACCTCTGGGCTGTCTCACAACTCCCACCCCTCTGAGTGGAGATAGAGATATCCAAACTTTATTATCTTCCCTAGCCTTCTCTGTGAGCATCCCCGACGGAAGACAATGCTTTCATATTTTCAGTTATGAATTTATCTTCACCTGGATATGAAACATGACTATTCTGAGAGCAGCCTACTAGCCAATATTATGTTTAGATGGCTTACAGTCATCCTACATTCATATAAATATAAGCCCTATGACTGTCTAGATATGTAGATTTCATATTTACATTCGACATTATCACAGGATGGACGGATTATGAAATATTAAAAGTTATAACTCGTCTCCTCTCAGTCTAGCTGGCTGAAAAGATTTTCCCCTCCACTTGTGATACAGGGAAATTAGATCTGCCACTTCTGCAAATCCCAGCAGGGAGTCATCCTTTGGATAATGGCTGGGTACAAAGTGTCATCTAATCTCCATTTCCTAGGAAGCTCCATGCACCTGGCTAAATGACATCTCCCTAGCTGATTAGCATATCACAGGTGAGGAAGAGCCATTTTATGTGGCCTGTTGGCATCGACCATTTCCCAGAGATGAATTGCCTCTGGCTAGCAAGGGTGGGGGCTTGTGAGTGGATCTTGCAACCTCTAGGACAGATGGAAGCTGGGGAATATGGCAATATTCCTTACAAATACTGCTTATTCATCGCAGGAATGTAGTTACTTTTAAAGATAACAGCTGCATCATCTCAAAGTAGGGTCACACTCTTGCAGAAAGAAAAATCCAAAATGAACTTTATCAGCTAAAATGCAAAGAAAGAGTGTATGGTGCTAGACAAAATCTGCATAGGAACTGTCTCCATGTATGGCACAGAGGTCTTGGGCACAGAGACCCAGAAGCAGTAAGGAAACTAGCTCAACTTGCAAATGGTGTTCAAATCAACCAGTGTAGTCATATGATGAAGTTCACTAGTTGTCTTAAAGGGAACATGTCCAGAAAATCCTTTCCTAAAGTAAGCAGCACTAGATCTGCACAGCCACTGGATTTGATACATACAGATGTTTGTAGTCCAATGAGTGTTTAAACTCCAAGCAAGAAGAGATATTTTCTTACATTTATTGATGTCTACTCCAGATATACAGTCCACTACCTGCTTCACAGTAAGGATGAAGTTCCACAGAAACTTGTAGAATATCTTGCTGTAATGTTTAACAAATTTGGAAGAATGCCAAAAGCCCCTCGTATAGAACTGAATATACAAATGGTAAGGTGCAAACCATTTTGAAAAAGAATGGAATCGTGTTCCAGAGTACCATTCCATACAACCCAGAACAGAATGAAAATGGAAAAAGTATGTTGTTTGATGCGAATCTACCTACAATATATTGGGGAGAAGCCATCACGACAGTTTGCTATCTTCAAAACAGACTGCCAGGTAAAGCCAGAAATAAAACTCCATATGAGCTATGGAACTGCGAGAAGCCTAACCTGAAACACCTCAGGATATTTGTAAGCAAAATGTTCGTGTATGTTCCCAAAGAAAAATGTTCCAAGTGGGAATCACATGCAAAGCAAGGGGTCCTGGTGGGCTATAATGAAACTCAACAGGGATACAGAATTCTGCACCCAGAGACTAACATACTGTAGTAACAATCAGCAGAGATGTAGTGATTGATGAAAACTCTGCATCGCTCAAATTACATGAAGTTACATGTTATTCAACCTAAGAAACAAGTACAAGAATCTCAATCAGCAAATCCAGACACAGAAAAGGAAAACACTGAAGTCTGGATAAGCTCTGAAGCCAGCAAGTTAAAAACAGAAGAACCAAGTCAACCTCCAGTCAAGAGATCAGAAAGACCAAACAAAGGTATCCCAGCTAGCCACCTTTCTTATATGGTCAGAACACTACCTGTACCAGAGCCACAGTCATGGCAAGAGATGCAAAAACTGCCTGTCCACTAGAAGCAGAAGTGGATAAATGCTGCTAATGAAGAGATATAGTCCCTTCAGCAACTCCAGACTTGGGAGCTTATGGAGCTACCACAAGGAAAAAGAGCTGTCAGAAGCCAAAGGTGCGTCAACGCCAATGGATCCGTCCTTCATAAAGTTGGAAGGAGAAGATCTGCTACCCAGCAATGAGAGTTAAAGACAAGCTGGGGGTGCTTCTGTACATAGCAACCACAACTCGGCCAGATATTAGAGCCATAATCGGAATTCTCTGGCGACATGTAAGCAAGCCACGCCAAAGAGACTGGAATGCAATTACCGTATATACTCGTGTATAAGCCGACTTTTTCAGCCCAAAATTTGGGCTGAAAAGTCCCCCCTCGGCTTATACACGAGTATATACTGTGGTGTGGTGGGGGCTGTGTCCGGGCACTGCAGGAGGAGGCGGGGGGGAGGCTGCAGAATGAGCGGCACGTCACGTGGTGCCGCTCATTAATTATGCATGGGGAGCAGCGCATAGTATATTGCTGCTCCCCTGCACAGTATAGCCTCCCCGGTGTCTCCCTGCCCCCCCTATGTATACAGAGGCCCCCCTCCTCAGCATTGATTCATCTCACCCGCCCGGTCTTCACCCGGGTCCTCCAGCTGCTCCGGCTGCGTGTCCCGCGTCTTCTAATACCGGCGTCCTCCCGCTCTTCCTGCTTGAATGTAATCATGTGACCCGGTCACATGATTACAGTCAAACAGGAAGTGTGGGGAGGACGCCGGTATTAGAAGACGCGGGACACACAGCCGGAGCAGCTGGAGGACCCGGGTGAAGACCGAGGGGGTGAGATGAATCAATGCTGAGGAGGGGGGTCCTCTGTATACATGGGGGGGCTGCATTATCACTGCTGGGGGCTGCATTACCACTGCTGGGGGCTGTATACTGCTGAGGGCTGTATCACCACTGCTGAGGGCTGCATTTCCACTGCTGGGGGCTGTATACTGCTGGGGGCTGTATCACCACTGCTGGGGGCTGCATTTCCACTGCTGGGGGCTGCATTTCCACTGCTGGGGGCTGTATCACCACTGCTGGGGGCTGCATTTCCACTGCTGGGGGCTGCATTTCCACTGCTGGGGGCTGCATTTCCACTGCTGGGGGCTGCATTACCACTGCTGGGGGCTGTATACTGCTGGGGGCTGTATCACCACTGCTGGGGGCTGCATTTCCACTGCTGGGGGCTGTATACTGCTGGAGGCTGTATCACCACTGCTGGGGGCTGCATTTCCACTGCTGGGGGCTGCATTACCACTGCTGGGGGCTGCATTACCACTGCTGGGGGCTGCATTACCACTGCTGGGGCTGTATTACCACTGCTGGGGGCTGCATTACCACTGCTGGGGGCTGCATTACCACTGCTGGGGCTGTATCACCACTGCTGGGGGCTGTATCACCGCTGCTGGGGGCTGTATCACCACTGCTGGGGGCTGTATCACCACTGCTGGGGGCTGTATTACCGCTGCTGGGGGCTGTATTACCGCTGCTGGGGGCTGTATTACCGCTGCTGGGGGCTGTATACCTGTGCTGGAGTCCACCCTCGGCTTATACGCGAGTCAATAGGTTTTCCCAGTTTTTGGGGGCAAAAGTAGGGGGGTCTGCTTATACACGGGTCGGCTTATACACGAGTATATACGGTAATAGAATTCTACGATACCTTAAAGAAACTCAAAGGCTAAATCTTAAGATATCTGCATCAGAAGATCTCACTCTCAGAGGTTATGTGGAGGCAGATTGGGCTGGAGATTCAAGTAATTGGAAATCAACAAGTAGTTACTTGTTCAAGTTAGGAGAAAATTCAATTTCTTTGTCCAGCAGAAAACAAGTGTCAGTTGCATTGTCTTCTACAGAAGCAGAATACACGTCTGCTACTTATGCAAGTCAAGAAGTAATTTGGTTGAAACAATTTTTGGAAGATTTCGGCAAGCCACTAGCTCAGCCAACAGTTATCTATGAGGACAACCAAGGATGCATAAAACTTGCCAGCAGTGAGATTAGTGCAAGGACTAAGCACATTGACGTAAAACATTACCACTTACGTGTCTTAGTGGAACATGGTGTACTCAAGTTTGTTTATTGTGAGTCTGACAAGATGATAGCTGATGGTATGACAAAGCCATTATAGAGAGCCAAGTTTGTGGACTTGAGAACCGCATTGGGACTAAAAGGATATGTTGTTGTAGATGGGGGGTGTTGGAATATGTTTAGTGCAACAACTCTATTCCTGTATATGATGAGTGTTTAGTGCTACATTTGTTGTAGATAAATTTAGAAAAAAAAAAACTCAGAGGTTCACACAGGAAGAGCATGTGACTGTATCCAGTTTCCTGTGTCTATGTATGAGAGACTCTCAGGAAGCTGGGAAAAGGTGTGTGACAGTCCACGCCACCGGGTACCAAAGAAATCACCTGGGATGCAGGAAGTTATTTCAAGCTTTGTCTTTATTCTCCAACATGTTTCAGCGCTCCACCTGGCGCCTTCCTCAGGGAGTCTTCCCACGTGCGAGTGGTTGGTGGAGGTCCTGCAGCAGCCGGTATTGATTATATGCCTTCAAGCCAGTTGTGGGTCATCACAACTGGAATAGGTGAGTGGTTTTGACAATATACCTCTCATCTCTGAGTGTCTGAGTGATAGGGCACTATTGCGCCTCTTGTTCCCCCTTCCTATTTTATATTCATGAGAGAAGAAGTCTCTGCAGATGCTGCACAGAGACTGAGACAAATTAGATATGTTTTATTCCTGATTTATTAAACTTATCATATTTGGTCCTGTTTGTTGCTGAATAAAGAAGCTCTCTTGTCACACGCTTGGAGAGTATCTTGAATAATCCGCTGCCAACAATTTTTATGAGAAAAATCAACATATACCACTCAATATATCTGCAAATTGACATGCTACGGAATTTAAAAACGCACCGCTGGTCACATTACATGGCATAAAAAAACATAGTGAGCATGAGACGTCTAGAAAAACCCATCCACTTTGCTGTAACTGTAAATGCATTTTTTTGCTGAGCAAAAATATGAAACCTTCAAAATGCACTAAAAACTCATTGTGGGAACTTGAACTAAGATGTATTATGAACAAGACTACATTCATTCACGAGAAAATTGTGCCATACTGAATGCTTCTACTGAAACCCACACACAAGGTGTAATAGTAAAGATGTTTTAAGGACATGTCCATTTTGTACAATAACAGTTGTCATTTGACATTATAATGATTACATGGCGTCTTGTTGCTGGAACACCAAGTATTGCTTCTAATTGTGGAAGAGATCTGACAGGAAGTGATCACCACAACACCACTGCAGGAGAAATGAAGCTGAACGGCTTATTAAATTAATACACTGTCTATGCTATGTATGTACAGTATCTGTTAGTAACTTTTTAAAGAAGCACTCGCATCAATGTTTTTATCCTCTTAATATATTATAATCATCATATTATATAGCACAGTGTTCAGACAATTGCTCATTTTTTGCTTTTAAAATTTTTATCATGGCGCACTATGGATGCCTGGAAAAAGGCCTGACCCATCATTTCAAGGTTCAACATTAATCAAAAACGGGGATGAGGGACAAGTGTAGGGATCATGTTTCAGGAAACATATCAAGAAGGCCATAAAAAGAGTCTCCACATTTCAAAAAATTAGGGCCAGACACCACGAAAGTGGCATCAATTGACCCAGAATAAAAATTGAATAATGGCACAACCTGCATGCATGGGACAGAGTCTGGAAAAGAGCCTGGCCTAGCATTTGAAGGTGAAAAATTGATTAGGAACGGAGGATGAGTGACAGGTGTAGGCATTGTGCTCAGAGAGCCCTGCTAAAATCATGAAACACATAACAAAAAAGAACCCAAGAAGAGTCTCCATTTTAAAATTTTGTTAAGGCAGATACTATGAAAGTGGCATCAATTTTCCCAGAATAAAAATTGTATAATGGCACAGCCTAGATGCATGGGGCAGGGCCTGGCATTGGGCCTGGCCTAGCATTTGAAGGTTAAATATTGACCAGGAACTGGGGAGTGAGTGAACGGTATACGCATTGTGCTCTGAGAGTCCTGATAAATTCACAAAACACACAAAAAAGAGACCCCAAGAAATGTCTCCACATTTAAAAAAATTAGGGCCAGACACAATGAAAGTGGCATCAATTGACCCAGAATACAAATTGTATAATGGCACTGCCTGGATGCATGGGACAGAGTCTGGAACAGGGACTGGCCTAGCATTTGAAGGTTTAACAATGATCATGAACGGGGTATAAGTGGCAGGAGTGAAAATATTGGGCTGGGGGCCCTCATATCTCATGTAACGGCTCAAACAGATTTTATGCTCAGCCAAACTCGGAAGGCACAAATATCAGCTTCATAGGTAATTCAGTGACAGGTGTAGACCTAGTGGGCTGGGGGTTCTTTTACCTCATGAAACAGGTCCAATAAATTTTATGCTCCACCACTCTTAGGTGGCACAATTACCAGCTTCATAGGTTGTTCAGTGAGAACGCTTGCTGCCGGGCATGATAAAATCTCTAAGGCATGACTGCCGAGCTCAGACCATGCTTCCATTTTTGAAGCTTAAAATGCAAAAGGGTCCAAAACCCCCTTGATGATATGGATATTGAGCTCTAATTACTCCTGCACCATCCTCTCCAGTCATTCACTATGTGTAAGACTTGTACTTAGATCTGCTTGTGGACAGGATGGTTTAACAAACTGGTTAAATGACTCCCAGAAATTGATTCTGACAGTTAAACTGCAGCTAAAGTTTCTGCGCTGACGACTCGATGTTCACTGGGTTGGAAGTGTAGATCTTCAATGCGTAATGTGTCCCTCACTTCTGTCTTGGGGAAAACCAGTCATAATTATCTACAAGTAATTTTTGATAACCCAACATACGCATGTCACTCTCCAGGGCAGGGCGCAATTGGCTAAATTTACTCTTGTACCGTGGACCCAAAAGTGTGGCAATCCAATAGTTAGCACTATTTCGAATCCTAACAATACAGGCATTATGTTGCAGATAGTGCAGCAAGAAGAGGTTCATGTGTCTGACAGATTCATGAGGCCCAAGTCCTTTTGTGTTGGTGGAGGGATAACAATTAAACTTCCTTTCTCCTTCCTCTCCTGAAAAGCTCAGACAACAGAAAGGGGAATGATTTCTTCTTAATTTCCTGACTGTTTACCTCTTCACCCTTGCTCTCTTCCATTTATTTCTCAGCTCCTGCACATTCACTAAAAGTTTGTCTGGTACCATGAGACCACCTGTGTTGCTCTACTCCACCCTGCCATACCACCCTGCTTTGCAACGAGAGTCCAGACCTTAGAGATATTGGTATCCCTTCCACATTTTCCTTTTCCTCTGGGACCACAGACATTTCAAAGTTTGTTGCAGCATGGAGATGAGTGGAATAGTGATGCTGATGACAGTATCCTCAGTGCTAACCATCTTAGTAGTCATTTTGAACTGTGCAGAAGGGTGTATGGATCACCTGCTAGGGCAGTGGGACACTTGGAACCGGGACTTCAGTTCTCTTGAGGGAGGATGTCACGGTGGCTCACCCATTTCCAACGCCCCGGCGGTGCCAATCAAAAGGGAAAGTAAGTTTTATTAGGGATTATTGTTGTGACGCCACCCGTGGGTTGCGGCTAACAATGGTCTCTGCTGATATTTAGGTCCACTGGGGCCGTTGGTCATGTAGCAGAGTTGATTTAGCGCTCTCCATGGGTAGACCGTGGCCCCAGGACACTTATAAAGTCAACCTGCGACTGGCAATGGATGCGGGCCCCATGGGTGGATTTCTCACTTTCCGTGTCCCTGGGACCCCTGCTCGTTTCTGGAGTTCCTGCGCGGCTACCTCCTTCCTGGGACAAGCTCCTCTGGCTCCAGTCCCCAGGTCCAACTGACTGACCGTCTGATCTCTCAGTCCTTCTCTGACTAGCTCTCTGTCACCTCAGAGAATCCCAGACAGAACTCCTGGCAGCCTGACTGGCTGCCTGACTGAACTCCTGACAGGACCCTTCTAGATGTGTCTACTTGTCTTTTTATACTGTCACTGTCCTACTCTACTCCCGCGCTTCTTTCTGATTGTTTTTTTAAAAAGCTCGCTATTTCCTACTGGTCCACCCATCTCCCTATATAAGCCCCTATCTCCAGCCAGGTATGAGGTATGTCAGCTCCCTCATCTTCCTAGACTGGAGTGGCTAGTGTTGGGAGCAGCTGTGTGTGGGTACCGGTAAGTGCCCCCTCCTTACCTGGGGTGAGGGTACCACACCTCTGGCTAAGGTGCAGTGCATCTGTGGTGACTGGACCCTCAGGGGCGCCACATGTAGATGTCTTTGTTATCCCCAGTAACTAAATAATTTTAATAACTGGCATCAACCTCTAAGTGTAGGTGCAAGCAGAAAAAATACATACACTATAAGGGAGTTATCTGCTGCGACACTAAACACTATGTGCACTTCAATGAGTGCGGACAGTAGCTAAACTGCACAGCTAATACAGGCACAATGTGAATAGGGGTATAGCAATCACTGCTCTAGATGTAATGCAAAATGGAAGACTTAGCTTCAGCAGTAGCTACTGCGGAGTGCCCGGAAACCAACGCCAAGGTGCTTCCGTTTCGGGTCCTAACGCTATGACTAATGGTGATATATAAGATGTATGGGTTTATATGCCTCTATTCTGATTAAAAACAATAACAACATTTGTTATCCCCAGGTCCAGTTATCCCTTCCCAGAAAGAACCCTCCATGCCAGACGCCCTTCCCTAAGAGAGAGAGCCACCCAGACAGAACTTTTAATGACACCGCCAGGGTCACGGAGCCGGGTCTCGGTCCCTGAGATCCACATGATGAAGCCTCAAAGAGCATTCCCTCAAAGGGCGTTCCCAGTATCCTAAGGCCCAGGAGGGGCTGTCATTAGCAAATGTGGTTGATGTGGTGGACGGTGTTTGTGAGGCCCACTAGGTCCCATTTTAGTGATGTAACTTTGCCAGAGTAACGAATGTTGCTGGCCCGCTATTATGCTTAGGAGGTGAGGAAATCAGGTAACTGAATGGTGGGAGGGGCAAGGGGATTCAGGGAAAGCTAATCTGACCCTTACATTAGGGGTCCCTGCTCTCGGAGGAACCTCTGATGGAGGTCCGAGTCTCCACCCTGTTTTCCTGAGCTCCTGATTAGCCCTAGGCTGAGGGCCCCTACCTCCACCCACAGATCTGGGATCACAGCTACTCCCAAAGCAAGGACTTCAGCACAGCACAAAGACCAATCGTAAACTAACTCTATTAGTGGCGTCTGACAGAGGAGGGGGAAAGCTATTTAAAGCCAGGGGGAGGGGATTCCAGCTGAGTCACACCCAAGCCTCCCATCCACCCCTCCAGCAGCAGCTGAACATAATAGTAAGTGCAGCTCTGGAGTATAATACAAGAGTTTTATCAGGACCAAAACCTTCACAACCGTACCTCATGCAGCTCATGAAGAAATGCAGAGACAAAACACACAGCAGCATCCAGCAAAGTCAGCACAATCTAAGTGAGTGACAGCCCGTGGCCTGAAAAATGCCCAATGGCAAAATGCCCACAGGAAAAATGTCCACAGAAAATTGCCCAAAGATATGAATACCCACAGTAAAACAGTATAGTATATAGTTATAGGTGAGATATTCTGCAGCACAGAATCTAATATATAAAGCTGAGTGAATGTATGTGTGTATGTGGCAGACTCCGCCTACTCTGCATGGCACAACCCACCTCATATAGCCATGCCCACTCCACATAGCCATGCTCACTCCACATACTCACACCCACTTCACAACCTGCATCAGGAGGGTGGCTTGTGCAGGGGTGGAGCTATGAAGAAGCAGGGCTACTGGCAGGGGGCAGGGCTGTCATACATATACACACATACATACATTACGATATATGGGCAATACTACCATATATGAGCATTATGACCATAAATGCGCATTATGACTGGGCAATGCTGGGCTCTGCAGCTAGTATAGTATAAAGTTAAAGTTGAGACGCTCTGCAGGACAGAATAGTATAGAGATATACAGTTGTGGCCAAAAGTATTGACACCCCTGCAATTCTGTCAGATAATACACAGTTTCTTCCTGAATATGATTGCAATCACAAATTCTTTGGTATTATTATCTTCATTTAATTTGTCTTCAATGAAAAAACACAAAAAGAATTGTCCTAAAGCCAAACTGGATATAAATCCACACCAAACATAAAAAAGGGGATGGACAAAAGTATTGGCACTGTTAGAAAAATCATGTGATGCTTCTCTAATTTGTGTAATTAGCAGCACCTGTAACTTACCTATGGCACCTAACAGGTGTTGGCAATAACTAAATCACACTTGCAGCCAGTTGACATGGATTAAAGTTGACTCAACCTCTGTCTTGTGTCCTTGTGTGTACCACATTGAGCATGGAGAAAAGAAGTTTAAAGCCCATGGCACTGTGGCTAACCTCCCTAGATGTGGACGGAAAAGAAAAATTGACAAGAGATTTCAACGCAAGATTGTGCGGATGGTGAATAAAGAACCTCGACTAACATCCAAATAAGTTCAAGCTGCCCTGCAGTCCAAGGGTACAACAGTGTCAACCCATACTATCCGTCGGCGTCTGAATGAAAAGGGACTATATGGTAGGATACCCAGGAAGACCCCACTTCTTACCCCGAGACATAAAAAAGCCAGGCTGGAGTTTGCCAAAGCTTACCTGAGAAAGCCTAAAACGTTTTGGAAGAATGTTCTCTGGTCAGATGAGACAAAAGTAGAGGTTTTTGGGCAAAGGCATCAACATAGAGTTTACAGGAGAAAAAAAGAACATGGTCCCTACAGTCAAACATGGCGGAGGTTTCCTGATGCATGCGCTTATTGAAACCAGGCCGATCACGTGATCAAGCCCATAATGCACTGGGGCCAATCACGTGACCGGCCCCATAATGCACTGCGCCGGTGCATAGAATGACACAGAGGGCGGGAGATTCCAAATGGTGGGGGCAGAGAGGACAAAGAATAATGCCGCCCAGCGGGGCGTGCACTACACCACGGAGGAGTGGTGAATGGAGCGTGGCCACGCCTTCCCAGTCATCCAAACCTCGGGGACTGCAGTAAGTTTAAACTTATTTTTGAGATGTTTCATATGGCCACTTTAGATGAGAAAGGGATAGATAGGGAGCAGCTAGGAAGTTGTAGGGACAGCTGGTGATAGTGTAGGGACTTAGATTCAGGTAACAGGTTCCCTTTAAGACAAATTAAATGAAGATAATAATACCAAAGAATTTGTGATTGCAATCATTTTCAGGAAGGAACTGAGTATTATCTGACAGAATTGCAGGGGTGTCAATACGTTTGTCCACAACTGTAGGTGAGATGCTCTGCAGGACAGAAAAATGGTTTAAAGTTATGGGTGAGATACTCTGCCGGACAAAGAATAGTATACAGTTATAGGTGAGATATTCTGCAGGGCAGGAGATTAGAATAGAGTTGATGGTGAGATGCTCTGCAGACAGAGAATAGTATACAGTTATAAGTGAGATGCTTTGCAGGACAGGAAAAGAATATAAAATTATAGGAGAGATGCTTTGCATTACAGAGAATAGTATACAGTTATAGGTGAGATGCTCTGCAGGGCAGGAGAATAGTACAGAGATGTAGGTGAAATGCTCTGCAGGACAAAGAATAGTATACAGTTGTAAATTAGATGCTCTGCAGGGCAGGAGAATAGTATAGAATTATAGGAGAGATATTTTGTAGAACAGAGACTAGTATAGAGATATAGGTGAAATGCTCTGCAGGGCAGGAGAATAGAATACAGTTATAGGTGACATGCTCTGCAGGACAGGAAAAAATGATAATGTTAATGGTGGAGATACTCTGCAGGACAGGGGATAGTATTAATTATAGATGGGATGCTGTGCAGGGCAGGAGAATAGTATAGAATTTAAGAATAGATACTTTGCAGGACAGAGAATAGTATACAGTTATAGGTGAGATGCTCTGCAGGACAGACAATAGTATAGAATTATAGAATTGATACTTTGCAGTACAGGGAATAGTATAGAGATATAGGTGAGATGCTTTGCAGGACAAAGAGTAGTATACAGTTATAGGTGAGATACTCTGCAGAGCAGAATAATAGTATAGAATTATAGGAGAGATACTCTGCAGGGTAGAGAATAATATACAGTTATAGGAGAAACACTGTGCAGGACAGAGAGTAGTATACAGTGATAGGTGAGATACTCTGAAGGACTAGAAAACAGTATAAAGTTATGGGACAGGTACTCTGCATGACAGAGAATAGTATCCAGTTATGGGTGAGATGCTCTGCAGGACAAAGATAACATAGAATTATAGGTGAGATGCTCTGCAGGGCCGGGGAATAGTACAGAATTATAGGAGAGATACTTTGCAGGACAGAGACTAGCATGGATATACAGGTGAGATGCTCTGCAGGGCAGGAGAATAGCATAGAGTTATAGTTGAGATGCTCTGCAGAACAGAAAATAGAATACAGTTATAGGTGAGATGCACTGCAGGACAGGAAAACATGATAAAGTTATAGGGGAGATACTCTGCAGGAAAGAGAATAGAATAGAATTAAAGAAGAGATACTGTGCAGGACAGAGAATAGTATAGAGATATAGGTGAGATGCTTTACAGGACAGAGAGTAGTAAAGAGCTATAGGTGAGATACTCTGCAGGGCAGGAGAATAGTGTAGAATAATAGGAGAGATACTCTGCAGGGCAGAGAATAGTATACAGTTATAGGAGAGGCACTCTGCAGGACAGAGTATAGTATACAGTTATAGGTGAGATACTCTGAAGGACTGGAAAACAGTATAAAGTTATGGGACAGATACTCTGCATGACAGAGAATACTGTACTGTTATAGGTGAGATGCTCTGCAGGACAGAGAATAAAACAGAGTAATAGGTGAGATGCTCTGCAGGGCAGGAAAATAGTATAGAATTATAGGAGAGATACTTTGCAGGACAGAGACTAGTATAGAGATATAGGTGAAATGTTCTGCAGGACAGAGAATAGTATACAGTTACAGGTGAGATGCTCTGCAGGGCAGGAGAATAGCATAGAGTTGTAGGTGAGATGCTCTGCAGGACAGAGAATAGAATACATTAGAGATGAGATGCTCTGCAGGGCAGGAGAATAGTATAGAATTATAGAAAATATACTCTGCAGGACAGAGAATAATATAGAGTTAGAGGTCAGATGCTCTGCAGGACAGAGAATAATATAGAGTTATAGGTCAGATGCTCTGCAACGCAGGAGAATAGTATAGATAGTATAGAGTTATAAGTGAGATGATCTACAGGGCAAAATAGTATAGTTATTGGTGAGATGCTCTGCAGGACAGAGAGTAGTATAGAATTATAGAAGAGATATTTTGCAGGACAGAGAACAGTATACATTATAGATAAGATGCTCTGCAGGGCATGGGAATAGTATAGTGTGGCGCCCCAGCGTCCAGGAGGCCACAAAAGGGAACTGCAGCCAGGCAGGTAGGACAATTGTTGCACATCAACACCCTCACAGCCCACACAACCCACGTACAGTAGATGGCAGCATCCAGCCCTGAGATTGGAGACTCTAGGCAAGCGAGGAGTGGTGGATTTAGAGGAGTGGGTTGGGCACACACATAGTCAGGTGACTTGACAGTAGAAATAGTGAAGGGGGAGAAGGAAGGAGTCAGTAGGCCGGAGTGAGCCGAGCAGAACAGACCAGCAGCAGGCTGAGGAACACGGCACAGGCCAAGAGACAGCAGATGGTTGAGCTAAGCTGAGCAGGAGAAGGAAGCACACATCCTGGCAAAGTGGGGTGTAAGGAGCGCAGAATCAGTACCGAGCCAGTGTGAGCCGGAGGAGAGAGAAAGCCTATCCGGAGCCAGTACCCCCAGGAGTGTGCAAGGAAGCGAGGGACGGTGATACCCAGGCCCTAGAACTACAGCTGAAGCAACCAACTGCAGGCGGAGTAGCCCTCCTATCATACTGAAAGACGCAGAGAGTAAGAGCCTGGTAGAGCCTCATATTGAATGACTGCTGGAGGCTGGGCTGAGTAGGGCTCTAGATGCGGCCGTTGATTTATCCGGTACCCCAGACAACCGACGGGGGGTCCTAGTTCCACACTGGGATCCCAACCCCAAAGGACAGGCAGCTCAGTGACGACCAGGAGGACCCACAGGGGCCCGAGTCACCGCTATACTGTCTGGCGTCACACACACTAAGTGAACTCAGAGAACGTAAACAGCCCGGAAAGGACACAGAGACAGTGTGAGGGGTCACAGAGAGCAGAGACCTGGCGGCAGAGAGTAAAGGGAACCCGGAGGGGGAGAGTTAGTCCGTGTACTTGAACTGAGATGTGTAAGAACTGTAACTGAACTGTAAGCTGTATTGCAGAGCTTTGAAAGTAAACACTGAGACCCTGAATCTGCCTCTCTTGTCTGCTTCCATCCGCTTGAATGCCATTCCCTCCATACAGGATTACAGCAAGCCCTCCACCTGCAGAGCCACAGCCTGTCAGCTCCAGCACCGAGGAGAGATTTCTGCAGCATCTGGCTAGTAAGTGAATTGCACCCAGCCTGCACACTACACCATAGACTTTAACCCTTACTGCCCCGGGGAACACAGTTCTACCCACTGGAACTATCCCATCTACGCTGCCATTCCATCATCCCCGGAGGTTCTGCAGCAGTGGCGGCCCCCATTACTGGCCGCACATAGTGGGTGGTGTCACGACTGACAATCCCCTGTAAATATTCCCCTATTTCATTGTCGAGCCAGGGACACGGTCCGGACCAGGACCACCCGTGACTTCCCCAGCAGTAACCCGGTCTGGTACCGAGTACCCCTGACCCAGTGGGCCCGACAACCTGGCATCACGAACAGGATCTACCTGGTCCAAAAGAATTGGACCCCGTGCGCCTAAACAACGTGTTCTGGACTTTTCCCGCCAAAATCTGACCTTAATGGCGGCCATAGGAGACTAACGCCATGTGCAGAGGAGGCGTTCCCAAGACTCCCATCGTGGGCCGGCTCGGTCCAAGGCACGAAAAGAAGGACCCACCCTGGCTCCCCTTAACTCCGGGAGAGCCAGCCGTCACTCTGAAAGAAGAGCCTCCGCCCCTAGACCCTCCTACCAATGAGAAGCTGGCGGGAACCAAGAAGGAAATCGTCATCAGGAGGGGGCGGAACGAGAAACCGGAAGAGAAGCAGTCGCCATTACGAGACACGAGGACGGAAGCAGAGGACGCCAAGAACAGTGCTGCACCCGGAAGACCACAAGTGATCCTGGAGGGCCCACGTAGTGACCCGGTGGAGGAACCCGGCCAGGGAAAGAACTTGCGTGACCGCAGAGCTATGGCAGAGGGCGACCGGACGTCCGAGACACCCGGAGGGGTGTGCTGCGACTGCTGCCCCAGCAGATGACCCGTGTTCAGGAACAACGTACCCGGATCCAGATCAGTGTGGATCACCAGCAAACTTATCAGACTGTATCCATGCAACCCGGCTGGGTTGAAGACACCCGTGACCGCGTGGGGAGCGAGGGTGGATGCCGCACCGCGACCCTGGTGGATCTATCTGTGCCCAGAGCTGTACCGCACCTAGCGACAAGAGAAGCCGACCCACTAGGAGCCTTACCGGAGGGATATCTGCGGTTACCGCAGCCCCTGATACCACCACCAACTACTACCGAGGTGATAGGGGAGCAGGACAAGACTAGTGATGACTTGATGGGCTTCCTAGGAGATCCCGATGGCCCCGTAGGCCCTGCTGAAGTGATAACAAGAGATGAATACCTGAGAAGATGTATCAGGAGATGGGAAAAGGAAGAGTTAGAAAGACCAGAAAAGAAGCGGGAGATGGTTGCACGTACGCAGTATTTAAAAACCGTTGCCCGGCGTGATGCAAGCCGAAATAGATCCCCAAGGCATGAAGGCAGAATTGTTAAGATTAAACATGCAGAAGGATATGCCTTTGCTCGAGAGGCCGGAATAGACTGTGATATTTTCATTAATCGCCGTGATGTGGAATCGCACCTTCCAGAAAAGCACCCAGACAGGGAAGTGCAGGTTGTAGAGTGGGTCTCCTATATTATTGTACAAGGAGCAAGAGGCCCGTATGGCATAAAAGTACAGAGACTGTGTTTAAATGCCACGAAAGAAGAAGACGACATGTCTGCTTTAGAAGAATCTGCTCCAGTAGTACCACCGGACCCAATTGTGAACACGGGTCCTACAACTGTTATTGAGACTGTTCCAGTAAAATCTACAGCAGATGCGGCTACACAGACTCCGGAGAGTTATTTGCTGATCCAAGCACTGCAAGAACTCGAGTTGTTTCCAAAGAAAAGAGAGCCACCAATACTCCCATGGAAGATCAAGCAAGAAGAGAAGGAGTGACACCCGGGTTCTGCATCCTGAAGAGAAGACTTGTAAGTGTGAATGAGGTGTATTCCTTATTGTCCCCATCCTATACCTGAATGAATGCTAGCATTCCCCTGTTTGTCTTATGTGTTATGAACAATAGAGATCAAGGACAATGACTTGATACGAACTCCCTTGTAAATAGTTGAGCACCTTAGTGTGCTCCCCTTTTGTTTTAAGACCAGTTGCACATGAGAGATAGTGCAAGTGACTGTTTGATTCGTGAACTTTGAACTTTGAACTGCTTTTTGACTTTTTGAGAATTTCGAACTTTTTGCACTTTTTTGAACCTTTTTGAAAGAAGAATGTTTTTATACTTTTGATAGAAAGTAGTGTTTATAATGTGCCTTAACTAAAATAAAGAGAATGCGTTGTAGCATTAGACCCGGCAGAGGTCCAGAAGGGTAATGACGTAGATATAACCATGCACTTGTATATAGTTAACTTAAAGTAACGTTTGAAGAATCGTGCCTCCCGGATGGGAAGAAACCAAGAATGCTTAATGCTTATGTTGTTATAAAATAAAATGTTTTCAGGGGAATCCAAGACGGGCAGCGCGGGGACGTGCTAGTTAACTCCGGGAGAGTGTGGCACCCCTGCGTCCAGGAGGCCACAAAAGGGAACTGCAGCCAGGCAGGTAGGACAATTGTTGCACATCAACACCCTCACAGCCCACACAACCCACGTACAGTAGATGGCAGCATCCAGCCCTGAGATTGGAGACTCTAGGCAAGCGAGGGGTGGTGAATTTAGAGGAGTGGGTTGGGCACACACGTAGTCAGGTGACTTGACAGTAGAAATAGTGAAGGGGAGGAGGAAGGAGTCAGTAGGCCGGAGTGAGCCGAGCAGAACAGACCAGCAGCAGGCTGAGGAACACGGCACAGGCCAAGAGACAGCAGATGGTTGAGCTAAGCTGAGCAGGAGAGGGAAGCACACGTCCTGGCAAAGTGGGATGTAAGGAGCGCAGAATCTGTACCGAGCCAGTGTGAGCCGGAGGAGAGAGAAAGCCTATCCGGAGCCAGTACCCCCAGGAGTGTGCAAGGAAGCGAGGGACGGTGATACCCGGGCCCCAGAACTACAGCTGAAGCAACCGACTGCAGGCGGAGTAGCCCTCCTATCATACTGAAAGACGCAGAGAGTAAGAGCCTGGTAGAGCCTCATATTGAAGGATTGCTGGAGGTTGGGCTAAGTAGAGCGTCGGCTCTAGATGCGGCCGTTGATTTATCCGGTACCCCAGACAACCGACGGGGGGTCCTAGTTCCACACTGGGATCCCTACCCCAAAGGACAGGCAGCTCAGTGACGACCAGGAGGACCCACACGGGCCCGAGTCACCGCTATACTGTCTGGCGTCACACACACTAAGTGAACTCAGAGAACGTAAACAGCCCGGAAAGGACACAGAGACAGTGTGAGGGGTCACAGAGAGAGAGGCCTGGCTGCAGGGAGTAAAGGGAACCCGGAGGGGGAGAGTTAGCCCGTGTACTTGAACTGAGACTTGTAAGAACTGTAACTGAACTGTAAGCTGTATTGCAGAGCTTTGAAAGTAAACACGGAGACCCTGAATCTGCCTCTCTTGTCTGCTTCCATCCGCTTGAATGCCATTCCCTCCATACAGGATTACAGCAAGCCCTCCACCAGCAGAGCCACAGCCTGTCAGCTCCAGCACCGAGGAGAGATTTCTGCAGCATCTGTCTAGTAAGTGAATTGCACCCAGCCTGCACACTACACCATAGACTTTAACCCTTACTGCCCCGGGGAACACAGTTCTACCCACTGGAACTATCCCATCTACGCTGCCATTCCATCATCCCCGGAGGTTCTGCAGCAGCGGCGGCCCCCATTACTGGCCGCACATAGTGGGTGGCGTCACGACTGACAATCCCCTGTAAATATTCCCCTATTTCATTGTCGAGCCAGGGACACGGTCCGGACCAGGACCACCCGTGACTTCCCCAGTACCAAACCCGGTCCGGTACCGAGTACCCCGTCCCAGTTAGCCCGACAATCGAATTATATGAGAGATACTTTGCAGGACAGAGACTAGTATAGAGATATAGGTGAGATGATCTACAGGGCAAAATAGTATAGAATTATAGGTGAGATGCTCTGCAGGGTAGGAGAATAGCATAGAGTTATAGGTGAGATGCTCTACAGGGCAGAATAGTATAGATTTATAGGTGAGATGCTCTGCAGGGCAGGGAAATAATAGAGTTATAGGTGAGATACTCTGCAGTTCAGAAGAATAGTATAGAGTTGTAGTTGAAATACTCAGCAGGACAGAGCATAGTACAGAGATATAGATGAGATGCTCTACAGGGCAGAATAGTATAGATTTATAGGTGAGATGGTCTGCAGGGCAAAATAGTATAGAATTATAGGTGAGATGCTCTGCAGGATAGAGAATAGTATAGAGATATAGATGAGATGCTCTACAGGACAGGAAAACAGTATAAAGTTATAGGAGAGAAGTTGTGCAGGGCAGGAGAATATATTTGTTTATACACGATGGTGACATGTATACCAGGATGGGGGACATTACTATATAATGAAGGGGGATGGGGGGAATTCATACATTTTTAATGAATTTAGAACTTTATAAGGGCTCTGCTCACCAAAAAGAGTTGGACCTTTTGGGATCCTAAATGGCTCTCTATTAAGTATGTGTTCACCACAGGCGAATGTACAGTATAACATTTCGTGATCTCTTGATATGGATGAAACCCTACCCACCTGTGGCCCAAACCTCGCCCACTTACAAAGGACCGATTAAATTGAGGAGTGGACAGGGTTTCTTTAGGTGTCTGGGGTTCATCCCCAAACACTGGTATTTTATGCAAAGTTAGCGCCATTAAAAAAAACTGTAGTGGTTCTCAAGTGTGTCTTGGATCTCGTCATTCACAGCAGGGCTCTTTGTGTCGGATTGGTCATGACCAACTTACCGTATTACCACTATCTATTGCTGATAATGACAGACTGCTACAAACCAGAGATCTTCATAGTTTTTGCAATAGGTAACTCTAAATCACGAGTTGATCACATATAATGTGAACATTCTCACTTTGCACCTCAAAAATCAGATCTGAAACTTTGTGATGCTGTAATTTTCTGTGGACATTTTCCCTGTGGACAATTTTACTTTGGGCATTTTTCAGGGAACCTACTGGGCCATTTGCCATTTCATGCCTGTAGTCAACTTATTGTTCCATTTGCCTCTACTCAATTTTTTTTTGCAAAGTTGGCATATAACGTGAGTTGGCTCATCTTTTGCGGTCTCTAAAAAGGCCCTGTCTAGGCAACCCTTGCCGCCCCAAAGAACTGCAGACCCACGACCGCTGCTGTGAAGAGACAGTTGTGGCTGAGGATGCAGTTTTTGTAGTTGTTGCAGCACTAGGTCTCTGTGAAGGAAGCTGCCATCTAACCTCCTCATATTCCTCCTCCTCTGCTGAGCTACTCAGCTGTGTGACTCTTGGTTGATTCCAAGTTGGATCACAAACCTCATCATCATCCTCTCTGTAGTCCCACCCCTTGTCCTGAGAGTCACCCTCCTTCTCTTCCAGCCCTGAAGCACATTACAGTGCAGGTGCCCATTAGGCACTGTGTCTCATTCATCATCATCACCTCCACCCCCGGGGGTTAACGTCTGGTTATGAGGGTCTACATTCTTCTCAGACCCTACTTTGTCCGTCCTCGGATCCAACTCAAAAAGATTTTGGCCATCCATGCAGAGGCTTTCCTCCTGTTGAGTCTGTGAATCTTTTGAGCAGACCTTTGATGCCTATGGAATAGAATATGTGAACATCTCTGCAGACTAGCCCGTCTGTATTTTCCCACTGTCAGTTGGGCAGTTAAAGAGTTGTTCTTAGAGATTGCTATTAGAAGGAAAAATTCTAGCAGCACTCACCCTTGCCTAAAATGGAAAATCTTTGTTTTCAGTGTATTTAAACCATTCCCGCAAGCTGTGTACTATGAACGACGGCCTTTTTGTGCAGACACTTGCACTTCAATGGGTCGCTGGAATGTTTTTTTCTTATGAACTTTAATTGCTGATGTAGACGTGTGCACCCCAAAGTCTTGCCATTAATTTTGCCTGCATTGCCATGTTGAATACCTACCACAGTGGTTTCTAATAATTGGGTGGTGAGGAACATCTTTTCTTTTTTTGCACGGTTGGAGAGTTGTGACATGGTGGAAACATGAGTAATTGGGGCGCCACCTCCTAGAATTGTACCATGTGTGATGCTGAAGTTGAGGAAGAGGAGGAGAGGCCGCTTAATGCATGTGCTTAACATGAACTATAGCCAAAGCTCTTCTGGGCTTCATTCACAAGTCGTTTAGCTGTGCTGCTGCCAAAGAAAGAGACTGCGGGAGGAGCTTGTGCAGTAACAGAAGTTGTCACTTGGCTTTGGATAGGACGAGCCGCTGTTTGGTCAGTACAGCTTTCAGTAACAATAGCAGTAGCACTCACCCCACGTACACTATAAACACCAAGCCTATTTTTTATTACACCACACTTATTCCCCTTTCGACCACGACCTTGGGATCTTCCACTCGTGTTTAATGCACACATATTTGAAAAGCATTTGCTTGAGGCCAAAAAAAGCTGTTTAGGGGAACCACAAAGATTTGGCAATTACATGCCTGAGGCCAAAAACGACTTGTAAGAGAACCACAAAGATTTGGCAATCACTTCTTTGAAGCCAAAAAAGACTTTTAGGGGAACCACAAAGATTTGTCAATATCTTGTTTGAGGCCAAAAAAAGTCTTTTAGACAAAACACAAAGAATTTTCAGTCACTTGTTTAAGGCTAAAACACGCCTTTTATTGGAACCTCAAAGATTTGGCAATCATTTGTTTGAGGCCAAATACAGCCTTTTAAGGAACACACAAAGATTTGGTGATCACCTGTTTGAGGCCAAGACAAGCCCTTTAGGGAAAACACTTAGGCTGGCTTCACACCACGGCGCAAGCCGATCCGCAGCTGTCAGGGATGAACCTGACAGCCCCGGACCGGTTCAGCACACAGAACCGAACCGTGCAGCCGGACGCAGCCGCCGCTGCTGATGATTCAGGACCGCGGCTTGCAGGAAGCTAGCCGCGGTCCTGAAATAACAGCGACGTGCAGCCGCAGGTGTCTGGTTACCGGATCCTCCCGGACCAGGGCAATCCGGCCCCATAGGCTCTCATGTCAGAGAGCGCCGGATTGGCCCGGATCAGGGAGGATCCGGGAGGATCCGGAAGACGGCAATTTGGGGAGATTTTTCTCCGGACACAAAAACGTTGCAAGCAACATTTATGTGTCCGGGAGAAAAATCCGAATTCTCACGGATTCTTCCGGAGAGATGGAAACAGGATGGCAGCTCTCTGCCATCCGGCTCCATTTGGCCCCACAGGGTACAATGGGGCCAAAATCCGGTCCTGGGCTGTCTGGTTTACACCGGACAGCCCCGGATCGGATTGCGCCGTGGTGTGAAGCCACGCAAAGATTTGTCAATCATTTGAGGCAAAAAAAAGCCTTTTAGGGGAAACACAAATATTTGGTAATCACTTTTTCTATGCAAA